>JAJEJO010004721.1:27210-87753 GCA_020662805.1 Glaucomys volans
AGCAAATGGTGCTGGGAAAACTGGAAATCCATATGCAGCAAAATGAAATTAACCCATATCTCTCACCCTGCACAAAACTCAACTCAAAATGGATCAAGGACCTAGGAATTAGACCAGAGACCCTGCACCTAATAGAAGAAAAAGTAGGTCCAAATCTGCATCATGTTGGCTTAGGACCAGATTTCCTTAACCTGACTTCCAAAGCACAAGAAATAAAAGCAGGAATCAATAGTTGGGATAGATTCAAGCTAAAAAGCTTTTTCTCAGCGAAAGAAACAATCAGCAATGAGAGAGCCTACAGAGTGGAAGAAAATCTTTGCCACACATACTTCAGATAAAGCACTCATTTCCAGAAACTACAAGAACTCAAAAAACTTTACCTCAAGAATACAAATAACTGAATCAATAAATGGGCTAAGGAAATGAGCAGACACTTTACAGAAGATTTATAAACAATCAACAGATATATGAAAAAATGTTCAACATCTCTTGTAATAAGAGAAATGCAAATCAAAACCACCTAAGATTTCATCTCACCCCAATTAGAATGTCTATTATCAAGAATACAAGCAAGCCGGGTGCAGCGGCGCACACCAGTAATCCCAGCACTTGGAAGGCTGAGGCAGGAGGATCACGAGTTCAAAACCACTCAGCAACTTAGTGAGGCCCTAAGCAACTCAGTAAGACCCTGTCTCTAAATAAAATACAAAATAGGGCTGGGGATGTGGCCCAGTGGTGGAGTGCCCCTGAGTTCAATCCCCAGTACCAAAAAAAAAAGAATACAAGCAACAACAGGTATTGGCAAGGATGTGGGAAAAAAGGTACACTCATACATTGCTGGTGGGGTTGCAAATGAGTGCAGCCCCTCTGGAAAGTGGTATTGAGATTCCTCAGAAAACTTGGAATGGATCCACCATTTGACCCAGCTATCCCAGTCCTTGGCCTATACCCGAAGGACTTAAAATCAGCATACTACAGTGATGCAGCCACATCAATGTTCATAGCTGCTCCATTCACAATAGTGAGATTGTGGAGCCAACCTAGATGTCCTTCAATAGAAGAATGGATAAAGAAACTGTGGTGTGTGTGTGTGTGTATGAATATTACTCAGCCATAAAGAGGAATAAAATTATGGCATTTGCAGGTAAATGAATGAAGTTGGAGAATGTCATGCTAAGTGAGATTAGTCAATCCCAAAAAACCAAAGGCCAAATGATCTCTCTGATAAGTGGATGATGATACATAATGTGGGGTGGGAGGGAGGCAAGAATGGAGGAAGGATGGATTGCATAGAGGAAAAAGAGGGGTGGATTGGGTTGTGGGGTAGGAACAATAACAAAATGAGACAAAATCATTACCCTATGTACATGTATGATTACACAAATGGTGTGACTCTACTTCGTGTACAACCAGAGAAACAACAGTTGTACTCCATTTGTGTACAATGAATCAGAATAAATTAATAAAAAAAGAAAAAATGTGGTACATTTACACAATGGAATACTACTCAGTCATAAAGAGAAATGCAATTATGGTATTTGCTAGTAAATGAATGGAACTGGAGACTATGATGCTAAGTGAATAAGTCAATCCCAAAAACCCAAAGGTTGAATGTTTTCTCTGATATGTGGGGCTAAATCACAAAAAGGTGGGGAGGGTAAGGATGATTAGAAGTCCATTGGATTAGACAAAGGAAAATGAAGGGAAAGGATGATAAATGGGAATAGGAAAGATAGTAGAATAAATTGGATATTTCTTTCCTATGTGCATATATAAATACACAACCAGTGTAATTCCACATCATGTACAACCAGAAGAATGGGAAGTTATACTACTTATATGTATTATATGTCAAAATACATTCTATGTCAAAAACAACTAATAAGAACAAATGAAAAATTAAAAAGAAAGAAAAAAAGAAATTGAATATAAAAGGAAAGAATTGGTTGAAGGAAGTTACTGTGAGTAAATAAATTGCCAAACTTTTAGGTCAATCTGAACAAACACTGACTCAAAGAATTGTGGTATAAGAGCTAGATAGAAATAAAACACTGGAAATAATACCAAGTGAAATGGGAGGGATAATGCTAATTCAAGTTTTCTAAGATGTGTGCATTGTTTTAGAGAAGAATAGAAAAATTGAATCAGTTGTCAATTTAAGTACTTAGGGCTACATAATGATCCAAGCATATTTCTCAGATCGTGATCACAATAAAAATTATATTTGTTCATTCCTTTTTTGACTACCCTCAGTTCAGGATTTTAAGAGAGTAATAAGATAACAATTACTCTCCTATAGCTAGCTAATAGGAAAATGTACTACCAGCAAAGTTGTTCCAATTATAATCTCCCTCTCAACGACCTCTGAGCACCTGGCTTACTCTTTTTATCAGAAGTTAAATGCTTCCTCCTCATCCACTCCCATCTCTTCTTTTTAAGCTTTATCTCAAACCAAAGTAATATAGGATAGTTACTAATGTGTATCTGAATTATGTTGAGAAAAGTGCCACATATATGTACTTAACTTCACAACCATGTTCCAAGAAATGCTTACGCAGTAAGACAGAGACAAGTCCCAGGAAAGATTTTTTTATTATTTCTTTATTTCCAATTCATTATGGTGCACAGCCCTTGATCATCAAATGAGACGCCCTTGCATTTTCCAGGATACCCTATTATCACTTATAACAAGGCTCTATTATGTGCTGCATCTACCATCAAAAATAACTTACTGTGGTACGATCCCAAAAGAACAAGCTTAATTTATAGGTCTGCACTTATAAATCTAAGTTATTTTTGCAGCAATATATTCTCATTGTAGGATAATGAAAAGACATTTTTAAAACATGTAATTGTAAAAAATTATTTTTCCTTCAATTTTATCCTAATACCTATGTTTGTGTGTAAACTTTTTTCTAAGAAAGTGATTCCATGTTTTATATACCAGTTTGTTCTGGTCTTTCTTCACATAATGTGTGGTCATTCTCCAATGTCTTTATAAAAATTTTCCAACACCTGAACTTTTGTTTTATATTTCATTATATAGATGTATTGTGATTATTTACCCAGTCTACATTGTTGAATAAAATAGTTCTCCAATTTTTATTAAGATAAATAATGATGTAAAGTTCTTCAGCATAAATCTTTGCATTACTTTTTGAGAATTTCTTTAAGATAGACTCTCAGGAATAGAACTGGTGGATGTGGATATTTTTAAGGCTCTTCATTCCAGATATGTTGTTTTAAGGCTCTCTAATTTATGTGTAATTATTTCTTTGTGAATGGTCATGCTACCTCAGAAAAATCTATGCTCCTTTGCAGACCACTGAAATATGTGGCCTATGGATAGAACATTTTAATCTTCATAGAGTAGACTGGGGTTGCACTGAAGAGTCCTGGAAAGCTCCCCTTCATTAAAGCTTACTTGCTCTGTGGTCTATAGCAATTCACTGAACTATTTTGTTGAAAAACTGCCTCAAGGTTCTACCGAGTAAGGAAGAATGGGGAGGCTGCACTTATTTTCTTCAAGATTGGACCACATGCTATAAAAATTCAAGCAGACAAAACTAGATAGAAAATAAAGAGCTGAATTTAATACACAAGAGCCAGCAAGTGACTATAATGCTTTGGGGTTGATATTGCAAAGAATTACACTTAACATATCTGTAGAAGTTTCCAGAAATTGAAACACCTTGTTGCCTTTCATAAAAAGGCATTTTTTTCTGTTCAAACTCCCAAAATTGTCTACTTTAAAGCAAATTTACTTTAAAATGTTAATTATGTTCCAAATTATTTCTTATCAAATTTTTATTTTTACAGTTTACTTCTTTATTTCTATTGCTTTCTTGAATGCTCATTTCAATTCAACACAGGAAATGGTTAAATTATTTTTAAAACATCAATAATGGAACATCCCCTGACATGATGCTGATTTGGTGGAAACATAGAAGAGCATCTCTGAAATATCTGTTGCAGTTTTAGATCTTGTAAAAAACTTTTGGTAATTTATGAAAAACATTCTTTCTACAAAATTTATCAACAATTTCTGTCTGGCATTGCATGAGACAATAACAATTCCAAAAACAATAGGACAGATGATTTCTCTTCAAAAGGTTCATGGCATGCTGAGAGAGATAAACATATAGAAGTAATTACAGAACCATGTATAAACACTACTAGACTTAAGGGAACATTTAGACTGGATCAAATGATGACATATTCAGCCTCAAAGTCTGGATAAACCTCTCAGAGGAGGTAACTTTTGAATAGACAAAAAGAAGAAAACTTTTTCAGCATAAAAAAATTTCACAGCATAAAAAGTGAAAATAACATTGGAAGCAGAGAGGATAGCAGAATCTTGCACTAAAAGAACACAGACTACATGCGCTCAGAAATATGCCACCTGGAAGAATTCTTCACTAAAATACATTCTGTTTACCATCGGTCTGCCTTCTTTTTTTTTTTTATTTTTTTTTATTGAACACAAATGGAGTACAGCTATTGTTTCACTGGTTGTACACAAAGTAGAGTCACACCATCTGTGCGTTCATGCATTTACACAGGGCAATGGCAGGTCTGCCTTCTTTTTCTGCTGCAATCCTTAAGGGGTTACTAGAACTGTTTATTTGGTGCTTCTGTACAGATGTTTTATATAACTCTTCCCATACTAAAACTATTTTTAAATGAAATATAAACATTCAATGATTGTGAGAGAACCAGAAGGACCATGAGCTTTCAAGATTTGCAATGCTAGGACATCAATAACTGAGCAGAACTTCAAGAACTGATGGTACAAAAAAAGAGACATTTTCCCCCTGACTTGTACCCACTGCTAGGAGCAGCACTTCTGGAAGAGCTGAACGGAATACAAAAGAGCCTGGAATTCTTCCCAGGTCTCTGTGAGTTTCTGATCAGGACTTTGATCTCTTTGGAGTGAAGCATGGTGCAAACACAAAGTATTTATTACTGACTTTTCACAGAAAAAATGATCTCATAGAAAATTTTAAGAGCTCAACATTAAAATTTCAACCTAACCAAAAAACATTTTTTTTATTTTATGGCTAACAATCTTGTAAATTTAAAAAGAAAAAGTAACAATTAACATCTCCCATACTATGTGGTGTTTCAGTACAAATGCCTATTAAATATCAAGGTGGACTGTGCCTGGCAGCACTCCAGGGCTCTGCAAAGCACACAGCTCATCAGCTGCCGCCATTTATTTGTCTGCATCAGCAGCGGCTGCAATTCAGAGATAATCAAGTTTCTCTCCCCTCTCAATTTGCACCTATTTGTTTCTCCTTTTTCTTTTTTATTCTTCTCCCCATTGAAAATCTAATTTAGCCTTTAAAATTTAACTTTAAAAACTAATGTATAAAAGAAATAAATTTAATTGCATTGGGAGAGTTATTATGAGAGAATGCAGCACTGACAAGGTTCACTGTTTTGCCTCCTATTTCTAGGAATTGAAGCATTTGGTAATAAACAAACAAACAAAAAATGGAGAATTTTATTATCAGTTCAGTAGGTGTTAGAAGACTAGCCTGGCAGACGTGGAACCACAGAAAGCACGGTAGAGGTGGAAGGAAGGAGCGTTCCAGGAATAACCCAGATGCGTTCTCCTAGAGCAACATTCCTCCCAGATGGCAAGAGCGAATCACTTAAAGCCCCCCAGATCCAGGAAAAGATCCGGTACTTAATGGGCACTAACCATTTCCTGTACTGCATAGGATGGTACATTTATTCCTCCTAACAACCTGGAAGTAGGAGATATTGTGCCCATTTTATAGATGAGGAAACTGAATGTCAGGAAAATTAGATAAAGTATTTGCCTGCTGTGGATAAAATAAATCTCTACAGAATGCTAAAGCATATAATATTTTCTTGAATGAGGCCACCTCCCAAGACTTTCTCCACTATCACCATCCCACTTACCCTTTTTATTTTTTCCACAAGTCTCATACTTAGGAGAAATCCACTGCATTCAGATTACTGGTATCTGCGCCATAAATATATAAAAATCCAGTTACTATTATTACTCTCTTCTCTTAATATGTATCATAACAAGCCCATCCCATACAACCTGGACTTTTGATTAAGGTCTTAGCACAAATGCACTTGGAGGAGGCAGACCCTTTGACAGGTCTCCCCAGTCCAGACATATGTTCAGTGACCCGTGCATTTAAACTTGACTTTTGCCTGCTACTTTCAAAATCTTTATCCCAGGGTTTATTGTGTTGAAAACTGTATGGTAATAGTTCACCCCAATTCTCTCCTCCATACTAGGAGCTCATGTCAAGTAACTCCAATTTCATTCTAACCAGACCCTCAAGATTGATCAGGAAAGTAAATAAGAGAAGTAGGCAGGTTTGTCAATAACATGAAGAATGTTGTGTCAAATGTTATTTTTTTATGATATTAAAAATAGTTACCACTTATTGAAACTTCATGTACCAGAAACTGCTTTAAAGGTTTTATATGAAGACATTCATTTAATTCTCTTCATGATCCTGTAAAGGTAAGTGAAATTTTTATCCACAATTGTGCAAATAAAGAAAAGGATGCACAAACTTACTAATTTTTCTAAGAGCACCAAGTTAGCAGCTGTTGTCACTTTAATCCTAGGAAGGCAAGCTGAAAATGCCAACCCATCAACCTTACACTCAGTGGCTGACACTAGAGGTACTCCACATACGTAACTGTGCATCACAACTCAGGTCTTCTTCCCAACTCAGTCTTGCTCTTCTAGTCTTTCTAAATACTGTTTAAGGACACCATTATATCTGCTCAAGCATGTCCTAGGAATCATTTTAATGCAAATACTTAAAGGTGCAAATTCAGCTTCAAAGTACTTAACATAATCCTTCCAAAAGAAAATAGAGTATATTTAATTCAGCAAACATTTGTACACAGTACTGTAGTCAATGCTCTGGGCTCCAAGAAATATTTCTCTTTGGTATCTTCTTTATGCTTCCATAGTAAATTTGCACTTACCTCTACTGTTATGCCAATCATACCATCCTGGATTTATTTATTAATTTACTGACCTTACTGGCCAGCCATCCTAACAGAGGGAAGAATTTGAGATTTGCTTGTGCTTTTATCTCCACAAGGATTTGGTGAGATCAGGCACCCATACAGTGTTGTTTAAGTAACTAAACAACAGCCCCTACTCTTGAGGAGTTGATGGGGTATTTAAGCATAAAACTAGCACAGGCATCTCTCTTTTGAAATTAAATCCTATTAAAATGTAATTTAACACACTGATGCTTCATGGACTATGCCAAGGGTTTTCTGAAACCATGATGAAATTTTTAATCTTCAATAGTAAGAACAATTCATATTCCAGATGTTTAATCCAAATGATTTCATTGAAACATAAGAGTAAGGGAAAATAATTCTGCTGGTCATTTTTACCCTGAGAATTTGTAAAATAAGCTTCTTAAAAATTAAGGCTAAATTGCTAATATTTCTTCAAAAATTTTACATAACATTTTTAATTTTTATAACCAGATACACAATTGTTTATAAGTAAATCTACTGTACTTTTAAATGCTATTTTAGAAAGTTCCTCTTAAAAATTAGGTTGATTTTTTGAAGTATCAATCTCAAAAAATCCTGCTGAAGAATTCAGGTCATGAGTGCTGTAATCAAAATGAACTCCCTCTGCACTTTGGCTAGCTATTCTCATGATTTCTTACAACACTTAAACATCCAAGAAATCAAGATTAGATCAGTAAGATTTGATACACACACATACAACAACCATGTGCCAGGACCTGACATTGTTGCTTCAATGGATACTTTATTCAAAAGAGCTGCGTCTTGCTTCTGATTTCTGGTATCCAGTGTATAATTTGATTACATGCAATACTCAACATCTCAATGCTGTCTTTTAATTTCTCAGTTCCAGTTGTTTTGCAAGGAGGAGGATTTTTTTTCCTGCTCTCTCAAAAAGAGTTGCAATTTTTAGGTAATACAAAAACACCTCAAGAAGCAGTGGAAACAATTTCAAAAGTAATATACTGAGATTCCCATCAGAAAAGGTAGCCTCTGATCTTAATTTATTGGTACCTAGTTGTGCAGTCTGGCTAATCTCTCACCTCTCTGTGTGATAGTTCACTTCTCCATAAACAGAGAGGGTTCTCATGTCACTCCTCATTCACTCCAGGTAGTTACTACACAGTAACAATATGAAAAACATGCTAATTGAAATAACATACTAATTGAAATAACTACCATAGTTCTTTTAGGAATATAGTTAAAAGTACTCAATTGAGATATATACTGCTTCCAGAGACCCAGAAATTCCTAAACCTGTTCTGCCAATCACCCATTCTTTCCAAGGCATTCCCATGGGAAATATAATACAAGGAGCAATGAATAGGAAGCAAAGTATAATTTTGTTAATCAATCAGTAATAATAATAATAATAACTAAAATTTTTATTACCTACTATGTCTCAGGACTTATTCTAACCATTTAAATTACAAACTTCTTTGATCTTTCAAGTGAATCTGCAAGAAGGCTTCCATTATTATGTTCATTTTTCATAAGAGAGCACTGTTCAAGAAATAAAGAACTAATAAGTGGCATATCTCAGATCTGATCCCAGGATGTAAATCCATGGCCTGTGTTAGTATTGCCCCACATTGCCTTCTAAAACTGTAAAAAGGCCCAACAATATGATCTATCTATAATTTCATTGTAAGAGATGAACTATAGAAAAACCCTTATAACCACTCTCAGAAACTAAACTTTATGTCTAGGTAGGGTATACCACTTGTGAAATTGGTCTTCTTATGACCAAGCAATTACCACTACCTTCAGGGTCGCCTTTGGCTATAGGATAGGTATTTTGAACCAAGAAAGACCAGTGACAACAGTGCTGTCCTCTCCTTTAATTCCCTGTGGAATTCTCAGACTGTTAAAATAACAACTTCCTATTCTCTGCCATCAGCCTGCATCACACATGCCTAGAATAGTGACAAACTGGATCCTTTGGTCTAATTTTTGATGAGGAAATCCTTCCCTTTTTCCACATTATGGTTGAGAACCAAAGCATATTTGTGGTTTGTGCATGTTAGGTATGTGGTCTTTATTAAAGGTATTCTCACGTGAGGAAAAATAAGTTTCTTCAAATAGTCCTCCAACAACTAGGCAGTTTCTCATGAAAATTTAAAAGTAAAGACTAGAAATAGCAAGAACCTGAGTCTATCATTCTGCCTAGCTACTATAAGAGAACAGAGCATAACTACCTGATTTTAATTTACTGGTCCACCTACCTGTCAAATATGACTCAGTGAACAATCTTCTTTCATGGAGGTAGATATTAGAAGAGGAAAGTGGAAGGAAGGAAAGAGCGAATGGAGGTGTTTCCATCCCCACATAAATGGATAAAATACTCTTTCAAAGCTTTCTGCATTTCCTTTTAGCACCATAACAGTAGTATAATAATGAGTGTGTTAGCTTTCTGTCACTGAGACAAAATAACTGAAATAAAAAGCTTCAAGAAGAAAAGATTCATTTGGGCTCAAAATTTTAAAGCCTTCAGTCCATGGTCACTTAGATCCATTGGTTCTGTAAACAGAACACCATGACTGGGAGGGTGTGGCAGAGCAAAGATGTTCTCCTCAAGATAGCCAGGAAGCAGAGAGAAAGCAAGAGTGAGGAAGAAGCCAGGGATAAGATAACGCATGACCTCAGTGATCTGCTTCTTCCAACTAGGCCCCACCTCCTACCATTTCCTCTACCTCCCAAGAGTTCATTCCATTATGAATCTGTCATTCCACTTCTTCTCATACATCTCATTGATGTATCAGTGAGATACATTGATCTCATTGGTTGAGATATTAGGGAGTCCCACAAAAGCTCACATGTGAGACAATGTAAGAAGGTTCAGAGGTAAAAGATTAAATTATGAGAAATGTGACCTAATAGTTGATTAATCCTCTGATATGGATTAACAGGGTAGTAACTGTAGGCAGGAAGGGTATGGCCTGTAGAAATAGGTCACTGGGGCAGGGCTTTGGGTTTATATTTTGTCCCTAATAAGCAGAGCTCTTTCTCTGCTTTCTGTCTGTCATTCTGAACTGCTTTCTTCTGCCACACCCTTCCTTCTGCCATGAGGTTCTGCCTCACATTGTGCCCAGAGCTATGGAGTCAACAACACATGGACTGAGACCTTTGAAACCATGAGCCCCTAATAGACTTTTCCTCCTCTAATTGTTCCTGTCAGCTCTTTTAGTCATAAAGAAGCAAAGCTGACTGAAACATAGCTAATGATAAAAAATAAAGTTCAAAAACATGAATATATTTGCCCCTTTATTTCAAATTTGAATATGTTCATCCAGTATCATGTGAATTTGAAGCCAAAGTGATTCAACTCAGGCAGAAATTTTCTTTGTGATTTGGAAGCTATTTTGTTGTCCATCCTACAATAAAGCAGATTGCAATAAAGAAAGGGGGACAAGAATGTCCTTTCTCATTCTATATTATTACTCTGAAATTGATCTTCTATATCCCAAACTAGAAGATTTCAAATTGAATTGATTTCTAGATTTCCTTCAGACCAAGTCTCCTTGGACAGCATCTATAAAACCACTTAGGACTGATCCAAATGTAGCTATCATCTAAGTATCACATTGCTGCGTAAGAATTCTTTTATACCAAAGCTCTCCAGCATTAAGAGCCACACAATTTCTAAAGATATTATTGATTATAAACTTAGCTACATGGTCAGTAGATATTCAATATTGTGCTCAATTAAGGATGATTCCATACCCAAAAAGTATTTTTTTTCCAACACCTGGCTGACTCTGACTTGGACCCATACCTCAAATCCAAACAAGCATAAGACTTGGTGACTCAGAGCAAGACTCAGTAAAAACAATGAAAAGTACTCAGATCAGAATATACTTCTAAGGTGAAACTAACAGAAAGTCCTAACAAATTGGATAGAGATTATATGAGAAATAAAAGAATCAACTATAATGCAAAGGCTTTTTTCTCTATTTTCTTTTTTGTTTGTTTTGGACCTGAAAAAGGAAAACTGAGATGTCATCAAATGTAATGGAAGATTATAGGTATAGCCAACTATGGTAGTAGATTTCACATTAAGTGTAAATGATCTAAACACTCTAATGGTTGGATTGAATAAGAAGTAAGACACAACCATAGGGTGCCTACAAGAAACACACTTTAAATATAAAAGAAAGAAATAATTTGAAAGTAAAAGGAATATGGCCTGAGAAAAGGAAGGTCATTTTATAATGGTAACTGGATCAAGTTCTCAAGAAGATCTGAAAATCCTTAACGTTTTGGGCTCTAATACCAAAATTTCAAAATGCATAAAAAATGATAAAATTTCAAGGAGAAATAGACCAATCTACAATTATAGTCAATATCTTTCTAATGATTAATATAACAAGGAGACTCAAAAATCAATAAAAATGTAAATTTGAATAACACTCTCATTCACCTCCATCTGATTTACATTTAGAGAAACCCTCTATCCTACAACAGCCAAATACATTCTCCTTAAGTGAATGTGATCTATTTATAAGAATGGGCCTTATTCTGGGACATAAAGTAAGGATCAATAAGCTCAAAAGAATAAAATAAAATAAAAAGCATACTATCTGACCACAATGTAATTAAATTAGAAGTCAAAAATAATTATCTGAAATTATTTCAAATACTTGAGAAATATTTGAGAAATACTTGTTATGTATATATGCTACACTTGGCATAATTCTAAGTTTCTTAAAGGTCAAAGAACTCAAAAATAAGAAATTATTCTAAATAATATTCAGAATAAAAACAAAACATCAAAATTGGTGGGATATCATTGAAGCAGTACTTAGGGAAAAAGTTACAGCCCTAAAGCACAAATTGAAAAGAAATATTTTGAATCAGTGGTCCCAGCTTCTACTTACAAATAAAGAGATGAACTTAAAGCAATTGAAAGAAAAGAAACAATAAAGTTCACAGCATAAATCAATAAAGTACAAGACAGAAAAATAAAACAGAACATCAATTTTAAAAATTCATTCTTTGAGATCAGTCAAACTAATAGATTTCATGCTGTACTTATCAAGGAAAAGAGAAGACACAAATTACGAATGTCAATAATGAGAAAGTATGTTGGAAAGAAAGAAGTAAAACTATCATTACTCACAAATGCCATAATAATCTTCATAGAAAATACAGTGAAATCTGTAATAAAAAGACACTAAAATTAATAAGTGAGCAAGGCTCACTAAAGTGAAGATACTAAAATTAATGAGCTTCACAAGTTTGCAAGATTCAATATCAATTTATGAAAAATCAATTTTATATCTATATGGTAGCAATGAACAATTGATAACTGAAAAAATAACATTTATAACACAAAATACATGAAATTCTTGGGAATTAATCTAACAAAAAATGTGTAGTACCTATACACTGAAAACTACAAAATATTCCTGAGGGAAATTAAAGAAATCCTAAATAAATTTAGAGATAAACTGTATTCATGGTTCATAAAATTCAGTATTTATAAGATGTTAATTTCCCTGGAAATGATGCATACTTTCAATGCAATTCAATTAAAATCCCATCAGGCTTTTCTTGTAGGAATTGACAAGATAAATGGATAAACAAATTTTTATATAACCACATAATGGAATGCTACTTAGCAATATAAGAAATTATCTGTTGATATACACAATAATGTTGACGAACATGTTGAGTTTTAAAAAGCCAGACTAGAGTACATACTGTATTATTCCATTCATATAAAATCCTAGAAAACAAAATACAATCTCTGTGACGAAAGCAAACCAATGGTTGCCTAGTAATAAGTGAGTGGGGAAGATGGGAGGAGGGAAGGATTTTAGTGGGAAATGAGGAAACTTTGGAGAGTGAGGAATATGCTATCTTAAATTATGGTACTAGTTTTAAGGGTGGTAATGATTCTCATAGTACTATCTACAGTACTGGTCTCATGGGGGTCTACGTGCACAGGTCTAGTGCATTTTAATCATTGGTCATTTATTGAGTATCAATTACATCTCAATAACTGTTCTTTGAAGGGTGTAGATAATTATTGAAGTGCTAACTGTGAGGTACCAAGTTGAAAGGTAATCATGTAGGGGAGAAAGTTTGGAATCTGATATACACGTGAAAGGACTGGCTTTACATGGAAACCTAGTACAAGCACAAAAGCAAAGAATGTGCACAAAGTTAGCTAATAATGCAGTTGTGAGACAAGGTTTGGTAGGTTTGAAGAGAAAGGAAAGAGTGCGAGTGTGAAATAGTAGTATCATAAAGTTAAAGGTAGTTCTGGAAAATTCAGTATGTTTTCTAGGTAGCATTAAAAACCCATTTGATGTTCATCCCAGTGAATGGAAAATGTGACCATTCAGCATGTTTGAGCATGTTTGTTTGTTTGTTTGTTTGTTTGTTTTCTAGTCAGTAGACTGGAATAAGCAAGGAGTAGACAAAGAGCTCTTTTAACTAGGATTTTGGTTTTTCAAAGTAAGTTCAATGAACCAAGAGAAGAACAAACTAAGCATGAGTGCAGGAAGCATCTGTGATTGCTTATAGAATTTAGGCCTAGTCAGAGAGTGAAGTGCATGAAATTAATTTATTGGAAGAGCTGTAAGTATGTGTAAAGACATGCTTTAGAGCAATATTACATAAGTAAGAGCTGCAATACAATAAAGGACAAGATCATTGGGGGATAGAATATGAAAAGAATTATCAAATTGAAGTTGAACTCAAGTAGAAGTAGGTCAGGAATGGTGTTATGAAATTGTCAGGTAGTGAGGTCTTTGGAAAAAGAAGGAAACCACCCAGGGGTTGAGTTGACAGCAAAATAATAAAAATAATAGAAAGCAAATGACATTTACAGATGACATAAAATTTCTCTCCAGTTCCAAGAATATAGTATCTGTGAGAGAAAAACTTTAAATTCTTGGAAGAGCTAAAAGGAAGTAGTATTTTAAGGACCTGGAAGTAGGGGTATGTTCTAGAAAGCACAGTGAAGATGTTTCAGGACTCTGGAAAATATTTGGACTCTAGAAGTGTGGAGCTTCTCTTTAGTATCCTGAGAAATCAAGATAGAAAGCATGAGATTTGTCCTGGTGGAGTCAAGGTAGATAATGTGTACAATGATTTGAATTAAGAGATAAGGAGGAGTAGGTATCTGGAACTTTCTCCAGACTCCTCTCCATGGAGATCTGTACAGGTGGGGCTTTAGTCCCAGGGATGAATATGGAAAAGTCCTTCATGAAGGATGCTCCAGTCACATTGTAGGATTGAACTGAGCCCTATTAGAGTGGGGGTGACTCCGAGCAATTGTGCAGGCACATCCTTTACTGTTTGTGCAGTTCAAGAGGTCTAGGGAAGCCCAAGCATGGAAACAATGATCCTAATCTGTACCCATTTCTTATTGCATCTTATAACCTCAACCTTCACCCTGTGTAGGGAGTTTAGGGAAGGTATGAGTGAGTTAGTCAGAGTGTGAGGTATGGAGTAAGGATGTCTTTGTGAACGTTACTTGACACTTCTAAAAGTAAAGTAAAACATTTTAACATTTTCTTTAATTTTTTAGCATTTTAGGATGCATCAAATTATTCTATGGAGATCTAACATTTTACATCCTAATTGCCTAAACCCCCTTTCTCACGTTTTCCATGGACCACTTACTCTTCCCTACTCAAGTCCACGATACACATTCATTGGTCTGTGACTTAGTTTATACTACCCTAATGACCCAGAATTTCAACCGCTATCCTTTCATCATCCTGACACACTTACTTAAACCTAATTAAAATGCCCCAGCCTCACCAGACATCTATGACCAGATGCTCCAGTCTTTCTTAGTGTGGCACTGTACTTCATACATACTACTCCTTCAGAACTTCAATAATACTAAATATTACAACTTGTCTTCTCCACCAGATAGTAAGCTCAAAGTTGGGAGATGCTGTTGAACTTCATACCACAAGGGCTTCAAGTGCCTGTCTTCTTGAATTAAAGTGAATATAAATTACTCTTTAAAAATTTCTGCATAGGTGATGTCATTGACAGCTAGATTCATATGAAGTTGATCCCAGTTTGCAAAACTGACTCACATGGACATATATTAAGAAATAGTTTTTCACATTTCCAAAAATATTATAAGGAAATAAAATTTAAAATTTTGTAAATAGAACCATTTATTTTATTTTAGAAGATTAGTTTAGTCATCCCAGGAATATAACTGGAGCTAGGAGCCTCCAACTGGCTTAATAAAAATAACTGGTTTCAGTGAGAAATTAAGGGATAAAAGTACACTGGCTTATTGAGGTGCAATAATATTATGCACTTAAAAATCACAGAGGAAGCTGGGCGTGGTGGTGCACGCCTGTAATCCCAGAACTTGTGGGAGGCTAAGGCAGGAGGATCGCAGGTTCAAGGCCAGCCTCAGCAATTTAGCAAGGCCCTAAGCAACTCAGTGAGACCCTGTCTCTAAATAAAATACAAAATAGGACTGGGGATGTGACTCAGTGGTCCAGTGCCCCTGGGTTCAATTCCCAGTACCCCCCCCAAAAAAAATCACAGAGGAAACAAAAGGTAAATTGGAATTTAAATCAAACTCTATTTTAGTAGACTAAATAGGTCTTCAATCAAAAGTGGAAGTCAGCACTTAACATTCTAATACAAACATGTTACCAACTAAGATACTGGCTTATAGAATGTGATGAATCGAGTTAACTTTATTGTAGTACAAACAATTTTGTTATACATAGGAGCACAACTAGCTACAGCATAGAAAGAGTCTGGTAAAGTACAATCTACAACATAATTCAAAACATACCAGCCATGGAGTAAAAGCAGGAGTCATAAGCAATTCACATACAAGGATTATTACCACAGCATTAGCCCAAACCTGTTGAAGTAATGTGGACATCCCAGAGGTCACTTCAGATTTTAAAACTTTTTAGAAACTGAGGTGACATGCAAGCCCTCTAATAAGATGATCATTGAATGACAATAAACATAGGTCTTTTTGAGGTTTAATTTTTTTAAATATAATGTTTTATTTGAAATTTTTCACTTGATCATTTATTTTGTTGTTGCATTAACATAAAAGTTAAGGCATAATAATGTCAAGAATTTGTTTGAAAGTCAGTAAAAAGAATTGCAAGTTGTCAACAGTTTTAAGAGCTTATGCCAGTCACAGTGACAGAAGCAATTCACAGCCTTCTCTGCTGGATACTCAGAGAAAATCCAAAACTGACATGCTAGGAAATTCTATTTTCTCTAAACATATAGTTTATCCCAGAAAATTGGTGTTTCAGATCACTGGGATAACCAAGAGCTGCAACTCCTCTGCACATATTTCTCACCTGCAGCTTGCAACACCAGTGGTGTCTTCATCCTGAGATAGGTCCCAGGAGGGAATGAGGGGATGTTAATGTCTTTTCTTAAGCAGAGAGAGAGAGAAATAAAATGTTTATATTTTTTCCTCCCTCAGAAAAGATCAGCCTCCCAATTACATACTTCACCTGCACTATATTTCCCATCAGTGTAAAATTCTGTATATTCTTTCTGTTCATCTATAAAGCTAAAACTTTTCACCAGTTTGATAAAGCATTGATATTAAGTGACATGTATGAAGTCCTAGATTTATGTAAGTGTATGTTGAAATTTTATTATTAAAAACTAAAGGCAGTTGTCTCCAGAATTACATTTACATATCAATTGTTTTTAAATCATGAAAAGAATCATCTACAGATGACAATGGTGAACTTTTCTGCACAATTGCTATAATCACCAGCAAGAACAATAGCCAGCCATGATTGCACCCCTTGTGACCAAAATATCCAGAATTCAGCAATAATAGTTTTATGCAAAAGAGTGAGAAGACACTGTCTTTCATTTGGTTGTAATTTATTAAAGAATGTGGTAACCAAAGGAAACTGGATTTAAGAAACTCAGAGCATGTTAAACTAAAACTCAGGAGAGTTTTAGCACCTCCAGCCCACTCTGTGCAAGCTAGAGCTTCCTCTCTTTCCTTTGGGTCAACATAATAGTAACATTACTTCCTACTTGTGATTTACATCCAAAGTTAAAGTCATCAGTGGATTGTTAGTGCATACTACATAATATAAGACTACAGCATTAACAATTCCTACAAAAAGTGCCTGTCATTTCTAGAAAGTGAAAAACATACATAAAATATAGAGAATTTTACTTTTCTTCTGTGGTGTAAAAAGTCAGGTTAGAGCCTAGATATCCTATCAAGAAATGTATTATTGTCATAATATGCAAGAGTTGCAATCAGTAACATCTCCTGACGTTTCAGAGAAGCAGCTCAGTAGCATTCCCACCCAGGATGGTCAGGTTCCACAACAGTGAAATTGAAAGAGGCAGAGTTCACAGGCCAATGAGCTCAGCTGACAATAGGCTTGCTATGGAACGTGGCAGGAGATTGACATTTCCTATAGCTTCTTACAGTAAGGAAAAGAAGTATTAAAAAATACAAGTGGAAATTCCACTCATTCTATTACAGCTTATTAACTCTTAGCAGACTCTGTGGCTTCCCACTTCTGTCTCTGCTTTAGAATTCCTGAACTCTGAGCACTGGAATTTTTCCTTGACTATAATCTTCATCTGGACAGCAAAGAATCTTAGTGGGTTATATCCCTTCCTAAACAAAGGTGATTTAAATTGCTATTAAACATATCATGGCAGAAAGATATGAACACATATAAAATATGCCTCCAATTGTAATTTGCCACAGGGAGATGCTGAAAATTAAAATAATCCATGAGGAAACTTCCTAGAGAAAAGCAAGAATCTGATTATGTTCTACTTAAATTACCCAAACCAGACCCTTTTTAGGTAAATTGAGGAATAATAGATTTGAATTCAATTATCCTAGCAATAAACATGCTTAATTGTCTTAAAAGTCTTATTAACATTTTATTGCAACACATGTTGACCCTCATTTCTATGAATATTTCATAATAAAAACTATGGCTCACATAATTTCCTTTTTCTATCTTGTAGCAATTGGTGAATTGAGCTTAACATCTTCAACTTTCTAGGAATTATTCTGCTGCTGTATGTCATGAAGCAAAGGCAGGGTAAGGTGGAAGGGTCACTAGGAAGTATGAATAACAAATAGATCTACTTTGGGCAAAATTTGAATCATCATTAACCTCCATACTTATCAGTTTTTGAAACAAAAACAAAAACAAATTATCCCTTCAAAGTATAATGATACAAATGAAGCTCAAAAACCCCATTGATGACCTAATAACCAGAATTGAATAAGCTAGTTTAACTCAAAATTCAAGCCAAACCCATCTTTGGAGACTTTATGAACCAGCCACTGAGGCACAAGAAATAGGATGCCTGCCTTAATTAGCTATCACAAATAACTGGAATTCAAGACTCCAGGTATTTTGATTGGAATGAAGAGGAAACATAAAAAAGGGAGAAATTATATTTTTTGGATCAACAAATGTGTCATAGAGGATTTCACATTAGGAATAAAATTTTGTACAAGGTCTTTCATATAGAAATCGTTTAAGCTGGTCATATATCTCTCAAAAATAAATGTGAATGGAAAGTCATTAATATGAAAATATTAACTTTTTATAGTCTGCACAATCTTTTGGGCAATGAGTAGGCAGAATCATTCAATTTTTATATTTTATCTCCCTCTTCCTCTATCTCCTACTAATTTGCCTCATGCATGGTTTGATTTTTTATTTAAGGATATAGTTGAATATAGTTGAATGTCTAAATATATTTTGATATGATTATACCAAGAGCATTATGTAGTAGTCTAAATAATAGGTAGATTTACATGTAGTTAGATGAAATTTCCAGAAAAAAATACATGCATATACATATGTGTGTATAAGAAAACAGTTGTTAAAAGGTTGCATAAAGTATGACTTCATATATTCTAAAAATAATAAAGAGGCTGTCTTTTCTCCACTGCATGTTTTTGCCTCCTTTGTCAAGTATGAGATACCTGTATTTATTTGGGTTTGTCTCTGTGTCCTCTATTCTGTACCATTGATCTACCTGTCTATTTTGGTGCCAATACCATGCTGTTTTTGTTACTATTGCTCTGTAGCATAGTTGAAGGTCTGGTATTGTGAAACCCCCTGTTTCGCTCTTCTTGCTAAGGATTGCTTTAGCAATTCTGGGTCTCTTATTCCTCCAAATGAATTTCATGATTGCTTGCTCTATTTCTATGAGGTCCGTCATTGGGATTTTAATTGGAATTGCATTGAATTTGTATAGCATTTTTGGAAGTATGGCCATTTTGACAATATTAATTCTGCCTATCCAAGAACATGGGAGAGCTTTCCATCTTCTCAGAAGCTCTTTAACTTCTTTCTTTAGTGTTCTATAGTTCTCAGTGTAGAGGTCTTTCACTTCTTTTGTTAGATTGATTCCCAAGTATTTTATTTTATTTTTTTTGAGGTTAATGTGAATGGGGTAGTTTTCCTAATTTCTCTCTCAGAGGATGCATCACTTACGAATAAAAATGCATTGGATTTATGAGCATTAATTTTATATCCTGCACTATAATCTTTATAATTCTGTTTATATAAATTCTAAGCCCCTAACACTCAACAGAGTTGAACCTTCTGGTAAGAACTTGGAAAACTTGGTGTTGGCCAACCCAAAGGAGGCATTTTCCAAGTTTTCAAGATGGAGTTCAACCTCAAGATTTGTTATGTCTCTGAAAGACACTCAGCAACTCAGTAAGGGGACAAGGGCTTGGGGATGGTGGGGTTGTGAAGATAGAGTGTCACTTGCTAGAAGGCAGAGGGATTTCCATTTTTATACTCAGCATTTGGTTCAGCTCCTACCAAGCAGGCTAAAGGACATTGGCAATGCTCACTGAAGAACTCTGAAACTAAATTTCCTATATTGAATCTTTCTCCATTTCATCCCCTCAGATTCCAAATACCCTGGCCATCATGAGTCCAAAAGTATTTCATTAAATAAAATTAAAAGCTACTGATATCAAGCAGGATAGAAGGAATATGATTAAAAATATGCTTATAGATCAGCAATTACTAACTATATTCTGATATGATACTAGTCCTGAAATATTCTCATTCAACAGAGAACTCTTAAGTTAGAAAAGTTTCAAACAACCATAGCTTGCCTGTATTGGAGAGTCAAAACTCACATCAATATATTAAAAAGTTCTGAGAAATTATGCTGTAACAAAATATGTTAAGCATTGTTTAATTTCTCCCTCTCAGCTCCAGTCCCATTTGACTTTTCAATTTATCCAAAGGCACCTACACCTTCAGGTGTTAAAAACTGAACTAAGGGGTTACAGCCATAAACCTGATCTTCTCTGGTTGACTCCTAAAGTGTGCACTCATCTTCCTATACAAGTCGGAAGATTTAATCTCATTCTTTCCTTTGCCTCTGATACATAATCCAACATCAGTCCTGCTAATTCCACATACAAGTCATGTACTTCTATACATATTTCTCTATATCTGCCATTATCATTGTAAAACAACTACCAATCTCTTACTAGAACTACAGTTGTGGACCCCTACCCAGGACTCCCATATCCACTGTTTTCTCTATATATTACTCTGCTAAAACTACCATAATAAAAAATACCACAGGTTGGGTAGGCTTTAAGAAGAGAAATTTAGTTTCTCACAGTTCTGGAGGTTGGAAGTCCATGTCAAAGAGATGAAAATTTTTATATCTGGTGAAGCCTCTGTTATGGTTTGGATCTGAACTGTCCCCCAAAGACTCGTTTATTTAAAGGCTTGATTCCCCAAAGCAGTAATGTCTAGAAGTAGGGCCTTTAGGAAATGATAGGGTCATGAAGCTGATAATCTCATCAGTGCACTAATTCATTTGATAGATTAATAATTTGAATGGATTACTGGGAGATGATAGAAATTGTAGGAAGTGGGGACTTGTTGGAGGAAGTAGGATACTGGAGTATGACCTGGTAGAATGTATTTTGTCGCCTGGTCCCTTCCTTTCTCTCTCTGCTCTTCAGGGCCATGAGCTGAGCAACTTTCCTTAGTCATGCCCTTTCTCCATAATGTTCTGCTTAACTCCAAACCAAAGCAATGAGGTTGGTGGACAATGAATTGAAACCTCTGTAACGATGAGCTGAAATACATTTTTCTCCTTCAAGCTGTTTGTATTGAGTATTTTGAACACAGCAACAAAAAGTTAACACAGACTCTCTTCCTGTCTTGCAAACAACCACCTTATAGCAATGTCTTCACACGTACAGAGAGAGGGAGTGAGGGAAAGAGCTCTGGTTTCTCTTTCTCTTCTTCTAAGGACACCAGTCCTAACAGATTAACTGATTTTACTTAACTTTTATAACCATCTTTAAGCCTGGTGTCTAAATATAGTCACATTAGAGGTTAGGGCTTCAGCATATAAATATTAGGGTAACATAATCCCATCCATAACACACCCTTCTACTCAAATCATACTGCAACCAAAGTGCTACTTGAAAATGAAAATATGATCATGTCACTCTTCTTCAGAAATGGTCTTTAGTAAAACCATTGATCCTTGGCTTATTCTGGCCTCTACTCATCTCACCAACCTCCTTGGGTGTGTTTCCACTACGTTTAACCTTCTTTAAATTCCTGGTACTTCGTGTTTCTATTTATCTCAAGTCCTCTGCACATGCTGTTTCATTCACTCATTGCTCTATCTTTCCTCTTCACCTAGAAATCCTGCTCTAGCCTCCAAACTCTCCAAACTGGTGTAGGAGCATCCTAAGACAATATACAATAATGTCCTATACATTTTGTTCATTATAGGTACCTCAGTTAGCTGTTGCACATTTGTGCAATTAGTTGGTAGTGTCTATTCTCCTTACTAGAACGTAATCAATATGAGGTCAGTGATCATAAACATTTTGCTCCACATTTTATCTACAGCATTTTGCATTGTGTCTACCAACTAATAAGCAATAAATACTTGTTTGGTAAGTAAACAAATATATCTAGAATCTTCTTAGTTTACTTGAAAAAAAGATTGCAAGGCCTACTTATAAATATCTTGTTTAAACAGTATTATACAAAGCACACTCTGAGAGACATACCCAAGAGTCTGAACTTCCCTGAGATGAAGGTTTTTCCTGGGGGGGTGGGGGAGAGAAATTCATAGAAAATTTTACTCACATACCTGTGTAAAGGAACAAACAGAAAGCAGGACTCTGATTAGAGGAGATTTAGATTCTTGAAAAATTTCAGATGAATTCAGAATGAACATATTTCCCTATCTTTCTTGTATCAACTGGTGACTCTGAACTCTAATCAGAATCAAAGTCCTCTTTTTCAGGTACAAGACCCCACATGTGTGTGGTTCATGACTAGTATGATATGTTCACTTGCCTCTAATAATAAATAATTTTTCTCTGATTTTTATGACTGAAAATGTGTGTTTGTGATGGATGAAGGAGTATATGAATATTTGCCTGACTCTACATATTAAAAAACTCCTCTCATATGAGAACTTTACAAACAAAAGATTTTCTGGAAATTGAGATTTGTGGATCAAAAAGTATTTTTTATAAGCTAACATCAAAAGTTCTGCCAATGCTGAGATACGTTACTTCCACTTTTTCATATTTGAGAATGCCTAAAATGAATAGGTGATACCTCGAGATATGAGAGAAGTCTCATCCAGAAGATCTAGTCACATAAATGCTAATAGGATGAAGGTGCTGTCCCCATATCATTATAATGAGCCACCTGATTGTCTAATTACAAAATGCAAATGCAAATTTTATTTCTCAAAATTATCTAGAGATTCATTTAAAAGCTGGTAGAGAAAAAGACTACAAATCAATGTGAAAATATAAGTCATTCAGAGGGGCTTATGGTATATTACAGTCCCATAGTGGATCAGGTAGTGGAGAGGTCTGGAACTCAAGATCATAAAATCCTCATTAATTTGTTTTTTCAAACTCAGAATAATTTGCATTCAGTCGATTATAAAGTTTGCTTTTATATAATCCATCAGAAAAGGGTTTACTAAGCAAATGAATATCATATATGAGATTGTAGAGATAATGTTTATCCCTCTTAAGCCAAATTGCTCAAGTACTTAAATCATTTGCATATAAGTAATTAATATGCTCAATACAAGAGATGCTTATGTATTAATTAGAAAAATTCCTGTGGAACAACTACTACTTGGCAAGGCTTTGGGTATGATTAAACATAAATTATATTTTATATGTAAATGGTTGAATAAAAGCAGGAAACATTTAGAAAAGTTGTTTATTAACCAATTAATATCTGGTTGTTTCGGTTCATTTTTCTAACTTCCTCATGTGTAGATATAGATTTAGTAGTCACTAGAACAGATAGAATAGATGCCATGTTTCTGAAAAATAAAGCTTAGTTTTCTCTATCCCTTATTTCAAAAATTTCAGAAATGTTTTACTTCCTTTCTCTACTGATTGTGAACTAGTCTGGAAATGAATGCAACCACCCAGACTCCACCTCTTGAACCAATAAGTCTGTGCCAGTCGGCAATGCATCTAATAGCACCAAAAGGAACCTGCCCGGCAAGAAGAAGCCATACAAATTCATGTCCGTGGAAAGTGTCATCTACCTTGCTTCACGCTCTGTCTTAAAAGAAAGACCTTGGTTGCCTAATATAACATATGCTTCCATGACAAATCTTCAAGTATTCTAAAAATAGAAGAGAAATGACAGTCCTGAAAAGAAGGCTAAAGTTGAAAAAAGAAAACCAGAGAGTCTAAAAAGAAAAGCAAAACTTGAACTATGTCAAACTAAATACATGCCATAACACCTACTGAGCTTTTCCAAGGTTGCACTGATGTACATTTTGACAAATTAAGTAAGATATCAACTCCAAAGAACCTGACATGATGTCTGACATGTTTACTTTCAATAAACCACTTCCTCTGCTCTTGGGCATGAAGTCAAAGTGAGTTTCCTGGAAACTAACACTTTTTTATTTACCATTCTTTTTCCTTCTTTTCTCCCTCCTCTACACCTCCTTTCCTCCCTCCCTTCAGCTCTCTTCCCTCTCCTCTCATTTTTTCCTTCCTTCAAATATATATCATGGCTCTCTGAAATGAAAATTTCACTAAGGTCTATAATATATTAATGATGAGTCAAAGCCCCACAAAGATGCACTTTTATTGAAAAGGGAATACAGTCAAAGAAAAAAAGTGTCAAAATGGAATCAGTGGGAATAATTTGCAAGTTATAAATGCAAGCATTTTTATTCTCTTCCAGAGGGCATTCAATAAATATGGGATGATAAAGAATTCCTCGGTGTTCACTAAACTTTTAATGTCTTTCCTGTCATTTACCACTGACAGATGCCATGGGGCATTTTGCATGATTTAATACCATCAATTCTCATGGAGAAATCAATTAAAATGCAAGCTGCCTGCAGGCCAGCTTCTTCCCTAGGGATGAGGACAGCATGTTCTCTTCAGACAAAATGTACTTCTTTTTTGATCAAACAATTCTCTGAAGCTGTGGGTGACTTGGAATACCACCCCAAACACCTCAGAAAACCAATTGGACCTTCCAAGCAGAGTCCAGTACCAACTCTCATAGAGATACCCAGCACTTCCCCCAAAACATTGGAAAACTAATGACAATTCTGGTCTTTTAAGGAAAATAAAAATGTGTTTTTATTTTAAATTCTAGAATTATAACCATGACTGCATACAGATAATATCTAGGAGAAACAATAACATATTTACATTCTTACTCAGAATATTTGCTGCAAAAACTAACAAAAACATTGAGGACTCTGGGCAATACCAGTGTTGTGATGTAATATAAATCATGATTTCTAGGTTAAAGGACCCTCAAATAATATCTACATTGCACTTGTCATTTACAAAGCACAATTATATAATTCTCATATTTGATAGCAAAGCAAACTATAAAGTTACATTTTACTATTGTTGCCAATTGATAACATGAGGAAATGGAAACCAAAAGAAGATATATCATTTGTTCAAGCTGGTGGAACCAGGAGGAGACAAAGTTGGACTTAACCCCAATTCTTCTGCCTCCACATCCTGTGCTCCCTCTATCCAACCAAGTTGTCTGTACATTTCCATAGGACTTGATAAGCCATGAAGTAATTACAGGATTTGTGTAACTTCAGTGATGTTCAGAGTGAAGAGTTTAGTATTGCCAGAACTCCAGCTTGAAAATTTTGAGTTGATCAACTCAGTATGTGAACATCTGTGGTAAGGCCTTCCCCTTTGGTTCAATTCCTCTATATGGGCATTTAAGAATATCAATCTTATTCAGAATCCATAACGGTTAAGGTTCTTACATTTTAAATCAAGGGTGTTCTGTACCTCTAGGTCTGGCTCAAGTTCAAAATTGTAGCAATGCAGTCTTAGGCCCTATTCCAAGCCTATTACACTGCATTTTCACAAGGTCCCAGGTGACCCATGTACACAGTTTGAGAGACATCACTCTGGCCTAAGTCTAGACTTTGTATTCCAGAGGAATCCACGTGGTGCCACCATCAGAAGTTCGGGACTATGGACCAAATATCAAATATTTGGTCATTAGATGCACTTTTAGAGTCAACATACTCATTTTATAATCTCATACATGTCCATGTGTTTCTTTCTCAAAGGAATGAGGAGAACCTGGTAGTCAGCAGAGCTGAATATGGGTGACTCACATTTTCTGTGATTAGCAACAGTTGTAATGCATTCTAACCGTAAAGAGCCACCAAGTAAAGAGTATGAGGCCAATCAAACCAAATCCTCCTTAAACTGTAAAATAAAATTTTCTTTAAGAAATTAAGCAGAAGTGAAGAGAAACACAAAGTCCCAGGAATAAATCTTGATTGATCATAGGTAATTAATAAGTGCTTGTTTAAAGATTTTGAATACAAGATCAATGAATCAGTGGAGGCAGAAATCACCATCACTTGCAATCCAGGTTTCTATCTAAGGTTCTCTTCTTTGCTCAGCTGTGGAGTGTGTTCTGTTTTCTGTGATTTTCTTTCACAGCAGCAGTGAGTTTCACCAAAGTCAATAACATGGTAAAATTGTTGTTTTACAAGCATTTCTGCTGGAACAGATAGCATACACAGAATGTACGACGAGAAAAATAAAATGAAATTGCAGCCAGTTTTAGTGAACTGAAGAAGAATCTGCAACACAGAAAATAGAAAAGTAAATTTATAATTGTCAAAAAACTTCCAACAGTGCAGCAAAGCATGAACCCTGAAAGAAAGAAGAGAAGTTTTTTTTCTATAATTGAAGAAAGGATCGCAAGCCAGGGCACAGAAATGGATACTTATGCAGCAAAGAAAGGAATACCGTAGGATTATAATCTTGCCAGGCCACATCCACACACAAGTATCAAGTTTTCCAGCCATGATTTCACTGCAGGAAACAGAAAGTCATATCTACATATATACATGCACTTCAAATTTCTATGCAAATCTTCCAAAAGTCAGAATTAGAAAACCATTAATATCAAGAAACATATACTGACTATCTGCCAAGTATAAAGTACTCAGGCATATCAGCGGTAGAAATAAGATATCTGCATGAGCTAAAGAAGGACTATATTCATCAGCGCTTCTTTACGTTTCATTTAAATCATTCTTGAAATTACATTTTGTGGGAAAAAAATCATCTCCTCACTAACATTTTTGCATTTTCACAGGAATCCAGCTACATGAGTCACAGGATTTTCCTGTTAAATAAAGAGTAATTAGCTCCTTTTCTCAAATGTATGTAATAATTCAAAAGGATAGTAGTCATCATCTGTTGGGGAAAAAACAGCAAAGTCTCTCAGCTAGAACATTCAGCACATGATATTATTAATGTGGTGGACTTTGGTAAGAGGCAAGATTTGAATCAGGGGATGCTGACCTGAGTTTACCACAGAAAAGGAATCAGAGCGCTGAACACTTCCATATTCAAAGCAGAACAAGTATGAAGGCCATAAATTATGATAAAGTGTGTAGCTCTAGTGCAAGCACATAAAATTACAAAGAATTACCAAATTAGAGCAAGTTTATGATTTACCTAGGACAGTACTCAGACTCTGAACGTGGTAGCTACTAAGCGCATAATTATTGAGTTAAAAAAGAAAGTAAACCCTGTCCCTGAGTTTGTGCATTATATTTACATCAAGTAGTGCAAATGATCTTATGCTCAATTTAATCCCCACTGCAGGATACTATGTGAGCAGAATTTTTTTTAACAAAAGCTGCTTGCAAACCTACTGATTCAAGGCATAGAAAGTATACAAACCACTAGCCAAAATGCAAAATAAAATGTATCTTTTCTATATTACAAGTATGTTGTAAAGACATGGAAAAGGAAAGAAAACTGGGAAACAGAAGGGAGAAAGGAAGGGAAATAAGAGGCGGCCATGAGTGTTCTAGTGCTCCCTGAATTTCTAAATTAAATTTGAAGATGGAAGTTTCAAATATCAGGAAATTGCACCAAAATGATTGCTAACCAAAGTGAAATTGTTCCTATTAAATAGTCAGTCCTTTGTTTTTTCTAGGTTTAATTCTAGTTCTCAGAAGTGTATCTGCAGACGACATAAACTTGAAATGAAAATAATGCATTTATGAGATGTGTAAAGGTGAATCGCATTACAGCACAAGAAGATGACATTGCTGAAAGGATAACTTTGAAGTGATGAGGAAAAATGAACAGGGGAGGAGAAGAAAAGGATTGGGAGAAATGGAGCAGGAAGATCATTATTTCGTGTAAATTAAAATTAAATGTAAAAGGATGACAGTAGCTCTGATCTTGTCAGACCAAGGTATTTTGGTGGCAGACAGTAATATGAGACTTATAAGCAATTTGCAAACCACAGGTCTGCAAGTATGCACATTTCTCCTCTCTTATGATGGTTAATCAGGGGTTTTTTCACAGAGAAAAACAAATTCCAATATATCAGTTTCATGAATCCCTGCCAAAATCAGGAGGAGTCTGTGCCTACCAATGAAAGACAGTTTCCTCTGAACCACAGGCAAAATTATGCAATGATAGCTTTGCCATTGATGAGGCCCCCCCAAACTCTCCCTGGAGTCCCTCTTTCAGACAGAATGTGTATTTCTCCATTTTCCAGGCTGTCTCTCTGATTCAACTATGTATCTGTCCCCTTCCCTGCTGGAGTTCATGCCCTCGTCTCCAAATCCCCTGCTGCCTCCTCCTGGATTGGCAGTACCACTGCCACTCTCTCTCTCTCTCTTTCTCTCTCTCTCTCTCTCTCTCTCTCTCTCTCCCCCCCCTCACCCCTTTCCCACCCCTCTCTCTCTCACTCTTCTCCCTCTTTTCCTCCCTCTCTCTTCTGAGAATTGAACCCGGAGGTACTCTACCACTGAGCTACATACCCCACCCTTTTTATTTCATTTTTGAGACAAAGTCTCACTAATTTGCTCAGGTCCTTGTTAAGTTGTTGCAGCTGGCCTGGAACTTGTAATCCTCCTGTCTCAGCCTCTGGAGTCACTAGGATTACAGGCATACATCACCCTCTTTCTTTATGTCCACGTGAACAATTCCCTATATCCATCTCCTCTCCTCTAATAATGGATAACAAACCATGCTTACTATGTGCCAGGAATATTTTCCTGTATTATAATACATAATGTATTTTATACTTAAAAACACTCTATATGGTACTTTTATTACCTCACTTTACCCATGAAGAGCCTGGTCACAAAGAGAATAGCACCTTGTTTAAAATCACTCAAGGGGAAAGGATCTGAATTTAGGAAAATCTGGACCCATGTTTCTCTCTCTTAACAAAGATATTGTTTAGCACCTGTGCAAGTATTCATTGATGTAACATTATGGCCAAGACCTGAGGGATGACAAGGAACCAGTCACTTTATGGACAGCAGAGTGAGCTCTCCAGAGGAAAGAGGACAGTCAAAGGCCCTAAGGTAGAAGGAATCTTCCCATTTCTGGAAACTGAAAGGAAGGTTGTCCGATTAGAGGAAAGTAGATGAAAATAGAAATCATATTTGATTAGAAAAGGAGCAAATTATATCACACAAAAGATTTTAGTCTATGTAAGGTGTTTTCATTTTGTGCAAAATGTAATGGAATGCCATTACAGGGTTTTGAGCTATAAAGTGAAATGATCAAATTTATATTCTTAATAAAACTGATGTCACCTTTGTGGAAAATGAATTGAAGGAAAAACAATAAAATTGGAGAGACACGGAAGTCTGCTGAGATAAAACCATCTACAAGTGTTGGTGGCTCTACGGTCCTGCTGGAGATGGGGATCAGTGGCCATGTTCAGGATGTATTTTGTAAGAGGAGCTGACCATATTGGTGTTGTAGTACACGCAGGAAAGAGAGGAAAGGCAGCACTTAAGAAACACCTTCACAGTGTATGGGGAGCCATCTTCTGAAATGAGAAACACTGGAAGAGAAACAGTTGAAATCAAGAGTTCAGTTGATAAAAAGATAGTGCACCATGATCAAGTGGGTTTCATCCCAGGGATCAAGGTTGGTTCAACGTCTTGAAATCAATAAATGTAACTCACCACATCAACAGGCTTAAAGTTAAGAATCACATGATTATTTCAATAGATGCAGAAAAAGCATTTGAGAAAGTACCGCACCCCTTCATGCTCAAAACACTAGAGAAAATAGGGATAGTAGGAACATTCCTTAACATTGTAAAGGCTATCTATGCTAAGCCTACAGCCAAGATCATTCTAAATGGAGAAAAACTGAAAGCATTCCTCCTAAAAACTGGAACAAGGCAGGGATGTCCTCTCTCACCACTTCTATTCAACATCATCCTTGAAATTCTAGTCAGAGCAATTAGACAAACTAAAGAAATTAAAGGGATACGAATAGGAAAAGGAGTTCAAACTATCCCTATTTGCTGATGACATGATTCTACATTTAGAGGAGCTGAAAAATTCCACCAGAAAACTTCTAGAACTCATAAGTGAATTCAGTAATGTAGCAGGATATAAAATCAACACCCATAAATCTAATGCATTTTTATTCATAAGTGATGAATCCTCCCAAAACTACCCCATTCACAATAGCCTCAGAAAAATAAAATAAAATACTTGGGAATCAATTAACAAAAGAGTTGAAAGATCTCTACAATGAGAACTACAGAACACTAAAGAAAGAAATTTAAAAAAAAAAACCTTAGAAGATGGAAAGATCTCCCATGTTCTTAAATAGGCAGATTAATATTGTCAAAATGCACTATACAAATTCAATGCAATTCCAATTAAAATTCCAATGACATTCCTCATAGAAAGAGAGCAAGCAATTATGAAATTCATTTGGAGGAATAAGAGACCCAGAATAGCTGAAGCAATCCTTAGCAGGAAGAGCGAAGCAGGGAGTATCACAATACCAGACTTTCAACTATACTACAGAGCAATAGTAACAAAAATGGCATGGTATTGGCACCAAAATAGGCAGGGAGATCAATGGTACAGAATAGAGGACACAGAGACAAACCCACATAAATACAGTTATCTCATACTAGACAATAGTGCCAAAAACATACAATGGAGAAAAGACAGCCTCTTCAACAAATGGTGCTGGGAAAACTGGAAATCCATATACAGTAAAATGAAACTAAACCCCTATTTCTCAACCTGCACAAAACTCAACTCAAAATGTATCAAGGACCTAGGAATTAGACCAGAGACCCTGCACCTAAGAGAAGAAAAAGTAGGTCCAAATCTTCATCATCATATCGGCTTAGGACCAGACCTCCTTAACATGACTCCCAAAGCACAAGAAATAAAAGCAGGAATCAATAATTGGGATAGATCCAAACTAAAAAGCTTTTTCTCAGCAAAGGAAATAATCAACAATGTGAAGAGAGAGCCTACAGAGTGGGAAAAAATCTTTGCCATGCACATGTCAGATAGAGCACTAATCTCCAGAATTTATAATGAGCTCAAAAAACTTTACAGTAAGAATACAAATAACCCAGTCAATAAATGGGCTAAGGAAATGAGCAGACACTTTGCAGGAGAAGATCTACAAGATATATGAAAAAATGTTCAACATCTCTAGTAATAAGAGAAATCCAAATCAAAACCACCTTAAGATTTCATCTCACCCCAATTAGAATCTCTATTATCAAGAATACTAGCAACAACAGGTGTTGGAGAGGATGTGGGGAAAAAGGTACATTCATACATTGCTGATGGGGTTGCAAATTAGTGCAGCCCCTCTGGAAAGCGGTGTGGAGCTTCCTCAGAAAACTTGGAATGGATCCACCATTTGACCCAGCTATCCCACTCCTTGGCCTATACCCAAAGGACTTAAAATCAGATTACTACAGTGATGCAGCCACATCAGTGTGCATAGCTGCTCAATTCACAATAGCTAGATTGTGGAACTAACCTAGATGTCCTTCAATAGATGAATGGATATAGAAACTGTGGTATATATACACAATGGAATATTACTCAGTCATAAAGAATAATAAAATTATGTCATTTGCAGCTAAATGGATGGAGTTGGAGAATATCATGTTATGTGAAATAAGCCAATCCCCAAAACCCAAAGGCTAAATGATTTCTCTGATAAGTTGTTGATGATATATAACAGGAGTGGGGGTAGATAAGGGAAGAATGGAAGAAGGATGGATTGTGTAGACAGAAATAAGGGGTGGGGAGGGGAAGGGAAGGAAAGATAATAGAATGAGACAATTATTACCCTATGTACATGTACGAATATGCAAAAGGTATGACTCTGTGTGTGCAACCAGAGAAACGATAGTTTTACTCCATTTGTGTACAATGAATCAAAATAAAAGAAAATAAAATTCAAATAAAAAAAGAGTTCAGTTGAATGTATTATATATACTTAATCTTGAGTCTCCACCTTTGTGTATAATAGAATTATGACTTGGCCAGTTCCAGAACAGGAGACTACATCAGAACCCTAAGGAACATTTTGGAATCTGAAGAGAAAACATCTTTTCCCAGGAGGGGGCTCTAAAGAGGGAAGAAATCCTAAAATTCCCAGCACTCTGCAAGGCCCTGCTAATGAAGCAGTGATAAAGCAGTTTTTTTTTCTGTAGCTGTGAGAGCCTGATGTAGTCAACAAAGATTTTATTATCCAACCAAGAATAGAATGGAAGAGAAGCCCAAATCTGGTCCTTAGAAAGATGCAGAGTTTAGTCCTGAAGTGTCCTGTAATTGTGACCAAGGAACCTTCCCCTTCAGGCCCATAGCAGAGAGCTTTGCAGCCAGTCACCAGATGGTAACACCAATATTTCCAGTGATGGTAGCGGGGAGCGATACCAACCACCAATGACCAGACAGAATGAGTGACATCATGGATGCCTGCAATGGAGAGGGAACAACTTAGACCAGATGACTCCCTCAGATGCCAGAACACTAATGCCATTTTGAGAAGACAAAGGAGGGGGAAATTCCGAATTAATTCAGTTTATATAACAATGGAGAAAGCATGGAGCTGGCTGAGTTAATCAATAAACTATTATAATATGTTTTTGCCTTTAGGAAGAATGTCAATTGGTTTTGAAAAGTATTTGTATTTCTTTAAACTCCTAAGTAAACTTGCAAATTTGTACTGACTACAACATTAATGGTTCATTGGTCTTTACTCCACAATCCCCTTCACAGGGGTTCTGCAAGGCACTTCCAATGAGTTCATGAATGGCTACACCACTACTGCTCAATGTATTCAAGTTTCCTAGTTTCATTGGTAGGGTTGGACTAAGGAGAGATCTCAATATAGGGCTGATTGGACCTTGATATTTCACAATGACTTAAATGTAGTAGCTTTTCCTTTTGTCCTCTCAGAACCTCCCTGTTATGTTTTAGATATGTAGTGTCCCCCAAAGGCTCATGTGTAAGACAATGCAAGAAGGTTTAGAGGTGAAATGATTGGGTTATGAGAGTTTCAATCCACTCAATGAATTAATCCCATGATAGGGTGGTAACTGTATGCAGGTAGGACATTGCTAGAATAGGCAGATCATTGGGGATGTGCCTTTGGGGTATATTTTTTGTCCATGGTGAGGAGAGTCTCTCTCTTGCTCTGATTCCTGATGCAATGTTCTGAGACACTTTTTTCCACCACATTCTTCCACCATGATATTCTGCTTCACCTCAAGCCCTAAGGAATGCAGCCAACTTTCTATGGACTGAGACCTCTGAACCGTAAGCCCCAAAATAAATGTTTCTTCCTCTACTTGTTCTTGTCAGATCTTTTAGTTGCAGCAATGAAAAAATTGACTAAAACACTCCCTTCAACCAAACATATCCATATCCATGTGACTCAGATATGTATTTGTGGGTGCTCAAAGACAAATGTAAGAAAGAGATAACATGTTCTTGAACTCAAACAATAAATTTTCATTACTGAACCAAAGTCAGATTCCCCTGAGAATAATTTTCTGACAAATGTCCCTAGTGTCCCCAGAAAGAAACCTCTAGCAGGCCCTCCAACAAAAAAAGTTATACCCCTTTGTCTAAATCTCACTTTGACAAAAGCTCAGATCCCTGTCTACCCAAATAAGTGACACAAATCTTAGGAATTTTAGGCTAGGTTAAAAGCAGATTGACAGCTCATTAAACCACTTCAAAAAGAATTTGGGGCTGGGGATATCGCTCAGTTGGTAGAGTGCCTGCCTTGCAAGCACCAGGCCTTGGGTTCAATCCCCAGCACCACAAAAAATAAAAATAAATTTAAAAAAAAGAATTTTGATGCTACTAGGTTCTTATCCAGAGTTGTTATTCAAGTGTCACTAAAGCCATTATTAAGGCAACCTTTGCCAGTTATGATGTGTTCATGTGACCTCATCTACTAACTCTTGAATAACATGATAGGATCTACATTTAAGTTTCCTCTTCCTCCACCCTTTTCTCCTCCTGTTTTGTCCCTAAGTCTTTAGGACAAAATTTAGGCAATAGCTTAAATATCATTTCCTTATTCATTTATTTATTCAAAAACATTTATGGAGGCCCTATTAAGTGTCAAACCTTGATTCTAGGTTGATAGTAAAATATCAGAACGAAGGACACAAACAGGTCACTGTGCTTATATTCCAGAGTGAATGGACAATGCAAAAATAATAATCACATACCATGGTTAAAACAACCCAGAGTTATCTGACAGAGAAAATGTGGAAGTCTTTCTGTAGTCTTAGCAAAACCTAACTTTGAAATTAAGACTGTTATTATGCCTTCAGAATTAGTTAATTATTTGCTTTATTCAAGCTACCATTTGTATTCTCAGATGATTTGATCCATGTTGTAATATGATTAACAGTTATTTATGTTTTAACTCCTTTAAGTTCACCACTGCCATGGAACCTATTTAACTGTGTGCTATATGGAGGAGAAGAATGGGTTAGAAAAACACAGGGGTCAAAGTCAGGGAGATAAGGGCTCCAATCTCTCATTTGCACCTTGTTATCCTTGTGTCCTTGGGCAAGTTATTTGACCTCATGTAACCTCCTCTTACCCATATACAAAATGAAAATAGTAACAACTCAAACTTTTGTTGTAGGGATTGACATGAAAATAACGTTAAATATGGGTCTCCTTGGTTTGACTAATTGGAATTGAAACTCGAATTATTTTACTGGTTTGCCAAATAATCCAAATAATGTCCCCTATTACTCTCTTTCCTCCTGGATACAAGCTCTTTATAGATCTTTCAGCTGATGATTATAACATTTTACCATATGTCTCAAATCTTATTCAAATTTTTCCCTCCTCCACAAAAGCAGGACACACTACTGATTAGAAGTGGAAATGTTTGTGGGTAGGGAGGAAAGGATGTTGTCTACAGGGACAGCACCTCCATCTGAGCCTCAGTGGCAGTAAGAGGAGAAAGTCAGTTGAGCAACCACCATGCCTGGTGAAAAGTCCACCATTCTCTTTCTTTTAGTTGTTGTTTTGTCTCTGTTAAACACTAACTGCTTATCTCTTCCACCTTTAAAAGAGGTATCCAAGTACTGGCTCTATGTAGGTTCTGTAAGGGCACTTTGGGCCTCCCCTGCAAGGTCACTTGAGAAGGAAAGCAGGCTGAAGATAAGAATATTCCTTTTTGTCCTTACACAAGTCACAGTTGGGCTCCCTCATGTAGAAGAGTACTGTAAAACTGTCCAAACTGAATCACAGCCACAATTAGTGGTGTTTTCCCAATTTATAGGAAACCTCCATATTAAAACTAAACACAGGGAATAAGCTGAGCTCCTGTCATTCTTCTCAAACTCATGATCTCTGGGCTTTGATCCAAGCCCAGAACTTCAGGTACTATTATATTATATTATATTATATTATATTATATTATATTAATCTCAAGGGCTCAGCAGTTTTCAGAACAGAGATCAGTTGTAGGCATTATGGACAGCAAAGAACTTAAAGAGGTCTTCACTATCAACACTGCTGCCAAAGACTGAATGTTTGTGTGCTCCAGAATTCCTATGTTGAAATCCTAATCCTTGAGGTGATGGTATTAGGAGATAGGGCCATGGGAGGTGAGAGTGAAGCCCTCAGGAAAGGGATTAGTGCCCTTATAAGAGACCCCAGAGATTTCTCACCCTCTTTCTCATCCTCATGTGTGAATACAATAAGTCAATAGTCTACAAATCAGAAGAGGATTTTTTACTAGTACCCAACCTGATCTGGACTTTCAGCCTCTAATAAATTTTTGCTGTTTATAAGCCACCTAGTCTATACTATTTTGTTAGAGCAGCCTGAACTAACTAAGACACACAGCATACCAATGCTAAAGCCTCCCATGGCATCCCATCACCAGGATTAATGCCAAAATTCTTATTAGCAAGGTCTTAAAATCACTGCAAAATATGATCCAGACCACACCTCAGCTATATCCCATGGCACTGCTACCCCTGACTATCTGTAGTCTTGTCCCATGGTCCTGTCCTACATCAGACTACTCTGCACCTCAATAGAAAACAGATGAGGAAGCCGGGTGCGGTGGCACACGCCTGTAATCCAAGCAACTTGGGAGGCTGAGTCAGGAGGATCGAGAGTTCAAAGCCAGCCTCAGCAATTTAGCGAGGCCCTAAGCAACTCAGTGAGACCCTGTCTCTAAATAAAATACAAAATAGGACTGGGGATGTGGCTCAGTGGCTGTGTCCCTGAGTTCAATCCCTGGTTCAAAAAAAAAAAAAGAAAAGAAAAGAAAGAAAACAGATGAGGAGCACCCAAAAGCATTCTGATAAACACTAATGCTTTGTAGTGGATGATAGAAGAAGATGGCAAAGGAAATAAGAGAAACATCCAGTGAGATAGGAAGGAAAAAAGCAGAAAATGTGATACAGCAGAAGCAAAGCAAGTAGAGTGTTTCTAAGTAAAGTGAGTAGTGAAGTGGATTAAATGTTCCTCAAATGAACCCCAAGAACTGGTCTTTAAATCAGGAGATGTTGACCCTGAAATAAGTAGTCTTGGAGAGAAGTGAGGAAAGAAGCTAAATTGAAGTACCATAAAGGTGAATAAGTGAGGAAGAATTAGAATATATTTAAGATAATTGTACTTAGTTGTAGGAACAGTATTTATTAGAATTTAAATTATTTTAATTTAAAGTGGTCTTATCTTTTTGCCAGGCATGATGCTAAGTATTTTACATGCACTTTCTCACTAAACTTCTACAGTAACACCATTGATAAGAAACTGAAATTTACAGAGACTCAGAAATTTTTCCAAAGATTCAGCTAGGAACCTGAGGGAAACTGAATAATGACCCCCAAAAAAGATGCAAGGTTCAGTTCTTGGAACCTGTAATATTTACTAGGGACTCACAAAGGGACTTTGCAGATGTGATTAAGTCAGGATCATAAAGTGAAGATGTTAGCTTGGACTATTGGGCAGGCCTTAAATGTGATCAAAAGTATCCCAAAAGGGAGGCAGAGTGAGATGTGACACATAAGAAAAAAGGTAATATCATGCCCTGAGAAGGAAATATGAAGATGCTATGCTGCTGGCTCTGAGGGAAGAGTGGAAGGCCAAAGGATGCCAAGAAGATAGGTCTAGAAGCTGGGTCAGACAAGGAAACATTCTCCAGGAGCCTCCTGAGGGAGCACAGACCCAAAACTGAGACACCTTAAAGTTCTGACCTCCAGAACTATGGGAGAATAAAAGCATGTTGTCTGAAGCTGTTGAGTTTGTAGTAATATGTTATGGATGCCTTTGCAAATGAATCTGGAGGTGGTCATGATTCTACCTCTAATACAAAGTCTGCAATATATCAAAGTGTCACACGTGGAAAACCACAGAAAGGCAACAGGAAAAAGAAGGACAGAAGAGAAAAGAGAACTGAAGAAAGGAAGAAAAGGGAAAAAGAGGGAAGGGTAAAACAGCAAGGAGCATTGAGGAGAGGAGAGGAAAGGAGAGAATTGGGCCCCCAAATTCTTAAAGTCCATGACAACTTGACCTCAAGGACTATCATCCCCACTTGAGTCCTAGTGAGCTGGCATGGGGCCATAGCTTAAAGTTAGCTCTAGGGGGTAAAATTACAGTGCAGAATAATCTATAAATCCTGAGGTGTCACAGCCAGGGAGAAAGCAGATTGATGCAGTCCTAGTTTAGAGGTCAGTTGGCTAAGTAACTACTGGAGGCAGCCAAAAGTTGAAGACACAAATATTAAATGGTTACAGATAAAGTTCAAAAAAAGAACAACTTGATTCATATTGTACCACCCACTCAAGTAAGGCCTTAATTTGCTTTTAAAGATATATTCTATAAAGCTTTTTTTATTTTAATGTTATTATCTTGTTATTCCTTATTATGGACTATAACTTGCTATAGTGAAATTATGTTGAGGCTTTTCATTTAAATGCTATAAGTAATCTATTTTCAACAAGCATTTTTATAAATGCTTCGCTACTCAGTTATATTTAATTTCAAGTTTAAATACTACTCTGGTATATGTTAATGATGAAAGCTCGAAATATATAACTGTAGTCAATACTTAATAAAGGAAAAGGAAATTTAGCAGGAAAACAAATGATTTGTGTGTCTAATACCTCCATTTAACAACCTGAAACTCATGGCAACATCTGTCCCGTGGGTTCAAGCACGCATCTGAGAGTCATCATAAAGATGGAATCCTTAACTCTGAATTCCTGTGCTCTTGCAAGATTCTTTTCCTAGTTAGTTACATCGTTCTTCCTAAAATCAGATGCTGTATTTTGAAACCCTCTAAGCTTTGGAAGAGATTAAGGGAGAAATATTTGGAGTCCATATATAGATTCTGAATATCCATAGGATGGTGATTTTCCTAATTTTCTAAAAAATATTCCTCATATTATGGGGCTGAAAGCTACATATCATGGGAGAATTAAGAATTAGTGAGGACACAAGGTAAGGTGCATTGGTAGAAACATTTAATTCAGTCTCTCTCATTCAAAAGCAGAAAGGGAAATAGCAACCAAATTGTACAACATACGGAGTATCTGTTTTTCGATAAAAATGCCAGGCAAGGAGGTCTTATTAAAATCCACACAGACAGCATTATCCTCCACTTCTGAAGATTGTTTTTCCCCTGGCACAAAAGGGCAGGTACATTGCTCTGTTTCTGCCATCCTAAGGCCTTAGTTAACAGCGACATCTAGTGGATCATGTATATAAGATGAGAAACAAATGTTCAGGGAGAGTCCAAAGCAAACCCCTGGAAGGATGCTGCTAAATATAAAGTTTCCGGATTTGTGCAGCAACAAAATTTTCTTCTGATGGAACCAGTGAGGTCTTTCTCTCAGCAAATGGCATTATTCTGGGTCAATAGTTGAGACATGGAAAAGTCAACATTCACTGCCAGGGGTTGGAGAGGGAGGGCTATTGTCAAATCCCACCACCTCAGTTGTGGAATTGGAAATACGGCAATATTTCTGGAATTTTTAAAAAGTATCATCAATATGACCATAGGAGCATCTACTTCTATGACAGAAGAAAGGCAGCTAAATAATCTTCTAAATGCCAACCATAAAAATCTTTGAAGATATTAAATTTCACATTTTTTTTCCTTTTCTTTTTCTTTCCTTTTTTTTTTTTTTTTTTTTTTTGGTACTGGGGAGTAAACCCAGGAGCACTTCACCACTGAGCCACATCTCCAGTCCTATTTTTGTATTTTATTTAGAGACAGGGTCTCACTGAGTTGCTTAGGGCCTCACTAAGTTGCTGAGGCTGGCTTTGAACTTGCAATCCTCCTGCCTCAGCCTCCCAAGTTGCTGGGATTACAGGTGTGCACCACCGCACCCAGATTTCCTTTTATTTTTCTACAGACTATTTTCTACTAACTACAGAAAAGACCACCTCAGGCCACTCTCTAGCAGTTCAGACTCTGGCACTGAGCCCTTTGTGTTAGACCAACCAGTTAGCACTGTTCTGTCCCTCTCTGCCTCAGGTGCCAGCCACAGCATCCTTTGTCTGGTTGCCAGGTCAATAATCTCTCTTGGCATCTGCCTTTTCCACCCCTTCCCTCCTCCTCCTCCTCCATCAAGAAATCTAATTCCAAGTTGGCAGGCAGGTCAGAAATCTTTGAAAGCTGCATTTTCCACCGCCCACTCACAGGTCTTACCTCTGCACATACTGCCAAAATGCCAACTGACATTCCTCCCCTTTCCATAACATCCTGTATCACTGGAACACTGAGGAGGTTTGTCACCTGAATCTTGCCCTCACATCTGCTTCCTCCCCCTCCCTCAGCAGCAGGGCTGTCTTTTATTAGTAACATCCTGCCTCATCTGTCCCAAAGGCTCAGCACATCTTGTCATCTGTCCTGGGATCATCAGCCTCTTCAGAGTTATTGACTCTGGGCCTCGCCTCCATCACTGGTGTTCAGAGGCCAGAGCTGGCCCAGAGCATCTGGAAACTGACAATCCCCTGAAAATCGACACAATTGCATCTTTGAAAAGTGGGCCATGTTAAAACCAAGGACTGCAGGCTGAAGTGACAGAAAAGACAAAGAACAAAATCACACCCAACCTGAATAAGTAACAGTTTTGTTGCTTTATACATTTTGAAATGACACCTTCAAGACAACTTTGGAGTAGCCTTTTAGGAAAAAATGTTTTTAAATATCTACAAGATTTTTGCCCACTATGAAAACAATTTTTAGAAATGCACGCCCTAGGACTTTTATATCTTTTTTTTTTTTAGTTTTAAAGGGGGGGCTATGTCTATTTTTATTTTGAAAATACAAACTGCATATAAATATATTCCACAGAAATAGGGTTTTCATCTTGCTTGTTTCCAACCTCTTAAAATTGCTATGCTTTCTCTATCACTTCTTCCCCCAGAATAGCAAAATCAGAGCTATCTGGAAAAGGAGCAATAAGAAAAAGAGAGCAGTAGAAAAACTGAAAAGAAATTAAAAGACAAATATTAGCTTCAATACAAATATCCACCAAGCAGAAGCTGAAAAAAATAATTGACTCCAAAACCTTTGAAACCAGAAAAATATCCTTTTGCAGCTTCTCAGAAAAAAAGATGAATAAGTCACTAATTAGTAAGAAAAAGTGAAGTTACAACAAATCTTTAGAGTGCACTTTAGAGATATTATTATTTCAGTGTTGCTCTGTTTTCCATGTAGTGTTAAGACTTGATATAACTGTTTAAACTGGGATACTCTATGGAGATCATTTATTTCCCCCTCATTTTTTGATATATGATGAAACAAAAGTTTAAGGTCTAAGTTGTTGGGTTTTTTGTTTGTTTCCAATAGCAGGAATCAGAAACTAACTTTCTAATTCCTAATCCATTGTTCTAGGTACACTTATATACATTTTTATATACAAAAGAAGGTTATTTTGTTAAATAGATGAGTTCTGTCTTCCATAATTTTCCAGTTCTAAAATAAATATAACTATAATCATGGAATCAACAAAATCACCTAATCTATCAAGATGAGCTATGGGATATGGATGAGAGGTAAAATCAACCCTTTAAAAGTAGCCCCAGAAAAAGTGGAAAGGGCACCACACCAGACAATGATCTTTCCCAAAGTGTATAAAAGGAAGAGCAAAAGAACACAAACACAGACTGCAGTGAAGAATCAAAACCTGAAAAGAGTAACAGTGGTTATAAGTTCAGACTTCAGACATGGAGGATGTTAGGGCAGAAGAGTTGGGTAAAGGGTGTGTGTTTGGAACTTGCTTGACCTCACCATGCCCTATCTGTGTAACTGAAAGGACATTTGGTTTGGGATTACAGGAAGCCTGTGTGTCATCCAAGGACTAATGCTAAAGAGAAAAGGATAAGGAATGAACAGGTTTCTGCAAACTAAGAACAAAGGAAAGTGCTTTATCTTTCACAGACTGAATAATGGGATGAAAATAGGTGCTTGCCTATGGCTGCAGCTCACAAAGCCATCCTTCGTGATTCATTTAAAATGAAAATTTTTAATTCCTTCACCCTAAAACAAAGAGTTAATTAAAACTGGTTGCAATTTGGTAAAGAAAGAAATTATCATACTTCAACATACCTGAGTTGAAATCCCTATCCATGGTTTCCTGGTTATGTGGCCAGGCATTGCACTGAATGGCATGTTTCTGCCTTCAGTGTAGAGATAATAAATGTCCACAATCTCTTACATGAAGTCCTTATGACTAGATTCAGAATTTTCTTAGAGAGCAATGTTGTGCATCTGCGGCATTTTATGTAATACTTCCAATGCCCAGGCTAGCACTAGTAAGTAAACATTGTTATTCCCTCAGGAAAATGTATCAATAGTCCACTGAAAGAGATAAAATTTATTAGTAATTTCATGACAATTCATGTTGTTACCAAAGCTACAAAAAGAACTTTCCAAGTTAGAACTTTCTGGATTTCGGCATTGCACCTATAGTATTGGTGACTCATAAATATATCTATCATAGAGTGATTGTGAAAAGTAAATGACCTACAGAGGACAGACACTCATAAGACTATCTAAGATGGATTATGAATGCCCCCTAAGGAATCCAAGGTCAAACTTGGAAGGTCTTTGCTGAGCATGAATTCCATTTCCTAAGATAACCAATATCCAGTTGTCATATAACCTGGGTGGCACAAGTAGGAAGGCGCAGGGTTTGTTTCCTTCTTCCACTCAACATTCTCCTCAGATCCTCAATCTCATAGCTCTGAGAGAGAAGCTGTGGAAAAGGGAGTGGGGGGTGGAGGAGCATATCAACAATATTTCCTTTAAGAAAAAAATCCACATACCACCTACCCTCTTTTCCATCACTCCTCCTGTGGGCTCCCAGTGGAGAGGGTAAGTTCTTTGTACATTGTTTTCCAGGTTTTAAAGCATGTCCGCCTACAAGGACTTGGTTAAACATTATACTAGCCAATGAGGAAGAAAGATTGTTTGCAGTTAGTGTCAGGATTTAGGTTCCCTGACATCATCCTGGGAACTTCAGGGGACACACTCAGAGATCCCAGAAGACCCCCTTCTCTTCTCAGTTCAAAGCTCATGTTTGCCTTTCCAACCAACCTACCTGTTTCCTGTTTCTAATCTGAAGAACACCTCCAATCCTTCCCAGTGACTCATTCAAAAACATCCCACACACATCCTTCTTCAGTGCCCCTAGGGATCCACCTTCCTGAATTCTATTACTATGGGTTTTACAATAGAAAATTACTTCCCAGTTTCAGCAGCAACAGCAGCATTCAGCTACCACAGAGAGCAAGGATTTGTTCTCTCATGGTTCCTGTGCAGCTTAACAGTAGTCATAGATACAAACAGATATTAAATCTGTCATTTCTATACCCAAAAATCACTGCATGGAGATGTAGTTTCATTTGAATCTAAATTCCAATTTTTGAAAGCCCCAGTGGCACTGCCTGAGACAAAGGTTTGGGGAGTGAACAATTTCCGTGAAAAGGCAAACACCCACACAAATATCTTATGATTTAGACATTACATTTCTTAAATATCATCTTTAAAAGATGACAATAGTAGGCCAGGACTGATATTTCAAATATTCCAATAATGAGCCTCTTACGGCTACTATCACTTCTGTTTAAATTCAGAGCTCAGTAATTGTGTGTATGCATATATGCAATATATATATATATTCCTTGTGTTTTTTCACATATGTATCTAAACCTCATGCCTTAGATGTATTAAAACATAGTCTGTTCCTATGTTGTTGAAAAGAACAGTGTTTTTATTTAAGATAGCAGCGTTATCCAAGTAACTCCTACAAGAAAGATTAATTTATTGTTATGATATGATTATTTCATCAATTTAACCATGTTCTTATTATTTCAAAGGCTATCATTCTGATCTGATTCCAAGCCACACCTGCAGGCCCACTGTCCTTTACATGCTATGCATGAAAATTCATTCTCTCACATTATAAAATGTGGTACTACTTGGCTATTGGGCCTCAAAACACCAGGTGGTGAACACTTGGAGAATTCAAGATGCCGTTACCATGGGGACAAGATGCTGGTCCTTCTCGATGTAATCAACACACTTCCTCTTTCAGCAAAACTATTTACACAGGGGGAAAAATTAGTTTAAATACTGAAGATTTTAGTTTTAAATGAATGACTATTTTCTTAAAATTTGTATTTAATGATGACAGTAGAGCTAAGCAAAGGGGAAGTATTTAGGGAAGTATTGTTTCAAAGACATACTTCTGATTTTTGCTCTCCTCACTGGCCACTGAAGAAAAAAAATTCATACGTCAGACTGCACTGTTCAAGGGTTTGCCCTGTGTGGTAGAATGCAAGATAGCCTAAATGATTTATCTTCCTTTTTACATATCCATTTGCGCTTGACTTTGCAGCACTTCCTATCTAGAGATGAAGTCTATTTCCCTGATCCTTGAATTTGGGTTGACATTGTGCCTTGTTTGTGGACTGGGGTACCAGTACTGTGCCCTAATTCAAGGGCTTTGCACTTTCACTCCCTCTTTGGGGGATTCTGGTGCAGCTTCCATGTAAACACCTGGGCTGTCCTAGAGGAGGATGAAAGACACTGGCTCAGTCACTTCTGTCTCTGAGCAGCCTACAGCTCTAAGAAATAGCTGTCTAGCTGAGGGGCAGCTAACTGTAGACCAGTGAAACCAGAAGAACCACTGACTCACAGAATCATGGACTAAATAAAGTGTTTCAAGTCACAACATTTTTTGTGTGGTTATATGACAAAAGACAACTGTGTACCATATTCTTCTCTGTTAGTTCCATCAGTTTTGAAGGACATATTTATAAATATGCAGGTTGGTTCTTAAAATCAAAACTAGGTTGGAATAATATGAAAACCCAAGCAGTATGCATAGGCTTAAACAAATCCTTTGCTCTCACCCTGACAAGAATGGGCAACAAGTGGTTTCACTTCATTCATGCATTCAGATTTTATGCAAGAATCTGTAGAGTTAGAAAAAACAAAGAGCAATCCCTCCCTACAACTATACACTTATTGAATGAAAACACCCTTGCTCTCCCCAAGGCAAGATGAGTATACTGTGGAGAACACAGACACACACATGCGCTCTCTCTCTCTCACACACACACACACACACACACACACACTGAAAGAAATGCTATAACTACTAGGTCCACAGCATGCAAAGGAGAGCATCATCTTTATTTTATTTGCCAATGGTAGATGAACTCCCACATAGAAAACTGAATAGTTAAAATTAAAATGGCTTGTACTCCCTCTTCCGTCACTGTTGCCTCCTGCCTCTCCCACCCCACCTGGCTCCTGATGGTACTTGTGTGCTCATTCACATGGACCTGGTATTTCTGCTGTGAAGCAGCAGGTGAGTAGATTCCAGCACTCACCACAGCCCATGAAAATCCCAAGGAGTAAAGACTGAGAAAAACCATCAATTAATTTAAAGGTGCAAGAGCAGGATGATTCTGTGGTGCAGTTTAGGAATAAAAGGCACACGCTGCTTAATAAAGAAAACCTGTTATGAACAGGATGTGCCAATGCAGCAGATCAGATTCCAATTTGACCAACAGCCAATCAATGAAAGGGACACACCTGCACAGTCAGAAATGGAGGAAGAAGATGCAATTGATGTGTTCCAGCAGCAGACAGGAGGGAACCTGCTACTTCAGTCCAGAATTCCATTCTTAAAGAACAAGAATACATTCTTAATTAGAAAACTGCAATTTGGTTCCACCACATCGTGACTACTACAGTATACACTTCTCTATTCTTTCATAGTCTCCTTACTCATTCTTTTATGTACATAAAGTAACTACTGTATGTGCACAAGGATATTGTATTAATTTTCAAGACTAAATGGCCAATGATATGTTTTGATTGACATGAAATGGAAAAGAGATGGGGAAAAATAGTCATTCTGTGAAAATATCACTTCTATTCATGCATGGCATGCTCATTCAGCTCTTAACTGTATATTCCACTAGGTTATTTTGCTCTCACTGTTTTAACAACAACAACAACAACAACAACAAAACAATGACAACAATAACAAAACACTGACATAAAAACACTTGAATACATTGTTCAACTAGAGACTTTTAATGTTTTTCACGTTTTATTATAAATCCAAAGGAAAACTGTTAGACCTTTTTTAGTACATAACTGTGGGACGATCTGTCTTTTAAGTAGGGATAAATTACTCTAAAAGAATTCTAAGTAGTTTTCCCTTATTCTTGTTTAAATAAACTTCTTGCTTTAAATGAACACACACGCGCGCACGCATGTGCACATATCTTAACTTTTTCAATGTTTATCTCTAAAGGAATTTTCCCAGAAAAAAAATTCCCAACTACATAAGCCACCTTTCCCTCTCTCTTCCTGTGTCAAGCTATATATTAAAATGGTGACCACACAAGTGGGAGTAACCAGAACACCTGTGTCACTAATGGAAGAAAGCTGAAGAGTCATCCAGCACACGTTTGATGTTTTGTGAAAAGAATGAAATCATTGTTCTGTACATGAAGCTTTCAGGTACATTAACTGCAGCATATCCATACCTATTCTATTAAGATATGTGGGTATGCTGATGCAAATGATCCTGCAGAATGGATTGGGCATTGATGGAGGACAACTACAGGAACAATATTCTTGAGTAGGTGTCCAGAGCACAAGCAAACATGCTACCATAGCTAGACATGTGGATGATTCATTCATTCCCACAAACAAGATGCTAGAGTATGTGAGAACAGAATCAAGGAAGCTGGTAGACTTGATAGAAGGAGAATTATGTAGTTCTTTTTCTCCCTTTTATTTGGGTCCAGAAAAAAAAAATCATTGCCTGAGAATACAGAAGAAATTGAAAGTCTGAGAACCAAGAAGATGGTGTGAATCAATCTTTTCAGAGAAGAAGGAAGTGAATAACTAGAGAAATCTTGAAAATTAGATGACCCAGCATGGAGTAATAGGGATGGTATTCCTTTAACCATGCCTGACTACTTGGCTATAGGTTCTATCCAAGGAGAAAGCTGTGTATAATCAGGGAGGAAGCTTTGCAAGATTTATAATATAAAACCTGTAACAGTAATAAGAAGTCATAACAACAAAGAGATAAAGAAGGGTATGATTGTTTTGTTGGATCATGAAGTCTGAGTTGAGAAGGGGAGAGTAAGATTACAAGGACACCAGAGAGCACACTAGTTTGCTAGGGCTACCTAACAGAACACTATGGACCGGTGGCTTGAACAATGTCAATGTATTTTCTTATGGTTCTGGAGACTAGAAGTCCTACAGCAAAGTGCCAGTGGTGTTGATTTCTTCTAAGTACTCTCTCCTTGGCTTGCAGATGACTGCCTTCTTCTTATACTCTCATATGGTCACCCCTTTGTACCACATGTTCTCCTCTCCTCATGTTGGATTAGGGCCCAAAATAAAAACCTCATTTTAACTTAATTGTCTCTTGAAAGATCTTATCTCCAAATATAGTCATTAAGATTTCAATATATGAATTTGAGGGGGAATACAATTCAGCTCATTACAAGAAGAGACAGAAAAATAAAAAGTGGTGACCAGTTAGTGAGATGCTAGAAATTTAGGTTATTGAGGTAAAGATCTAGAGTATGATCAAGAGAACTGATTTTAAAGTTGAAGAAAAGGACAAAACATTTTTAATGAAGTGGTCAAGAAGAAGATATGGAATGCATTGTCCTGTGGATAGCTGGATCTCCAAGGTTGATAAAGTAGCTTATTATGGTTTGGATATGAAGTATCCCCCAAAGCTCTTGTGGTAATGCAGGAATGCTCAGAAGTGACATTATTAGATTATGAGAGTTGTAACCTATTCCATTTAATTAATGGATTCATTAATCCATTAATTCAATTAATTCAATGGATTAATAATTTGAGTGGACTAACAGGATGGTAAACATAGGCAGGTAGGGTGTAGCTGAAGGAAGTAGGTCACTGGAGGCAGACTTTAGGGTTTATATTTTCCCCCTGGCACACCTCACACTCTCTCTGCTTTGTGTCTGCCATGAGCTGAGGAACTTTCTTCTACCACACCCTTCACCATGATGTTCTGCCTCACCACAGACCCAGAGCAATGGAATTGGCAGACAACAGACTAAACCTCTGAAACTGTGAGCCAACATAAATTTTTTCTCCCTTAAGTGGTTCTTGTTAAGTATTTTAAGCACAGCAATGTAAAGATAGTATGAAGCCACAACAGAGAAAATGCAGTCAGTCAAAATAGAGTAAAAGTGCTAAAATTTTCCATTAAAGTAAGGGTGGAGGGGAGGAGAGGGAGTGGCCAGAAAGATGGCAGATGGCTGCAACAAAGAAGGTATCAGGTGATCCAGTTATGTCCTGTACTTTAAAGAATCTGAGATGTTGTGGGGGGGCGGGTAAGGAAAGCAAGGGAAACTCTAATACTGAAAGAAGAGCTGGTGAACAAAGGGTATCCTATTCCACCTATATGTGCAGGAATACACAGGTTCAAGAGAAAAAAGAAACATCATTTGAGGGCTGGAGAGAAAGCAGGGTCCTTAGGAAAAGTCAAATTTTATCTAAAGCAAGAAGTCGAAGGGAAATATAAGAAATTGAAGAAAGTAGTTTTCTTTTTTAATTACTAGGATAGATATTACTGGTGATTTCCCTTTCAGACATGGAAAACCAAATTTCTCAATCCCATTGTACCTAGGCAGGGTCATCTGATCATTCCTGCCAAAGAAATGTAAAATGTGCTGTGCATCGCTTCTAGGCTGAGCCAATGAGACGCCCTGTACCATTCTCCCTGTTTAGTCTTAGACTGTTGAGACCATCATGAGGGCTTCGTTTCCAAATGTTTTTGATAAAAGATTGTGGAGTTTTTATCAGCTTCATCTCTGGATGACTAAGTAGAGCTGATTCCCTGCCAATCAATGTTGAAGATAAAATATAAATTTTGTAAGGGGTCAGTGGTATTTTAAAATGGAGTGTGTGTGCGTGTGTGTGTGTGTGTGTGTGTGTGTGTGTGTCTGTGTGTTTTCTGTGATTTGCTGCCATAGTAAAACCAGGCCTCTCCTGATTTATACAGACATCATGAGCTCTAGAATGTATGGTGGGTAGAAAAGAAGACTCAGACTACTTGTCAGAGAATGTACATAGCCACACAGATGATGTGAGAATAAGAGGAATAAAGGATAAGCTGAGAGGTGAGGGCTTCATGCAGCAACTGAGGGAAGTGAGATATCTATAGATATCAAACCATACAGGAGCTTAATCCAATTTGTTTCCAGACCTGATGCAGGGCTTGCATCTTTGAAAAAGACAGATTATAAGGTATAACTATAGCCTCCTTCAATGGGTCTCCTGGGTACTTTGTGGTGCTGAGATGGGAAATGCGATCAGCAGTCAGAGCCAGAGGTGATGCCACAAAGAGCACACAGAGTTCTGGGACTGGCTCCTCTCCACCTCCAATAGCCTCTCATTGGCAAGAGAGAGATCTCACTGTGATTTTAATCTTTTAGGATAGTCTTATAGGACTAGTGCTAATTGGAACATGCACTAGAAAATTCAGGACTAGAAACAAATTGGATTAAGCTCCTGTATGGTTTGATATCTATAGATCACAGAACACAGGGTCTTTTGAAAATAAGAAAACAAGGGAAAACCTTGAAGAATTTATCTTCCATGTTGAGAAGATAATTTTCCTGGGAGATGCTCTCATAAGGTAGGTCATTTCAACTTAAAGAGGGAAGTTTCCTAGGCAAAAATAAGCTTCCATTTTAGTTATAAAGAAAACAAGTAAAATAAGTGGGACCAGAAGAGTACATGAAACCAATTATTCAACGTCGGAGTCTCTTGGATGAGTTAAAGCAGATGTTAAAGAACAGGCGAGTCCTAAGAAGGGGAGCCTTGTGTGGTGCCCCACAATGTAAAGGTGAGAAATGCAGGGCATACAAGGAAAGGAAAGAAAGTGGACAGTAATGAAGCAAACAAGACTAAACCCCAAACAGAGGGCAGGGTTCGGGGAGGGTCACAGCAGCAATATCCAGACACACAGCAACAGGACAGCCAGCAGAGGATTTCCTCAGCAAATGTGTTCAGAAGAGGAAAAGATTCCCAAAGGAATAATGGAATAAGAAAACAGGCAGGGAAGTTGGACATTGGAAAACTATGGAGAAACTGTGAGTCCTCCCAACTTCTACCCACGACACTTTCCTCAGAATGGGAGATGGTGGATCCGAAGAGGAACACTGATGGAAATAGGGAGGTAAGATGGCATGATAAAGGAACACAGGCTCTGGGGGCAGGCCAGACTGTCTCTAGGCTTTGGTTTTGGCTTTTGGTTTTGATTAATCAGATGATCTTGGCTCCTTATTTCCTTTGTCTCCTCATCTGTAAAATGGCGGTGACAGTTGTATATACTGCTTAGCACTGTTGTAAAGATGAAATGAAATGGCAGCTATAAGGAGTCAGCAAAATATATATGAGCTGGAGAAAGTTCCAATGAAAAATAATTCTCATTTCCAGAAAGCAACACTAAACTGTTGAAGTACCCTTGGAAAGCTAGAGAATATGAACCAGCTCTCAATATGAGAAAAGTTTATTTACCTAACATAAACTCAGTTCACCCACAAGATCAACATTGCTTTTTGCTAAGGTCTAAAAACACTAAAATAAAACTGAGAAATGGAGAATACCTAAGTCCCAGTGGACCCTAATAATCATCTGATCATTAGCCTGGAGCCCAAGCCAAAGAGCAGCCCCTAATCATGCCAGCTCTTCCCCTCCAGAAAGGCAAAGTTGGATGCATATATTTAGGAGACTCTAAGTGATTGATGCCTTCCCTTCACAAAAATGTAAAATATAAGTGAATAAATAAATGATATATATTAAAAGTGTAAAAGTGTCTCTATTGGTATAAGCTCATCTATTTTATACACAAACTGCATCCACAGTAAGTTCTCTGTTCAAAGAACTCCAAGCTTTAGCTAGCCCCTCTGCCAGAGAATTAGAAAGGGATTCTACGTGTTCAACATCCTGTAGAATGAGAAAATATTGTGACTAAATTTGGTCAAAACACATGCATACATGCTAGAGGGGGGAAAAGAACAGTAGTGAAGTAACCAGATGAATCCAGTCCAGAAAAGGCAGTCATTAGTTATCTGTGTACGAGCTACACTATGGTTTTGTCTATATAAATCTCATATAGTGAATTTATTCCTTACAGGATTCTGTTCTCTGTTCTTTGTTTCCTAGACTGGATTTCCACAATACAGATATTGAGAATAGCAAGTCTACATACAAAAACAAATTTTCTGCTTAAGTAATGCTATTAAATATTAAACAAGAAGCATAAGTATCTTAGAGCAAACTACTCCTAGTCTGCTAATTCAATGAATAATATTTACACAATGTTATTAAGAGCTACTTAACTACCAAAAAAATTTCATTTGTACATAGCATTCCATTTCAACCAAGCTCATAAAGTTTACTCACTTGCTGCAAATCAGTTGCTCATAAACTTTAGGGTCAATTTCTGCTTCTGCCTGAGCAATGTCAAAAAGGTAATGGAGGAATGAAAACCTGAAATTTGAGCAAGAAAGTCAGCTCTTTTCTTTCCTCCTATATTCATAAATAAATACATGCACTGAAGAGGAACTTAAGATCTTTTTATATTACAATTATAAACAATAACAGAACCTTTTTTTAAAATGTTTTTGTCCAGGAAACATAAATTTCTATCCACTTTACTAGACACACAATGTGTATATGGTTGGAAATTACTTTTTATTGTCATGTTATTATATTCAATATGTCACATGAACGAACCCAGTTTATCCACTTCCTTTTTCTCCAGTAGATTTACATAATTCTCTTGAGCATTGTTTCAGTTAATAAAGATCTTTCTAGATATCTCCTTGGTATAAAGAAGATATCTGAAACTATCTTTTACTTTTCTCCTTTACTTTCCATATCTACTCAATCCCCAAATTCTTTGGCTACAACAATTCATTTATCACCTTGCTATCATATGCCAGGAACTAAGCATTCGGAAAATAGAGACAAATGAGAAATGGTTCCTTCTATCAAATAACTCATTGCATTGTTGGAAAGTAAAGTTGATTATTAACTACAGTAATAGGATCCACAACAGAAATATATTTTGGGTGTTCTCTGAGTGGGCAGTCAGAAGTAAAATTCTTGAAGAGAGTTTTAAAATACAAAAGAATTAATTAGGGGCCAGGTTGGGGCAGGAAATGGAGGCAGGGGGCAGCATGGAGAGGTAATTCAAAGAATGTGAAAATGCACATACATGAAACTGCATGGCTTAATTGGGGAATGATCAAATTGCAGGATGATTGGAACTGAGCCTATGATGGTTTGCAGGATATAAAATTATATAACAAAGCAGAGAATGGATCATGGAGTGTCATATGTCTGAAATTATAAGTAATTCATTAAAGATTTCTAAGTAATGACATAATCAGATACCTTTTCTAGAAGACTACTCTTGCTACATTAGGTAGATTAGTTTGGATGGATACATGCAGAAATGCTGAGAGAGGGAAATCACATAGAAGTTATTGAATAAATGTAGAGGAGAAAATTATTTTAGCCAGTGGTCTGCATTCTCCCCAACATCAGCTTTATGTAGGGATGAAGAAATGTAAAATATGCCCTTTTAAATCCGAACATCAAGCATGAATCTGTGTGTTCAAAGGCTATTCCAATCAGGCATTGTACTAATTACAAAAATAGCCATAGGAACAATGATAAAGTACAGTGTAATGATTAAAATGTGGACTTTAGTATGAAACAAATCTTGGTCTATACTTACTAATGGTGTAGACTTAAGCACAATACTGAATTTCACCCAACCTCATTTCATTCATCAAGCAAATGAACTTAATAATCATATCAACCTTTTGTAATAACTAAATGGAACTAATGGACTAATTCATAGTGCAAGCAACCTGTGAAGAGCAGCTTCTTTTATACCCATGTAGAACTGTTTACCTCTATAACAAACCTATAATGAACTGAAAAGGACAGTATGAGAATAATACATCTGTGTCTAGTTTTTATTATTTCACTTCAAACAAGTTACTCCATCTCATTGAGTTTTAATTCCCTCTGATCAATGGAGACAAAAGCTTTTGTCCTATTTATGCAATAAGATTGCTTTTTGATAACATGTACAAGTAGTTTGGATATCCTAAAATGATGAATACATACAAGATATGATGGTCAGACCTTGGTACACTTTACTCTGGACAGCTCTAGCCACCTAGAGGTAATTCTGAACTACAGTATGGAAATTGTGCCACAAGAACACTAGACTCAGATGAGAAGTTCTGGCCTCTAGTCCTAGCACTGCAACTAACCTGTGATCCATGGCCAGTCACTCACAAGCTTACAGCCTCCACTTCCTTATCAGCAATTTAAGGGAGTGGGTTCCAAATCCTCTAAACCATTTTATTACAATTCCAACAATCTGATTTCTTTGGTTAACTAAGACAACTTTAAATACTCAATAGTCCACACTTTCCTCTAGACCAATAAATTCCACTGAAATTAAGCAAAGACAGGACTTAATATGGGTCAAGAATCTTTCTACCCTAGAGTCAATGCAATCTCACATTATTTAATTTTTCACATGCTTTAATCTGTGATGACATTCAAAAATGAACAGATTAAATTCAATTAGCCCACCAGAACTCAATTATCAGGCTTTACCCTGGAAAGTATTTATGCTGCACCTTTTAACCAAAAGAGGGTACATATGGAAATATTCTGGTCAGAATCAGAGAAAAAGTAGATGGTAACAAAATTCTGCAAAGGAAAATGAACTTACTATCTATTCTTCTATTATTTTCCAAACATGAAATGGTTATTTGTCATTATTCCCTGTTACTCAAGTTTCATTTGAGTACATAGATTGTTTTTTTCATAAGTAATATAATCTGAAAAATTAAAAAGGTAAAAGGCCAAGGATAGATAATGCTATGAGAAAATTATTTTTCTGAATGAATCAGTAGGACATCAAACTCTCGCTTTATGTGCTGAGGTTCAAGGGTCTAAACTATAAACCCAGTGGAAAACTGCTTAAGATTTTATCATTGTTGATATTGTTGCTTCTTTTGAGTTGTTTCTCTGAATGAAAATCATTATTCCCCAAAGAACAAATGGAAAAGAGTACTTTTAAAGTAGGATTCCTGTCTTAGCACTTTTTCAGTTAGGTTCAGACAATTCCTTGTTGTAGGGGGCAGTCCTATGCTCTATAGGAAGTTTAGCAGCATTCCTGGCTTCAACCCACTAGAGGCTCGAAATGCTCAAAAACCCCCAGCTGTGACAGTCGAATGTTTCTTGAGAGTGACAGAATTGCTTTCATTTGTGAGCCACAGGATTTAATGAAAACCCAGATGAACTTGCCCAGTCCCCAACTTGTATTACCCCACCTGTCATTATCACACTGAGAAAATTCTTTATCCACTGTAATATCAAACAAGAAATTACCAGACTATGGGTCTCTTGGCTATTGTCCATATCACCAGAACAACAGCCAAGAGACCTCCTATTCCATGAGTTGTCATTCATCAAAGGTTTGCTAAGGGTGCTGACGACCCCATAGAAACTCCGAGTGTCTCACTAACACCATCTTCATAGCACTCTGACAGCATCCTCCCCTGGACTAAGATCCCTAGTACCTGGGCTCCTGGAAGATAGTGACCAGGAAAGCCTACTAATTGTTATTTCTGTGTCTGATTTCCCCAATTAGCGATTTGAAGACATCGACCAGGGTGTTATCCTTGAACAAAGGATGAGAACTCTGGAAGCCCCATCAGAGGCAATGCCCCTTCACAGAGATCCTGTACTAACCTGACAGCTAAAAGCCCACAGTTTAGAATCCACCCTTTAGAGACAGTGTGCATGGCTGTTCTGCTTGGGTAATGGTTCCTGCTACTTCATCGTCAGGCTGTGACAAGTGAAGAGAAAGCCCTTTCTTCCTGGTTGCTATGGATTTCTCTGACACAAAGAATGTCCTCTCTCTGGTGTTGCACAGATTCTAGGAACTCACATCTTTCCTGAATTAACCTGTGTGAGCAGCTGTCAACTTGTTGGGCAAAAAGATTGGATAGAAATCTTAAGAGACATATGTGTCAAGTAGAAAACTTTACCTTATATTTTCTTTGCCTTATACAAGCATCTAGTTTTATCAAAAGGATTCCAATAAAATATTAAAAAATGGATTTGCTAAGATTCTCAGTACCCCTTGCAGGATGTGGAAAGTAAGAGACTTCAGGTATAAAAGCACTTGGGACAGAGGGAGGAGTGGAGTGATAGGGATCTTCTGTTTTGATGTACAGAATCTAAAGGGCTCTTCTCTCTTCCTTCCTTCCCCCATCCCGCGGTGGTCTCCTTTTATGAGCTTTCCCTATATGTCTCTGCTTGACTTTCTTAACAATTCCATAAATTTGATAGTTTGCATTTTCTTTATCATTCAATTTGAAGTATTTTCTAATTTCTTTTGACCTGTTCTTAAAACCTGTGGCTTATTCTTGGGTTATTTATAAATGTACCCTAATTAATCTATGAATATGGTCACCAACATTCCTCCCATCTTAGTACATATACACACATCAAATTATGGAGATGATCTTATCCTGGAATCTGTGCTACCTTATTAACTGACCTTGACCAACAAAAGGCAAGAGGAATGATGCTGTGCCAGTTCCAGGTAGTGTCTGGATTTGTTGCAGCTTGGTTTAAATTCTTGTTACTGGTGCCTCAAATATTTCCCCAGCAGAATCAGGAATTATGATTTGAACACCAGCAATGCTCCAGCTCTATGATTTTTAGCCTGCCCACCAGCTTTTCAGATATGTGTGCAGTTTCCTTTGTTCTGTCCTAAGCAATGAACATTTCTTTCCAGCCTTCTGTCCTTCCCCTAGCAGTCAGTGGGCCATTGCCTTATAGTCAATAAATTCCCACATATGCCAGGGGCCTTCTCTCAGTTCTCCCACCCTGCCCCAGTCTTCGTGCTGCCTCTGTATTCAAGGGGAGCAATGATTGAAGGACACACGTGAGCTTGCTTTCTGGCTGGAGCTCCTGGGAGTATGATCCAACAAATCAACCCCACACATTGTTAAAATCCACTGGCTTCTTCTCATCCAGTTTTTGGTGGGCCAGTACCTCTTCTATTGTCCCTCCTAAGATGAGAGTAGCCATAGGTTCTTCTCTGCTAGGAAGGACTTTTCTCTTCCTAGAACCTAAATTGGTGTGGTTAGTTAGCTCTTTACTATTAGAGTTTATTGGGTTGACTCATCTTATAGTGGGAGTGATAGGCTTCTGAAATTTTCTACCTCAAAACAGGATACAGGAGGCCTTGTATCTAAGGTCCATACCCTACTGATTTAATAGATTATCCAGTAATAATGAACTCTGTTCAAACTTCCTTTCCACTTACTAGTCTGCATTGCTAGCAGCCCTCTTCAAGTTCCAGATCATAAGCCAACTATCATCAGGGCAGTAGATAAATGATCAGTCTCACCACTTGACCTCAACCTCTGATTACAAATGTAGGGTTGGGGTGGAAGCTTTAGGGTTAGAGTCTGTTTATGAAATTACCATGGCTAACCCTTCATTAAGACACCAATAGTTCTCTGTAGTACAGACCTTTCCTCTCTTCCTTGACACCTATCAGTTTCCATTTATATGACTAATTTCCTTTCCAACATTACAGGGACATAGTATTTGTACAATTTTCTGAACTCTTTTCTGCTTGGCCAGGAGCCTGATGCTTCCTAAATTTTGCTAGCCACCAAGAGTCTTCCACCTACCTCTCTCCATCTCTCTAAACTACTAGTCAGCACCCCGCTATTGTAAAAAAACTAATATTCTGCAAACATAATACTATACTAGTCTGTTTTTAAGCATTACTCATTCATATTCTGCTCCAATATTTTGTAAAAGGCATGAAATTTTTAAACACTATATCCTCAACATAGTATGTAGCACAAATTTTTCATGCAATAAGTGTTAGATATTGTTTTATTAGAGCTACCTTTGGTTGAAATTCCTATCAATCAAAATTGAAAGTAAGGTAGGCCATGGCAGATGGATAAAGGAAGATAGTTCAGGCATGAGTCTTACCTATCATAATTAGGCTTGCCTTCACCTACAAAAGGACTGGTCCTAGTGGTTTCCCCCCTCTGTATGCACTCCAAGGTGTGGTTCAATGGCTAGACTTCTGGTTTAAATCCTAATGTTTAGAATTTGGATGTAAAAGTTAAGGTGATGTGAAATTAAAAGAAAGTAAAAATCACCTGTCAAAAGCTGAGCTGAGCCAGGAACAGTGGCACATGCCTGTAATTCCAGTGGCTCAGGAGGCTGAGACAGAAGGATCATGAGTTCAAAGCCAGCCTCAGCAACTTAGTGAGGCCCTAAGCAACTCAGCAGGACCCTGTCTCTACATAAAATATAAAAGGGGGTGGGGGTGGTTCAGTGGTTAAGTGCCCCTGGGTTCAATCCCTGCTACCAAAAAAATAAAAACAAACCAAAAAAAAGTTGAGCTGAGTTAAGATGAGTTGCCAGGTGATTGTGTTGTCAACTAAAACAAACCAAAATGAAAATAACAACAATCAATTGCAAGTTTTAAAAATCCTTTAGCTCTGCTTTCTGCTCCTGATTCTCACAGTAAACCTGGCTAAAAGCTGCCAGTAATATTCACACCACTGACTGAATGTGCTGCCTATCCTCTGCCAAGTTAAGTAGTCCATCACTTTTAAATTCAACCTCAAAGTCCCAAGACATGGGCAGAATGTAGTCAAGTTCTTTCCCAGAATATAACACAAGCAGCATCTAAACCAATTTCCAGTAGTGTCCTCATTTCCTTCTGAAACCTCACAAGCACAGTCCACATGCCTATCAGAATTCTAGTCTACTGAATTCCCACCAGAATCACCCAATAAGTTCTGCTTATAAAATTCTAAAGCTTTTCCAGTTTGCATCTCTAAACTTTTCAAAATTCCTCCCATGCCAACCAGCTACAAAGGCTTCTGAATCACATGGTCAGGTTAATCATAACAACAATCCCACTTCTTGGTACCACTTTCTGTTCTAGTTAGCTTTTATTTCATGGTGATCAAATCACTTGAGAAGAAGAATTTAAAGGAGGAAAATTTTATTTGGGGCTTATGGTATCAGAGGTCTCAGTCCACAGACAGCTGACTCCATTGCTCTGGGCCCAAGGTGAGGCAGAATATCATGCAGGCAGGGCCCAGCAGAGGAAAATTGGTCAGCTCATGCTGGGGTGAGGAAGTAGAAGTGGGAGGAGGTGTGAGAACTGCAGGAAGAGCAACCTTTCCAGGGCATACACACAGTAACCCACCCACCTCAGCCATGCCCCACCTGCCTACAATTACCACTTAGTTCATTCAAACTAGGATAGACTGTTCAGGTTACAGCTTTCACAATTAAACCATTTCACCTCTGAATATTCCTGCATTAACAGAAGCTTTGGGGGGACACCTTATATCCAACCCATAAGAGGGTGTCTGGGCTAAGAATGCAGACACATAAAAGCATGGCCATCCAGCGGTTCTGCCCCTCCCTTCATAGACTGTAATGCACTGGTTTATTCACCAAATCCAGTGTGAGATGAATGCCTTCCCCATAAAGTCTGCCAGGTAAAACCCCTGTAATTTCTCATGGTAAACCTGAAAATCACACATAGTTTCTGTCCGAGAGCCAGACTTATCATCTACTACTAAGCAGGCTGACCTCTTCAGCTGCTCATTTACGCAGCCCTAAGAGCCCGGGTCTCCTGAAGAAGGGTTGGAAGACATTTGGCACTCTGAAAAGTTCCTTTCTCAGTAAATTTCTTCTGATTTCTGTCCTATCTAAAGAGATTGATCCTGGTGGTCATTGCATGCATTCCCTAGGGAAAGGGATAAATTCTGAGACAGTTTATAAAATTATCTATGAGGTGGTGATGGTTTCCAGATGGAAAACACTGGAATTGTCATGATCCTCACAATAAATTAGAATTAAACAAAATTTAATCTTCTTCTTTATACTCATGATCTCTCAATATTTTTTATCCATAGATATTAAATAGAATAAACTCAAACACACCTTCAAAAGATGTTACTTCTGTTCTAAAACAACTCAAATTCTGCAAACATGCATGCAACCAGGGAAAAGCTCTTAAAGAATGTACTGGTTGATGCCAATGATAATAAAGTAAATGACTGGCCTGAAGTCCCCAGTAAAGGCAGTCTCATACAATGGTTAGTTTCTTTTAGGGACTCAATAGGTGTTATTTTACTATGACATACACAGCCTTTGGACAGTAGAAACTTAGTTTTATTTGATAGATCAAAAGAGAAAGGTATGAAGTAGTTTATAACATCAGCCTTGAACAGTGATTATGGATAACACATGGAATACCTGAGACAATAAATCATATTTTAATGGGATTTGTAATGAAAATGCCATGGAAAGATAATAGTCTAAGGGTCTCTGTCACACTCTATAACAAATAGCAATAATTGTCAGTGATTATTTCCAGAGTCGCCATCCTATAAAAGCATGACATGCGGAAAGAAGTGTGCAATCCTGATGTTTTCCTTCGTTGTAGGCTGATATCTAATACCGTGTGCCTGGCAGCAAGGAGATCAACTGCATAAATATTTAGATAGGAAAAAGAAAGAGAAAATGATTCCAGCTCCTAAGCCATTCAATCCTTTAACTCTTTTCTAAAAGAAATACTTAGGTTCCACTGCTTATCCAAATAATCTAGTTCCCACTTAAATATGGTGGAAAACCACAAAAAAAAGTTAGAAACAAAAATTTTTCAAAAGAACATGGGCTTTGAAAATGACCGCCACATAAATCAGTAAGTTTGGCTTGCCTAGAAAGATGTTCTTAAAGGATTTTCTGTTTTTAACCAAAGGAAATTTTATTTTTCTGACAGTTTTATGGGCACTTTTTTCTACAAATATCATCTTTAGCCCTGGCTTATATCTATGTTCACTGGAAACTAGTTCTATTTCATTTCACACACATCTGCAAAGGAGTAATGTCTTTGGATCCACAGCAATGCTGTCTGCTTTTGGAAAACAGCAATGTAGTTATTGTTCAGAACTCCTACTGAATGGGTGGGCTCTCAATAGTTATTGAGTCCTATTTCATTAGGTCAATTAAGTTCTTAAACCTATGAGTCTTTAATTGGACCAAAGTGCCACAGCAATAACAATCTCACTAGGAATAACATTTCCAAGAAAGCATCAGTTAACATATTCCTGGGTGTTATCCCTGCAAAAAAAAAAAAAAAAAATCCCTATAGTAGATGATTCTGTTAGAACTGATATTAAGGCAAAAATATCCAGAAACAGGCAAAGGTTTTCAAGAAAAAATAAAAGTCTAAATTGGAGGCTATTAGTTAAATGATCAGAGTGAATTCTTTCTCCACCTTTAACATCATTAATAACACTGGGTACTGCAGGTGGGACAGTCTCAGCAGTCATGTTGCCAATGCATATAAAAGTAATAAACATGAGCTCTTTCACATAGCTTAAACATTCAGCTTGGTAATCACAACAACTGCATTGTTCATTCAAAGGAAAGTTCATTGTCTCTCAGCATGTGTTTACCTTGGGTTACACCACAGTTCTATAGTTCCCACTATAGAACAGCACAAGATCTAAGTATTAGAATTAAGAACTAATTTTGTCCACTATTTCTCTTCTTATTTTCCCATATATTCCAGATACTTATTTTAAATATTTTCAGGGACAAAAGTTGTCTCTAATTTCCGAGATTTGGGTGATATAGTTTGATCAATGTTAAAATATAGTTTATTTTAATAAACATTTGGGGAGCCTTACATATAATCAAATTGAAAAATTCCATTTCGTCTTCTTACAAAACAGACATTTGTAACATTTACATTTTTAAAAGGAATATCTCAATTTAAACTGTAAATTTTAGAAGTGCAATCTCATTGAGCAAATGGGAATGCACACTTTATTAGAATACAAAGCCAGCAAGTGTTTTCAGAAAAGTCCAAAGTACTTCTTTGTTCTAAAACAGGAAAACTCCAAATGGGTTGAAAGGCTCAGGTTGATCTCATGAGAATATGAGATAGGATTTGAAAATGG
>JAJEJO010004721.1:92753-170398 GCA_020662805.1 Glaucomys volans
CTTTGGGAGTCATGTTAAGGAAATCTGGTCCTAGGCCAACATGATGAAGATTTGGACCTATTTTCTCTTCTATTAGGTGCAGAGTCTCTGGTCTGATTTCTAGGTCCTTGATCCACTTTGAGTTGAGTTTTGTACAGGGTGAGAGATATGGGTTTAGTTTCATTTTGCTGCATATGGATTTCCAGTTTTCCCAGCACCATTTGTTGAAGAGGCTGTCTTTTCTCCATTGCATGTTTTTGCCTCCTTTGTCAAGTATGAGATACCTGTACTTATTTGGGTTTGTCTCTGTGTCCTCTATTCTGTACCATTGATCTACCTGCCTATTTTGGTACCAATACCATGCTGTTTTTGTCACTATTGCTCTGTAGTATAGTTGGAGGTCTGGTATTGTGAAACCCCCTGCTTCGCTCTTCTTGCTAAGGATTGCTTTAGCAATTCTGGGTCTCTTATTCCTCCATATGAATTTCATGATTGCTTGCTCTATTTCTATAAGGTCCATCATTGGGATTTTAATTGGAATTGCATTGAATTTGTATAGCATTTTTGGAAGTATGGCCATTTTGACAATATTAATTCTGCCTATCCAAGAACATGGGAGATCTTTCCATCTTCTCAGATGCTCTTTAACTTCTTTCTTTAGCGTTCTGTAGTTCTCAGTGTAGAGGTCTTTCACATCTTTTGTTAGATTGATTCCCAAGTATTTTATTTTTTTTGAGGTTAGTGTGAATGGGGTAGTTTTCCTAATTTCTCTCTCAGAGGATGCATCACTTACAAATAAAAATGCATTAGATTTATGAGCATTAATTTTATATCCTGCCACTTTGCTAAATTCATTAATGAGTTCCAGTAGTTTTCTGGTGGAATTCTTAGGATCTTCTAGATAGAGAATCATGTCATCAGCAAATAGGGATAGTTTGATCTCTTCTTTTCCTATTCGTATTCCTCTAATTTCTTTGGTCTGTCTAATTGCTCTGGCTAGAGTTTCAAGAACAATGTTGAATAGTAGTGGCGAAAGAGGGCATCCCTGCCTTGTTCCAGTTCTCAGGGGGAATGCTTTCAATTTTTCTCCATTTAGAATGATGTTAGCTGTGGGTTTGGCATAAATGGCCTTTACAATGTTAAGGAATGTCCCCACTATCCCTATTTTTTCTAGTGTTTTGAGCATGAAGGGGTGCTGTATTTTATCAAATGCTTTCTCTGCATCTATTGAAATAATCATGTGGTTCTTGACCTTAAGTCTGTTGATGTGGTGAATTACATTGATTGATTTCCGGATGTTGAACCAACCTTGCATCCCTGGGATGAAACCCACTTGATCATGGTGCACTATCTTTTTAATATGCTTTTGTATGCGATTCGCTAAAATTTTGTTAAGAATTTTTGCATCTATGTTCATTAGAGATATGGGTCTGAAATTTTCTTTCCTTGATGTGTCCTTCTCTGGTTTTGGTATCAGGGTGATATTAGCTTCATAGAATGAGTTTGGAAGGGTTCCCTCCTCCTCTATTTCATGAAATACTTTGAGGAGTATTGGAATGAGCTCTTCTTTGAAGGTCTTGTAGAACTCGGCTGTGAATCCATCTGGTCCCGGACTTTTCTTTGTTGGTAGGCTTTTGATGACTTCCTCTATTTCATTGCTTGAAATTGATCTATTTAAGTTGTGTATGTCCTCCAGATTCAGTTTGGGTGGCTCATATGCCTCTAGGAACCTGTTGATGTCTTCCAGGTTTTCTATTTTGTTGGAGTATAAATTTTCAAAGTAGCTTCTTATTATGTTTTGTATTTCAATTGTGTCTGTTGTAATATTTCCATTTCCATCGCGAATTTTAGTAATTTGGAGTTTCTCTCTCCTTCTCTTTGTTAGCGTGGCTAAGGGTTTATCAATTTTGTTTATTTTTTCAAAGAACCAACTTTTTGTTTCGTCGATTTTTTGAATTGTTTTTTTTGTTTCAATTTCGTTGATTTCAGCTCTGATTTTGATTATTTCCTGTCTTCTACTACTTTTGGTGATGATCTGTTCCTCTTTTTCTAGGGCTTTGAGCTGTAATGTGAGGTCATTGATTTGTTGACTTTTCATTCTTTTATTAAATGCACTCTCTGCAATGAACTTTCCTCTTAGCACTGCTTTCATGGTGTCCCAGAGATTTCGATATGTTGTATCTTTATTCTCGTTGACCTCTAAGAATCTTTTAATTTCCCCCCTAATGTCTTCTGTTATCCATGTATCATTCAATAGCATATTATTTAATCTCCAGGTCTTGGAGTAGTTTCTGTTTCTAACTTTCTCGTTGATATCTAGTATCATTCCATTATGATCTGATAGTATACAAGGTAGTATCTGTATGTTTTTGTATTTGTTAAGAGTAGCTTTGTGGCATAACATATGGTCTATTTTAGAGAAGGACCCATGCGCTGCTGAGAAGAAAGTGTATTCGCTTTTTGATGGATGGAATATTCTATATATGTCCGTTAAGTCCAGATTAGCGATTGTGTCATTGAGTCCTATCGTTTCTTTATTCAATTTTTGTTTGGAAGATCTGTCCAATGGTGAGAGAGGAGTGTTAAAGTCTCCGAGTATTACTGTGTTTTGGTCTATTTGATTCCTGAAATTGAGAAGGATCTGATTGACATACATGGATGCGCCATTGTTTGGTGCATAAATATTTATGATTGTTATGTCCTGTTGATTTATGCTACCTTTAAGCAATATGAAATGTCCTTCTTTATCCCTTCTGACTATCTTTGGTTTGAAGTCTGCTTTGTCTGAAATGAGGATGGAAACCCCAGCTTTTTTACTCAGTCCGTGTGCATGGTATGCTTTTTCCCAACCTTTCACCTTTAGTCTGTGGGCATGTTTTTCTATGAGATGAGTCTCTTGAAGGCAGCATATTGTTGGGTCTTTCTTTTTAATCCAGTCTGCCAGTCTATGTCTTTTGATTGATGAGTTTAGGCCATTTACATTCAGGGTTATTATTGAGATATGACTTGTATTTCCTGTCATTTTAGCTTTTTTAGGGTTTTTAGCTTAACTTTGTTTCTCCTTTGATGGACTCTTTCTTTAGGGTAGTTCCTCCCCATGATGACTGAGATTGTTATTTTTCGTTTCTTCCTCTTCGAATATTTTGTTGAGAATGTTCTGTAGGGCAGGCTTTCTCTTTGTGAATTCTTTAAGCTTTTGTTTATCATGGAAGGATTTTATTTCATCATCAAATCTGAAGGTAAGTTTTGCTGGATATAAGATTCTTGGTTGGCATCCGTTTTCTTTCAGAGCTTGAAATATGTTGTTCCAGGCCCTTCTTGCTTTTAGGGTCTGGGCTGATAAATCTGCTGATATACGTATCGGTTTCCCCCTGTAGGTAATCTGATTCTTTTCTCTCGCCGCCTTTAAAATTCTATCTTTGTTTTGTATGTTAGGCATTTTCATTATAATGTGCCTTGGTGTGGATCTGTTGTAATTCTGTGCATTTGGTGTCCGGTAAGCTTCTTGTATTTGATTTTCCATCTCATTCATCATATTAGGGAAATTTTCTGATAATATTTCCTTGAATAGATTATTCATACCCTTGGTTTGTATCTCTGCGCCTTCCTCAATCCCAATTACTCTTAAATTTGGTCTTTTCATGATGTCCCATATTTCTTGGAGGGTTCGTTCATGATTCCTAACCATCTTCTCTGTTTGTTCAACTTTGTTTTCAAGATTAAATATTTTGTCTTCATTGTCTGAGGTTCTGTCTTCCAGGTGATCTATTCTGTTAATTATGCTTTCTATTGAGTTTTTAACTTGGTTTATTGTTTCCTTCATTTCCTTGTTTCCTTCAAGGATTTCTGTTTTTTTTTTCCTCAGAATTTCTATCTCTTTATTGAAGTAATTTTTTGCTTCCTGCAATTGCTCTATTAACTGATTATTCATAGCCTGAATCTGCTCTCTCGTCACATCATTCTCTTCTCGGATCACTTTAATTATGAACATTCTGAACTCCATTTCTGTCATTCCTTCTACCATGCTGTCTTTGGGTTCTCTTGATATGTCATCTAGGTTTAATTGGGACACTTTCTTCCCGTGTTTTCTCATGGTGTTCGTGTATCTTCCCCTCTGTTGTTTGAGGGGTGTTTGATCAAGCGGTGACCCAAGAAAGGTGCTGTCCCACTACCTCCAGGTTGGGAATGATCAATGCTTCTGGGCAGAGGCAGCCTAGTGTTGATAGACAATTAGATACAGCAAGGTGGTAGACTCCGGGCTTGGGTGTGGGCCTGGGCACTAGTTCAAGTTGGGGTGGTGTCACAGAACTGTGCTCAGTGATGGAGACACTGGGCTTGAGAGCCCAGGCTGACCTGAACTCCTCGCTGGGGGTTCAGGCAGTGGCAGGTGGTTGCTCTCTCCTGGGGACACTGTAAGCTATTGCCAAAGGCCCAAAGCTCCCTGCCAGATCACTTCAGACACTGCTGACACTGCTGGCGGCCCCAGGGAAGCTGGGGGAGTGGCGCAGAGTAGTTTCCACTCCCTGCCAGAGACTGCGTTCTCAGAGTTTCCCGGCTGGAGCTCCCCCTGAAGCCGCTGGCGTCCCCAGGAAGCTGGAAATGGACCCCCACTGCCAGGGAATCCGCCAAACTCAGAGCAGTTCCACCTCCCCTGCCGGAGTCAGTGATTCCAGGGGCTCCGGGCCCACCTCTCCAGGTGCGGCTTGAGGGCCTGGGAAGCCCAAGATGGGCGCTCTCTGCCAGGTAAGCTGGGGAGAGTGGCACAGAATAGTTCCCACTTCCCGCCAGAGACTGCGTTCCCAGAGTTTCCCGGTTGAAGCTCCCCTGACGCAGCCGAAGGCCCCAGGAAGCTGGTAATGAGCCTTCTCCGCCAGTTAAGCCGCCAAAATGGCGTGGGGTAGTTCCATCTCCCCACCAGAGTCCGCGATCTCAGAGTTTCCCGGACGCCTCTGAATGCCCAGGTAGCCTGAGATGCTCGGTCTCTGCCTGGGAGGCCGCTGGCTGGTGCTGGAGCCCCGGCCAGTGACTCCGAAGCGCTACTGGGGACCCGCACTCACTTGTTGGCTGTCGCAGATCCAGGTCGGTGGCTCCGAAGCAGCTGCAGGGTCAGGCGCTCCCGGATCGTAGCTGTCCGGCTCCCGGATCGTCGCTCGCTGCCCGCGGCGGGCCGAGCCCAGCCCGGCTGAGTTGGTTCTGGAGCGGCACCTGGGGACCCCTTATATGTGCTTTGAATATAAAATCTCGTTGAGAGTCATATTCCTGCTGTTTGAATCCCGAGCAAGTAGGAATCCACGGAGCAAGTAGGAATGCAGCCTTCCTCTAATCCGCCATCTTGGATCCGAACTCTACACCACAGTTCTGTAGCTCCCACTATAGAACAACACAAGATCTAAGTATTAGAATTAAGAACTAATTTTGTCCACTATTTCTCTTCTTATTTTCCCATATATTCCAGATACTTATTTTAAATATTTTCAGGGACAAAAGTTGTCTCTAATTTCCGAGATTTGGGTGATATAGTTTGATCAATGTTAAAATATATTTAATTTTAATAAACATTTGGGGAGCCTTACATATAATCAAATTGAAAAATTCCATTTCGTCTTCTTACAAAACTGACATTTGTAACATTTACATTTTTAAAAGATATATCTCAATTTAAACTGTAAATTTTAGAAGTGCAATCTCATTGAGCAAATGGGAATGCACACTTTATTAGAATACAAAGCCAGCAAGTGTTTTCAGAAAAGTCCAAAGTACTTCTTTGTTCTAAAACAGGAAAACTCCAAATGGGTTGAAAGGCTCAGGTTGATCTCATGAGAATATGAGATAGGATTTGAAAATGGATTACTGCAATGCAGTAATCTCTAATCACTTCATATTTTTTATTTTATATTGTAAAATGATATATCTTATCAAAATATACAAGATGGGAATGTAGGATTCAAAGGTTTTATCTGACCCCCCTGCACACTCATTAAAATTGTGTAGAGTTCCAAAAAGGGAGTAAGGGCTGAAGGTATAGCTCAGTGAGATAGAAGACATGTTTCACAGGTGGGAGACCCCGAGTTCAATCCCTAGCACCAAAAGAAAAAAAAATTGTTAACCCTCAATATATTTTACATATAACTACATCACAAGGTGAAGAGAAAAATATCATAATTATTGAGAAACAGGTACTATGAAAGAAAAAATATATCTTTACCCAAATATATGCACGTACTCTTTTGAATGACTTATTAGTCATTATTAGTCAACTGGGTGTTACCTAGTGTTATTAATGATGTTAAAGGTGGAGAAAGAATTCACTCTGATCATTTAACAAATAGCCTCCAATTTAGACTTATTAGTCAACATCCCACTAATCTTTTATTGATTTCATTTTTCAAAAAAGGAGAAATCTCTGCCTAAAAGTGCACCTTACTGAAATGAGTCTGAAATAAAAAGATTTGCATGAATGTCCTCATAGAAAGATACAAACTAGCCACAGGCAAAGTGGAAATCTATCACAGTAACACTGCCTCCCTTGGTTCCTGCTTCCTCATCTCACAAAACTCTAAAGTTACTGACAACATTTATTTCAACACATTTAATATGCCCTTTAAGTGATCACAAGTTAGACGAGCCCTACATGATAGGAACAAATACACACTAAAAGTATATTGACCTTATCCTGGAATATCATTTATGTGTCTTAATCAAAACACCTTGAGGTCCCTATGAAGAAAGAATCAGTAACCAAATGTTGGCACTCATGTCTTATCTTCCCCACATTTTAGCTGAGTAATCCCAATCTAGTCACTCATTCAACACAAATACATATATAGTACCAGTCACTGTTCCCAGCACCGAGGATAAAGCATGAGCCAAAGAAAGAAAAGAAAATGCATCTTGGAATTTTCATTTCAGTGGGAGAAATAGACAACAAATAATTGATGTGCACAAGTGAAAATCCATAGCACAGTGGAAGATATCAAGTGCTTGAGAGAAAGATAAATCCAGGCCAAATGGTTGGAGAGGAATATTCCTGGTCAGGATGGTACCCAGGGAAGGTCTCACTCCCTGGGTGCCACGCTGAAGACAGTGAGCTAGTTGGTGGAGACATCTGGGGATGAGAGAGCTCTGGTCAGAGTGGCGAGTTCAACAGCAGCAGCTTCTTGGGTGTTCATGAAGTTAGCTGCAGGGAAGCAGAGAGGGGCAGTGAAGAGAGGTGAGGAGGAAGAGGCACTGAGAGGAGATTAGGTGAGAAAGGAAGAAACAGATGTCACTTCCCACTTAGGTTTTGATTTTGTTCTTTTTCATGTATTATCTCACTACTGTTATATTCTTTTAGACTTCTTTCATTGTTTTCCTTCCTGAGTACAAAGTTTAATTACTTTCCACTGAATATGAAAGGGTTTGAACTCATCCAATGTGAGGGCAGAACTGGTAACGAGGTACAAAGAATCCACTGATTTATTTCATCTCTGCTAAAGCTTTGGGCTGTGGGCTTTACAGCAGCACTTTTGAAATCTCTGCCTCTATCCTTTCCTGGGTTCTCCTGGATTCTCCTCTAGCCCTTCTTGGGTTTAGTTAGTGGACTAAAGTAGTCCACTAAAAAACTCCTGGGATAAAAAAAAAAAAAAAAGCAATTACAGCATATAGCAAGGTTGAAGTTTTCTGAATAATTTGAAATTTCCTCACCAATCACATATTAAGGTATTCTTTGTTTAATTAAAAGAATAAAATTTTAAATCCTGTATCCCATTCATTCTAAGAGTAGTGAGTTAAGTTCTCGCTTTCTCTCCTGAGTTTTGGAACCTCTGATATAACCATTCCTCTTTCTGGTGTTTTCAGTTTGAAAACGGGTGATGATATCAGCACTTGTTTCAGAAGTGGTTAGGACTTAAAAACACTTTTAATTCCTTAGAACGCAGTTGCTGTTACAGACTGAATTGTGGAACCCTAAAATTCATACAATGCAGTTTCATCTCCTTGTACCTCAGAATGAAAACGCCTTTGGAGAGGAGGTCTATTTAAAAAGTGATTAAGTTAAAATGAGGCTTTTAGGTGGGATCCTAATCCAAGAAGACATATCCTTCTAAGAAGAGGGGGAGGCATCAGGAATGAGTGCTCACTGAATAGAGGCCATGTAAGGACACAGTAAGCCAATGGCCATCAACAAGCAAAAGAGAGAAGCCTCAGAAGAAACCTGCCACACCTCGACCTTGGACCTCTAGTCTCAGAAGTGTGAGAAAATCAGTTTCTGTAGTTTAAGCCATCTGTTATTGTTTGGATATGATGTGTCCAAAAGCTCATATGTGAGACAATGCAAGAAGGTTTAGAGGAGAAACGATTGGGTTCTAAGAGTCTTAACCCAATGAATGAATTAATTCCCTGATAGGGATTAACAGCATGGTAACTGAAGTGGTAGGGTGTTGCTGGAGAAGGTAGGAATTGGGGCATGGCTTTGGGTATATGTTTGTATCTGGCAAGTGGAGTCTTCTCTCTCTGCTTCCTGATTGCAATGGGAGTTGCTTCCCTCTGCCACACTCTTCTGCTGTGAACCCTAAGGAATAGAGTCTGCTGTCTATGGATTAAGACCTCTGAAACTGTTGAGCCCCCAAATAAATGTTTCCTCCCCTGTAGTTGTTCTGGTCAGGTCCTTTAGTCACAGCTGCAAAAAAGTTAACTAAGAAACCATCCAATCTGTGGATTTATTTTTTTACTGTAGCTCTTACAAGTTAATATAGTTTCTGTTTGAGAATATAGCATGCATAAAATTATTAGTTCTTATCTCAACATGAAGGGTTAAGCTTAAGAAGCAAACACAAGCTATTGAACTAGTTTCATTTCTCAAATTGAGATAAGTGAATAAAAAAAAATCCATACTTCTAGATGACAACTGTCTTTCAATCTTGCTGCTGACACTATGAAGTTATTGACTAAGATTTTTGTGACAGATCCTCCTTGCATGCTCTCTGGGGCTGCTCTTCTCCCCACCAATTAACCTGCTAACACAGTCACTGACCCTGCATCTGAACTCATAGGCATCAAAGAATCTGATGTCACAGCACACAACAATCCCTGGAAGGCTGGGAATGAGATATATATTTGATTATGGATTACAGAGAATTGATCACCTATTTCTTCCCCAGCTCCTTTATATTTCCCATATGTGAAATATATTTTTCTTTTCAATGAAAAAATAAGAGGAAAATAGCACTAAGATGAAAGGTTACAAGGACCTACAAATGAGGGTCAAGCATGACAACAGATTAGATTAAAGGGACATTTGGAATTCTATTCTATTTGGAATTCTGAAAGGCAACTGGTCAAATCAGCTTTGACAAGACATGAATAAATAGAGAAAAGGCCCAAAACAGTATCCACATCCTCTAGGGCCTGTGTGACATTAGGCAATACTGAATCCTCTGTCCCAAAGAGAATGGTTGAGATTGCTGGCTGATGAGTTCAAATGCCTGGCAGAGAGAAGTGATCCTGAGGTGGAGAGCAGAAGAACTCACAGTCAAGGAAGGGCTGAATGGGAGCACAGTCAAACTTCCAGGATCCAGAGCACGAGCAAAACAGACAAGGAGAAGGAGAAATCAAGAGCACCCAACAATGCAGAGCCCATTGCTAGTCCCATTGCTGAGAGAACAGAGGCTGGTGCTTCCACAAACAAGGCAGCCAAGGCAGAGTTCTGTGCCCTCAAACAAGCAGGACACAGCACACACACACTGGTCTGGAGGGCTGGGTGGATGGGATCTTCCTCTGGCTTCTAGGCTTCTAACTCTCACCCACACTGTGACAGTGCTTAAGTTTCCTCCTGCACCTACCTGCCATCCTGGCAAGGCAGAGATGGAGGTGGCAGGTGGTAGTACAACTTGTAAGAAAAGAAGCAGCCCTGACAGGAGTTGGAATTTTGGACAGATTAAATATTTATCTAAACGAGGCTGTTTTAGCCAGAAGAGACTTAATTATCTTTAACTGTCAAGTTCTTACTTCATCAGTATGAAAGGGATCACAGTGCAAGATAAAATGAGGTGCGGCACAATTTCAAAGCTCCTTTTACTCCCCATCCAAGTTGTACTATATATCTCTATACCTCCTTCTTACATTTTGGATCATTTTAAAAATAAAGACAGCATAAATGTGGAGGATCCTAGCATACTATTGAAAACTCATTTTATGAAACAATGGATGCACATAGCTCCCCAGCAGCAGGTGCACGCAGGAACCATGTGTGACCCGCGTAGCTATGTGATAGAGGGTGGCTGGTGCCTGTGGTGCAGGCCTGCAGAGCCGTCTTTCACACACTCTGGAGGTGGAGGGGCTGTGACAGAAGATCAGACAGAAAAGAAGGCCTTGAAAATTCATATGCTAAGCTGAGCTCTCAAAACATGACTTCTAAATCTTCATTGACAAACAGTAGTTTGTTTTCTTGGCTGCTTTATTGAAAGAAGTGCAGAACATGCTTTTTTTTTTTTTTTGTAAAGGGACACAAGAAAGATTTTCACTCATCCTAATTAAAATAACCATTTATCTTTAATGCACCCTTCAATATTCCAAGGGTTACTGGGCATAATGCTTGATTTGCATGCTCCTGATTTCAGTTTGAATATATATCATTATTGCTGTAAGTAGATGCAGATGTTCAAGTTAATTTTATTGTTAATGCCTCAAGGCATTTTTTAGGAAAAGTGCACAATGCTTTTAAAAATCCAATAAATTATATTGAAACTTAATTTATTTCATGTTATACCTTCAACTGAGGAAAGACATAAAGTGCTCTTGAGTTTAGATCTTGCTTTTATCACCAATTGAATAAGTATCTGACTTACTAAAATGGGCAAGGCACGCTCTTGGAATGTTATTTATGTGCTAACAATCCCTCATTAGTTGGATAAAGAATTACATCTTGACTAAAATGGATAAGCAGCTTATAAACTATCTTATTAATCTGCAAATAATGATAACTTGTAGGCATACATTATGTTGAGCTCAAGTCAAGAGAAAATGAAAATTTCTCTGGAATCATTCTATAAAAATGTCTATTACCCACTATACCCTCAAGCCTCAGAATCCTGACTGCAACTATTGGCATAAATTCCCTCAATTCAGTTAATCATGTGTAATAACAATTGTGAGGGGAGATTAAATAAATAGTTTATAAAGATAAAAAATGGAAAATTATTAAAAACGCACTACAGATTATAGAAAAATAACTATATGTAATTTAAAATTTAATTTATTCTCTTGCCATCTAAATTAGTCTGGCCACCTTGGGCTTCCCTTCTCCTCCCAAAAGTGTCTTGAAGTTAAACTTGATAGGTCATTTCTTAGTACACACACACACTCACTCATTTCTACAAAACTAAATTTTAAAAAAATCAGGGAGTCTCCAAATAACAATGCTATTTATTTGAGAATAACAGAGCATTGCAGTGGGAATATGGGAGCCATAATAAGCTATGGGCATATTCAAAGAGGTTAAGGCTACTTGGAGTTTTTACAGACAAAATTGAGAAACATTACATCAGATATTTTGAAACAACAATCCTTGGCCACAGTGATTAATAACAAGAGTGGTGTCAGTTACAGGCTGCATTCACAGGGGCTTGACAGATGCCATTGTAGAAGTACTTTTTTTATGAAGTTGTGGTGGCCTTTGTGCACGGTTGTAGTCCACAGAATCTTCTGTGACTCTGCAATTACTTATCAGGCGGTTGTGCGTAAGAACCCTTCTTCCATAACATCCTGGCTTAATTTACTTTTCCTTGTTAGGGTTGACACAAATGACTCCAATTTGGTTCTGACAATTTTCACATTTCTTTGACACCTCCAAGCATAATGTCACTTTGAGGGCCCATGTGGAAACAAAAAAGAGATTTCCAATATATCCTGTCCATAAAAACATCAGAAATGGTCTTCTTTAAACTGCTTTTATGTACCCCAAACTTCCTGTCCCACTTCAGGTGCCTAGAACCCTCCTCTGCATGTGTAGCCTCCTCTCCCAAAACAAACGTTTCACCTCTCAATCCAATTCGTTTAAGTGGAACAATTCAACCCATCCTTAATGCAGCAAGCTGTATCTTTCCTGGCCAGCCATTTCAGCAAAATAAAGGTCCCCCTGAGGGCTCACCTCTTATTAGAATTCAAGAGGAGATTTGGAATAACAAATGTTTTGCTATTGATACAGAACTTTAAACTAAACTCACCCTCCAAACACACTTACTCTCTCACTTACTGACTTACAGAATCTTACAGTCTGGTCCTGGGATTAGTACCCTTCTCTTAGAAAGAAGGAGATTGAGGAAGCCAAGAAAATAACTCTGCACTATCCAAGTTTGGTCCCAAGTTTGGTTAGTCACCTAATTATTTTTGTGTGCAGACTCTGTCTGCATTTGACACTGATTATATAATCCACAAATATATATTGAGATGATCATTACTGCCTATCACTTGTTTTCAATACATTCACAAATAACCTTGGTCTCTTTATTACAAATACTAAAATCCATAATTTCAATGTTGTCTATCCCAGCTGCACCTCTATGGCAGGTGTTTTCTTCCTGGAAAATCCTGGCTGCAAGTAGTGTTTATTACCTCAGAAAATTTCTCCCAGCTCTGAGTAATCTCCACTATGAGCCTATTTTTCTTTTCTGCTGTATTACATCCCTTATCCACTACATGTTGTGTCAGGGAAAGATTTTTATTACACTTGTACGTGGGTAGAACTTTCAGGTTGCAGTTATTAAAAAAAAATCATCTCAATCAGTTAAAATCTCTAAAATATTCCATTTATGGGCATTAAATAATTCCTAGAAGTAATTACCTAGCAGTTTTCACCTTAGCTATTTCTTTTAAGGCCATGAAACAATATTCTCAAGTCTTCTCCTAGCAGCCCAAGTCAATCACCCCACATATCCAGGGCTGCCTCCATTTGGTGCAACACAAAGGAATTTATACTGTGCAGAAAAATGTTGATGCTTATCATCCCAAAATCGCTGATAGAATTCCTAGGCTAATTATTATCCAGTTACTGCTGACAGGCAGTGGTGAGAGATTCTCAAATTTTGAGTGTTTTGGTATTTTTCCAGAAGAACTATAGTTTTAAAAGAATTCTTTCAATTTTGAAAGTTATTAACTTAAGCCACAATTCACAATAGCTGTGGACCCCCAAGCCCTAGGAACCATATTCTTTTGGGGGTTTTGTTGTTGTAGGTGGTGGTGGTGGTGGTGGTGGTGGTGGTGGTGGTGGTGGTTTTTGTTTTTCTGTTGGTTTGGTTTTGGATGTGTATGTGCGTGTTAGGTTTTGGTTTTGTTGTTGTTGTTTGGTTTGGTGGGATCCCAGGGGTACTCAATCACTGAGCCACGTCCCCAACCTGTTTTATTTATTTTGAGTCAGGGTCTCACTAAGGTGGTTTGGGCCTTGCTAAATTGCTGAGGCTGGCTTTGAATTTGTGATCCTCCTGCCTCAGCCTCCTGAACTACTGGGATTACAATCACACACCACCACAGTGGCCCCAGGAACTATTCTTAAAGATACTCTCCAGGCTAAGCATTCTTTACATTAGGATCTACACAAAAACAGGCTACAGAGTAGAGATGCACTTGAATTTTCAATCATTTAAGACCTGCCGTAGAGACAGCTCACTAAGCCAGGTGTGTCTCTGATATCCCTCCACTTCCACAACTCAGCTTTTCTTCACTGCCAAGTCCTCCATTTCCAATCTCTACTCATTCACTATTTAGAATATTTTATTTTAAAAAAAAAGAATATTTTATAAAGTACTTGAAGTTTGATATGATGCTCAGAATTTGTCCTACTCTACTCATGCTGCTAAAACAAAATGCCCAGGCCTGGGTAACGTATAAAGAGTAGAAATTTATTGTTCACAGTTCTGGAGACTGGAAGTCCAAGATCAAGATGCTGGCAGATTCAATGTCCAATGAGGGCTGCTCTCTGCTTCCAAGGTGACCTTGTCTCTGCATCCTCACATGGCGGAAGGACAAAAATGACAATCACTGTTTCCTCACATGGAGAAGAGGTAGAGGGGCCAGGCAGCTCTTTGAAGCCTCTTCTACAAGGGCATTAATCTCACTCTCCAGGGTAGAGCCCTCACAGCCTAATTACCTCCCTAAGGCCCCACATCTAACTATCATCACCCTGGAATTTAAATTCCAACATACAAATTTCAGAGGGACACATACATTCAAAACACACCAGAATCAAATGAATTTTCTTGCCATGCATGTTTTTGAAATGCCTTTAAATTCTTTCACTTACAAACATGACTCAAATAGGAGATGTTTTGACAGATGTAGAAGAATCCCAGTAGTTCCTGATTCTATAAATTATCAGGCCCCGTCATTCTAATTCTCTCTTCCTGCCTAGAATGAAGTTCTAAAGCATTAAGGGATTGTTCCGCTTACATAGATACAAGTATGTGCTCAGGCAAAACATAGTAGCATAAAATGTACAGCGTGTGGTGAAGCTGGAGGCTGATTCCCAGCACGAACACAGTTCTCCATTCCAAATCCTCTTTGTTAATGCCAGTGTCAGTTTTGACTCTAGAAAGGTCATTAAAGCGTACAGTATCAACTAGTCTGGTGGGCAGACAAGTCAGAACATTTTCTACATATTCGTAGCTCTTTTCCTCAGAAGTCTAAAGACAGCAACTTCATGAATATAAAAATATTCTAAAACTTTTGTTGCCTTTCCCAGGAGGCTAGCACACTTAGCCCAAAGAGAAATGAGGATTATTTCAGACAGCTTTGCATATACTCAAGTTTCTACATCCAAATGGAATCCTGTGTTAAACTTGATGAAATTAAGTAGTGAGTTAGCTAAGTGGCATAGTACTTCCTAATGTGTGTAAGGCTCTGGGTTCAGCAACGCAAAAAATAAATCAATAAGTAATTTTTAAATCAAATAAATTAAGTAGTGAATATTTATAAATGTTTTCTGACCTGTTCTTATTGTCTTATGCTTTTATTAAGATTTAGAACTCAAGTTATTTTAGTTCATAGTACATGCTAATTTTTGCACAGGTTGATCACAGAGGCATTAAACTGGAAGTCAAGGTATATATTTTTCAGGCTTGTAGAACACATTGCTTCATTCTGTCTTCAGGTCATTTCTACATAAGAAATTTCACAGCAAACAATCCAAGACACAAATGAAGAGCAGAAACATGTTTCTCATTAATAGGGAAAAAAGCCTTTTTTTCACTTCCTCAGATCACATAAAAATATTTTATCTCTATTTTATTAACATTTACTGCTTCATTATAAAAGAATCAGCAGCATATATCACTTAGGAAAATACAGAGGAAATATTTTTAAAAGAGGAAGAATAATCCATGATCCTACAAATGAAATAACCAAGAGTATTGAAGCCAAACGGAGTGAGACAGAAATCCTGATTCTGTCATGCAGTAGATACATGACTTCAGAGAAATTACAGTCTTTACTATGTTTTATTTTATTCACATGTAAAATTAAGTCACTAACAATGTTTAGTTATCATCCTTAAGTGAAGAATCAAACCCTGGTTCTTCTTTGTATGAAAACCAGTTATCCAGGATCTGGATGTCTTGGTACTCTGATGTAATCTGATGATGCTCAGGAGAAATGAACGTCCTAATGCAAGCCCTTTTTTGCTGGCACTTACCAAGTTCCTAAATTAGTAAGTGAAGGCTGCAGCAAAAAGCAACCCTGCTCTTTAACCCTTCAAATACCAGTGCAGCTGGTGGGAGGAGTGTGATAAAGAGGAATGGCAAAAAGCAGATTCTAACTGACTTCTCAACAAGACTCCTAAAGCACAAGAAGTAATATCAAAAACAAATAAATGGGATGTCATCAAATTTTAAAACTTCCAAAAAAACAAGAAGATAAAAGAGAAAAATATTTAAAAGTTTCTTCACAGCAAAAGAAACAACCAATGAGCACAAGGAGAAAGCCTACAGAATGGGAGAAAATCTTTGCCACCTGCTCCTCAGGGTATTAATATCCAAGATATAAAAAGAACTCAAAAAACCTAACACCTGTGATATCTAGGCTTTCATTTCAGTTTGTTTTTGTCTTTTCTTGTTTAGATAAGACTTTTAAATGTTTGTATTTTAGTAAGAAAGCTACCCTTTTATGGATGTTAGCAGTTTATTAACCTAATATTTGTAAATGATCTGTTTTGGGCAGGTAAAATTATGTAATGCAGTGTTTGAAAAAAGAGAAAAATTATTTTCTTTTTCCTTTTTCTTTTCTCTCTCCTTTTTATTTCTTTACTGTATAATGTCCCTCAAGTTAATGGCAGTGTACCTCATGCCACCGAATTTCCAAAGTGTACTTTTTTTTCTTTTACTGTGCTTCAAATAAGTAGAAAAATAGTTACAGTACCAATCTTCAACTTTGCCATTCATGCTTCTGTGCACATTAGGCTAGGTATTCCACTCTGAATGCATGAGAATGTGGAGGCCTTTGAATGGCAGGCATATGCCATTTCTGGGAAATGTATATGGAAGCTAAGTATTGCTTTCTACAAGTAACTGCCCTCTTGTTTCAAAAAGGAGAAATGCAAATTGAAGTAGTTCATAATTTGTTTGGCATTATAGGAAGCAAGTTGGTTCTAAGTATTTTTAAATAGTTATGTAAGCAAAGCTGAACTGTAAATCTTCATTCAGATTTCCATATCTCCATTCCATAATATTATTAAGATTATGGAATGGGTGTAAGACATGGGAGGGGGAGAAAATGGGTTTGGTTAATGAATCTTTAATGGCCCTATGATCTATCCTCTCCTTGAAAGTTTTTGAAAAAAGTAGAAAGATCATTTTGTTGCATTTCCCCTATTCTTTTTTTAAAAAGAACAACAAATTCCAAGGCATACAAATGGTTTAAATTTAACTTTTACATTTGAATTAAAAATTGTTAAACATGAAAAAAAAAACCAAACACCAAAAAGCAAATAACCTAATCAATAAATGGGGATAGGAACTAAACAGATATTTCCCAAAAGAAGAAATATGAATGGTCAACAAATACATGAAAAAATGTTCAACATCTCTAGCAAGTAGAGAAATGCAATTAAAACTCTTACTCCAGTGAGAATAGCAATTATTAAGAATACAAGTTAACAATAAATGTTGGCGGAGATATGGGGGAAAGGGTACACTCATACATTGTTGGTGGGACTGTAAATTGGTGCAACCACTCTGGAAAGCAGCTTGGAGATTCCTCAAAAAACTAGGAACAGTATCATCATTTTACCCAGTTATCCCACTCCTCAGTATATAACCAAAGGACTTAAAATGAGTATACTACAGTGACATAGCCACACCAATGCTTATAGCAGCTCAATTCACAATAGCCAAGCTATGGAGCCAAACTAGGTGTCCTTCAACAGATGAATGGATAAAGAAAATGTGGTATATATACACAATGGAGTATCACTCAGCCATGACGAAGAAGGACTTTTTAGCTGGTAAATGGATGGATCTGGAAACTATCATGCTACGTGAAATAAGCCAATCCCAAAAAACCAAAGGTCAAATGTTTTCTCTGATGTATGGAAGCTAACCCCAATAAGAGGGGTGGGAGGAGAATAGAAGTTCAGTGGATTAGACAAAGGGGAGTGATGAGAAAGGAGGGAAATAGGAAAAGGAAAGGACAGTTAATGAATCTGACAAAACTTTCCTATATACATATATATGAATCTCATCATTGTGTATATCCATAAGAAATTAATTTAAAAAGAATAACTAGAGATAAATGGCAAAAAGACCAGTAGAGAAAAGGAAAGGAGCAGGGGGTGGGAGAGGGAGGGGAAGGAGAGGTACTGGGAACTGAATTAGAACAAGAAATATTTCACACATTTATAATTATGTCAAAATGGATTCTACTGACATTATAACTAAAATGAATGAATGAATGAATCAGATCCTAGAAAACTTGGGTTCCAAATGTTTTGGGTCCTGTAGTTCTGCTTCAGGAGAGGATGCCCTTCCCTTTGGAGTTCCTCTTAGAGAAAGTACCACAACTGCATCTCAAGCTCTCTCAAAGAGGCATCTTCATTTCACCAGGGCAAAGCAGTCAATTTTATGGGAGCAGATTAACATGTTAAAGGACAGATACTCTACTCAGGACCATAGAGGGAAACAATTATCATTAGGTATTTTAATATCTATATATATTTGTCCACTTTCTCCTTAGAGAGATGATCTCAACAACAGCAGTTATTGTATCACCTCCAAGGAAACACACTCTTATCATCAATTGCATTCATTAAATTTCCTTATTTAACTCCTTCTAACATATAATAGACATGTTTGAGTTTCACTATTTTCAATTCCAAAATGATCTGAAACTATTCAGCCACAGAATCAGTGCTTAACAGTGTGATTTCTGTGTTACCTAGAACAGTCTCAGTGTGCTCCTGTGACATAACATGGAGTATAGTGAAAATTTAATATGTAAGAACTCAATCGGTACATGGAGGAAGTATTAGCACTTTGACATATTGTCTTATGCCCACAAATTTGTTTACTTTTCCAACAAAAATTTTATTGTATATACAGTTGGATTTCTAGGGGGTTGTTGTTATTGTATTCTGTTTTGTTTTACATTGGCAAAAGTGTCTGATGCTTTTAGTGCATTTTCAAAAAACACTTTTAAAGTCTGCCTAATAATCCATAAATTGAAAGGCAACAGACTTCCAACAGTATTTTTAATCTTGAAGACATTAGTAGCTTCAGATTTTTTTATATAAGTAATACTGCAGTGGACATTTATTTAAAGAATCTCAAAAATAAAACAAATCTACAAATTTATTGCTTTATTTCTGATTATTTTCTTTCACTAATTTAATATACTTAACTTGAAGGATTTTCTAAACACCATACAATCCCAAAGAAAAATGAAACTGAAAAGCATGTGATATGATCTTCAGAAGTCTGTGCAATGCATTTCTATTAACTCAATAAATTTCCAACTAAAAAAGTAACTGTCTAAAAATTTAATTACATTTTGTGGAATAAATGATACACTCAATTTAATAAGATTTCTCAGTCAGCGAGATGATGTCTTAATAAATCATTAATCTAAACTATATTATACTTCATGCAGCAAAACACCAAAACTGTTTTTTTCCAGGACATCATAGAAGCAAGATGTTTTGTCAATTTATTTGGGGAAAAGTTCAGGCCAACATATCCTTCCTCATAAGAATAAATACTTTCTTATGCCATTAATGATACTGTGCTAGTTAACAACAGATTAAAAACCAAGCTTATAGTTTATAGCCACAGCCCATATCAGCAATCAGATTCCAGAATCCATCCATTGTGCTTTTATTTATCCATGGATGCTCTTATTGATCCAAGCAGATATAACAGAAATTCCCACATCTAACATCTTAGGCCTGGCCCCAGTTTAAGAAAGGAGGAAGACTAGCTCATAGGAATTCTTTAGGAGAAAATGTTTCAAGAGCTGTCTAATTTGAAATTATGTATTCTTTGAATAATGTCTAAGTCTTTAAGGCAACTATGAAAACAATCATGAACCACTTATCCAAAGAGAAAGTCAACTTGTATCCTATGTAACCTAAAGAATGCTAATTTAATTTAAAAGTCTGTGAAAAGTTTTGAGAAAGAGGTGTATTAAGAAGAAGAGAGAGTGGGGAGTTTGGACCCTTCGGCACCATTTTGCAGCTTCCCTGGCAGAGGGAGACAATCTGGTACTGCCTGAGTCCTCAGAGCTGAGCTCTGGTCTTCCCCGCCACTGTGAGGTGTCTCCTGGGGAGGTCTGGCCTGGAGCGGAGGGAGTTGCTGGCTCCAGCGAGGAGTTTGGGCCCTTCGGTGCTATTTTACAGCTTCTCTGGCAGAGAGTGACCACCTGCCACCGACTGAGCCCCTAGCGAGGAGCTCAGGCCTGCCTGGGCTCTCAAACCCAGTGTCTCCATCACTGAGCACAGTTTTGTGCCCCCACTCCAACTCGGTCTAGTGCCCAGGTCCACACCCTGGCCCGGGGAATAGCACCTTGCTGTATCTGATTGTCTATCAACCCCAGGCTTCCTCTGCCCAGAACCATTGATCATTCCCAACCTGGAGAAAGTGGGACAGCAGCTTTATTGGGTCACCACTTGATCAAGCACCTCTCAAACATCAGGTGAGTTACTGGAAGTCTGCAGGGACACTTTAAGTCTTTACAGGGAAATCGCAATCCCTCTGATTTGCACTACTAGAGGGGAAGATACACGAGCAACATGAGAAAACACAGGAAGGAAGTGTCCCAAACAAACCTAGATGATATATCAAGAGAACCCAAAGACAGCATGGTAGAAGGAATGACAGAAAGGGAGTTCAGAATGTTCATAATTAAAATGATCCGAGAAGAGAATGATGTGACGAGAGAGCAGATTCAGGCTATGAATAATCAGCTAATAGAGCAATTGCAGGAAGCAAAAAATCATTTCAATAAAGAGATAGAAGTTCTGAGAAAAAAACAAATAGAAATCCTTGACGGAAACAAGGAAATGAAGGAAACAATCAACCAAGTTAAAAACTCAATAGAAAGCATAATTAACAGAATAGATCACTTGGAAGACAGAACCTCAGACAATGAAGAAAAAATATTTAATCTTGAAAACAAAGTCGAACAAACAGAGAAGATGATTAGGAATCATGAACAAAACCTCCAAGAAATAGGGGACATCATGAAAAGACCAAATTTAAGAGTTATTGGGATTGAGGAAGGCACAGAGATACAAACCAAGGGTATGAACAATCTGTTCAATGAAATAATATCAGAAAATTTCCCAAATATGACAAATGAGATGGAAAATCAATTACAAGAGGCTTACAGGACACCAAACACACAGAATTACAAAAGATCCACACCAAGGCACATTATTATGAAAATACCTAACATACAAAACAAAGATAGAATTTTAAAGGCTGCGAGAGAAAAGCATCAGATTACCTACAGGGGGAAACCAATACGGTATCAGCAGATTTCTCAGCCCAGACCCTAAAAGCAAGAAGGGCCGGGAACAACATATTTCAAGCTCTGAAAGAAAACAGATGCCAACCAAGAATCTTAAACCTGGCAAAACTTACCTTCAGATTTGATGATGAAATAAAATCCTTCCATGATAAACAAAACCTTAAAGAATTCACAAAGAGATAGCCTGCCCTACAGAACATTCTCAACAAAATATTCGAAGAGGAAGAGACGAAAAACAACAATCTCAGTCAACATGGGCAGGAATTACCCTAAAGAAAGAGTCAATCAAAGGAGAAACAAAGTTAAGCTAAAAATCCTAAAAAAGCTAAAATGGCAGGAAATGCAAGTCATATCTCAATAATAACCCTGAATGTAAATGGCCTAAAATCATCAATCAAAAGACATAGACTGGCAGATTGGATTAAAAAGAAAGACCCAACAATATGCTGCCTTCAAGAGACTCATCTCATGGAAAAACATGCCCACAGACTAAAGGTGAAAGGATGGAAAAAAACATACCATGCACATGAACTGAGTGAAAAAGCAGGAATTTCCATCCTCATTTCAGATAAAGCAGACTTCAAGCCAAAGTTAGTCAGAAGGGATAAAGAAGAATATTTCATATTGTTTAAAGGAAGCATAAATCAGCAAGGCATAACAATCATAAATATTTATGCACCAAACAATGGCGCATCCATGTACATCAATCAGATCCTTCTCAATTTCAGGAATCAAATAGACCAAAACACAATAATATTGGGGGACTTTAATACTCCTCTCTCACTGTTGGACAGATCTTCCAAGCAAAAATTGAACAAAGAAACCATAGGACTCAATGACACAATCACTAATTTAGACTTAACAGACATATATAGAATATTCCATCCATCAAAAAGCAAATACACTTTCTTCTCAGCAGCTCATGGTTCCGTCTCTAAAATAGACCATATGTTATGCCACAAAGCTACTCTTAGCAAATACAAAAACATAGAGATACTACCTTGTATACTATCAGATCATAATGGAATGAAATTAGATATCAATGATAAAGTTAGAAACAGAAACTACTCCAATACCTGGAGATTAAATAATATGCTATTGAATGATGCATGGATAACAAAAGACATTAGGGGGAAATTAAAAGATTCTTAGAGGTCACTGAGAACAAAGAAACAACATATCAAAATCTCTGGGACACTATGAAAGCAGTGCTAAGAGGAAAATTCATTGCATGGAATGCATTTAATAAAAGAATGAAAAGTCAACAAATCAATGATCTCACACTACCGCTCAAAGCCCTAAAAAAGAGAAACAGATCATCACCAAAAGTAGCAGAAGAAAGGAAATAATCAAAATCAGAGCTAAAATCAATGAAATTGAAACCAAAGGAACAATTCAAAAAATTGACAAAACAAAAAGTTGGTTCTTTGAAAAAATAAACAAAATTGATAAACCCTTAGCTTCACTAACGAAGAGAATGAGAGAGAAACTCCAAATTACCAAAATCCGTGATGGAAATGGAAATATTACAACAGACACAACTGAAATTCAAAACATAATAAGAAGCTACTTTGAAAATTTATACTCCAACAAAATAGAAAACCTGGAAGACATCAACAGGTTCCTAGAGGCATATGAGCCACCCAAACTGAATCTGGAGGACATACACAACTTAAATAGATCAATTCCAAGCAATGAAATAGAGGAAGTCATCAAAAGCCTACCAACAAAGAAAAGTCCGGGACCAGATGGATTCACAGCCAAGTTCTACAAGACCTTCAAAGAAGAGCTCATTCCAATACTCCTCAAAGTATTTCATGAAATAGAGGAGGAGGGAACCCTTCCAAACTCATTCTATGAAGCTAATATCACCCTGATACCAAAACCAGAGAAGGACACATCAAGGAAAGAAAATTTCAGACCCATATCTCTAATGAAAATAGATGCAATAATTCTTAACAAAATTTTAGCGAATCGCATACAAAAGCATATTAAAAAGATAGTGCACCATGATCAAGTGGGTTTCATCCCAGGGATGCAAGGTTGGTTCAACATCCGGAAATCAATAAATGTAATTCACCACATCAAAAGACTTAAAGTCAAGAACCACGTGACTATTTCAATAGATGCAGAGAAAGCATTTGATAAAATACAGCACCCCTTCATGCTCAAAACACTAGAAAAAATAGGGATGGTGGGGACATTCCTTAACATTGTAAAGGCTATTTATGCCAAGCCCACAGCTAACATCATTCTAAATGGAGAAAAATTGTAAGCATTCCCCCTGAGAACTGGAACAAGGCAGGGATGCCCTCTTTCATCACTACTATTCAACATTGCTCTTGAAACTCTAGCCAGAGCAATTAGACAGACCCAAGAAATTAGAGGAATACGAGTAGGAAAAGAAGAGCTCAAACTATCCCTATTTGCTGATGACATGATTCTCTATTTAGAAGACCCTAAGAATTCCACCAGAAAACTTCTGGAACTCATAAATGAATTCAGTAAAGTAGCAGGATATAAAATTAATGCTCATAAATCTAATGCATTTTTATTCGTAAGTGATGCATTCTCTGAGAGAGAAATTAGGAAAACTACCACATTCACAATAACCTCAAATAAAATAAAATACTTGGGAATCAATCTAACAAACGAAGTGAAAGACCTCTACACTGAGAACTACAGAACACTAAAGAAAGAAGTTAAAGAGCATCTGAGAAGATGGAAAGATCTCCCATGTTCTTGGATAGGCAGAATTAATATTGTCAAAATGGTCATACTTTCAAAAGTGCTGTACAAATTCAATGCAATTCCAATTAAAATCCCACCGACGGACCTCATAGAAATAGAGCAAGCAATCATGAAATTCATTTGGAGGAATAAGAGACACAGAATTGCTAAAGCAATCCTTAGCAAGAAGAGCGAAGCAGGGGGTATCACAATACCAAACCTTCAACTATACTACAGAGCAATAGTAACAAAAACAGCATGGTATTGGTACCAAAATAGACAGGTAGATCAATGGTACAGAATAGAGGACACAGAGACAAACCCACATAAATACAGGTATCTCATACTTGACAAAGGAGCCAAAAACATACAGTGGAGAAAAGACAGCCTCTTCAACAAATGGTGCTGGGAAAACTGGAAATCCATTTGCAGCAAAATGAAACTAAACCCATATCTCTCACCCTGTACAAAACTCAACTCAAAGTGGATCAAGGACCTAGAAATTAGACCAGAGACTCTGCACCTAATAGAAGAGAAAATAGGTCCAAATCTTCATCACATTGGCCTAGGACCAGATTTCCTTAACATGACTCCCAAAGCACAAGAAATAAAAGCACGAATCAATGATTGGGATAGAGTCAAACTAAAAAGCTTTTTCTCAGCAAAGGAAACAATCAGCAATGTGAAGAGAGAGCCTTCAGAGTGGGAGAAAATCTTTGCTACACACACCTTCAGATAGAGCACTAATCTCCAGAATCTACAAAGTACTCAAAAATCTTTACACCAAGAACACTAATAACCCAATCAATAAATGGGCCAAGGAAATGAACAGACACTTTACAGAGGAAGATCTACAAGCAATCAACAAATTTATGAAAAAATGTTCAACATTCCTCATTATAAGAGAAATGCAAATCAAAACCACCTTAAGATTTTATCTTACCCCAATTAGAATGTCTTTTATTAAGTATACAGGTAACAACAGGTGTTGGTGAGGATGTGGGGAAAAGGGTACACTCATACATTGCTGGTGGGAGTGCAAGTTGGTGCAGTCACTCTGGAAAGCAGTGTGTAGAGTCCTTAGAAAACTTGGAATGGATCTACCATTTGACCCAGCTATCCCACTCCTTGGCCTATACCCAAAGAACTTAAAATCAGATTACTACAGTGATGCAGCCACATCAGTGTTCATAGCTGCTCAATTCACAATAGCTAGATTGTGGAACCAACCTAGATGCCCTTCAATAGATGAATGGATAAAGAAACTGTGGTATATATACACAATGGAATATTATTCATCCATAAAGAAGAATAGAATTATGGCATTTATAGGTAAACGGATGATGTTGGAGACTGTTATGCTAAGTGAGATCAGCCAATCCCAAAAATCCAAAGGCCGAATGGTCTCTCTGTTAAATGAATGATGATGCATAATGCGGGGGGTAGGGTGGCAAGAATGGAGGAAGGATAGATAGCATAAAGGGAAGGGAGGGGTGGGGTCGGGGCGGGGGGGTAAGAATAATAACAGAATGTGTGACAGACACATTGCCCTGTGTACATGTATGAACGCACAGATGGTGTGACTCTACTTTGTGTACAACCAGAGAAACAATAGCTGTACTCCATTTGTGCTCAATGAATCAATAAGTAAATAAAAAAAAGAAGAAGAGCATAAAATTAAAATACAAAAAAGAGCAGATAATAATATTGATATGCCTGGTTGTCAATCTATGCTAAAATACAATTATAATAATGGACTATTGTGAATCTAAGAAAACACTAAGTATGATCTCTGCACGAAAACAGCTCATCATCTTTCAGCATCTGTGAAGACAGAAGAACCTCTGCTAATCTCAAAGGTTCTAGGTTTGTTGAGAAATGAGCGCTTTCTAGAATTTTCTATTCAAATACACTGTATTAAGCAATGTGCAAAAATAATCCAGACTGAGGAGTTCAATCATAAATCAGGATATGATACCAAAAACAGGAATAGGTCACTTAAATGTACATATAACCATACATTATTCTTTTCTAGAAAATATTTATTGAGAACCTATTATGTATACCTTACAATATGTTTGACATTATGGTTTCAGGGAGCTTAGTTTCACTATTTATATAATCATAAATTTGAGCATTGCAGTTTGTAAAGATGTATCTAATCAGATTCATGTTAAAGTCCTTCAAAACCAGCAACTCTGGAGGTTGAGGCAGGAAAGTCACAAGTTCAAGGCCAGCCTTGGCAACTTAAGGAGACCCTGTCTCAACATAAAAAATAAAAAGTGCTAGGGATATAAATCAATAGTAGAAGCCCCCTTAGTGTTCAACACAAAAAAAGTGACTTTGAATATGCATTCCTGGGTGACTTACTAGAAAATCAATTTGGATAATGACTTTGATGACCAAAATTATGTTTTGGAAGATCCAATCTCATCACCTTTGTCCACCAGAGAAAACTTCCAACTATTTCAATAAACTTGAAGGAAATAAAAATAAAAGAAAACAAAAGGAGATCCTTGTTTCCATTTTTAATATTTTTTATCTAAATTAATCTCTAATTGGTGAAGGTGATGGCTAAATTTATTCAGGGAATACAAGGCAGATTTCATTTTTTGTGAAATTCGGGATTTGCTAGTACCTGGTTTATAATCAGGCAAAAGAGTATAGCAAAATAAATAGATGATAACAGAGGAAAACAAAGGGGTGGCCCCTCCTCTATAAGTGTTTACTCTATCATGGTATATAAATTGCAGAAGATTAGAAAAAGGCAAAAGTTTGGGGATGAATCCAAATTCTCATTCAGCCTTAAAGGATGGGCAATATTTACAGAGATAAAAATGAAAAAAATGAGAAGTGTTTAGAGGAATGATAAACCATGCAAGTTCAGGGAAGCCAAGGGGCTCAGTCTGACTTCATGGAGGTGTGAGAGGCAAAGGCCATAAGACAGGAACAGATATAACCCAGAGAGGAGACAGAAAGGGCAGAAGGGAGCAGATAAGAGTACACAGGACACAGGAACATGTATGTGGGGGAGTGGATACAGGGACAGGTAAACTGAAAAACGAGGGTCCTATTTCACAGACTGGCATGAGAATAATGAAACCACAGTGTTTTTGTTTTTGTTTTGTTTTGTTTTGTTTTGTTTTGTTTTTCAGTGCTGGGGATTGAACCCAGGGCCTTGTGCAAGCATGGCAAGCACTCTACCAACTGAGCTATATCCCCAGCCCCTCAATGGTATTCTAAAGCACAATACTCTCAATCTTATTTTCTTTCAATATTTTCACAAATATTTATTAAGCTACCTGATTTTCATTAAGTGCCTGCATGGATAAGTTTATAATCAAATAAACAAGTCCAGTAATTGTTCTGCAGATAGCCTGCCCCTTACCTCATCCTGATATGTCTAGGAATTCTCTGAAATGTTTACTGGTTTCTAAGACCAGTAGCTCACACCTCTCATCTCAGGAGACAGAATGGTTGTGTCACTTAAAGCTGGAAGGTGCTACAAACTCCATCAAAACCTGCTGTTCTGATCTGAGAAGCTGCCCACTGTCACAACTTTCAGACTTCAGGCTTCTATTCATAGCTGACACCCAGACTTTCCAAAGGTACCTTTTTTCAGCGCTCTGCCTTTCACCCCTTCAGTAAACCTGCAACATGCAGTGAGGAGGCTGCCCTCCACCTCTGTCTCAGGGCTACCCCAAAGCAGCATGTGGAAGTTACACTGGAATTCTTAGGGTCACTCAGAAAGCCACTTCCCCAGGCTTTAAGCAGGCCAGTCACCCAACTTGAGTTGAGACAGATTTTATCCTCAATTCATAAGCTTCAACTGACACTGGATGAAACACAGGCAGTCCCATTCCTCAACTGTTACTTTTAACAACATTGTGACCTTAGACTTGCTGACACCCCTAACCCTCCTTGCCCACAAACACCCATGTCTGCTCCAGCAGTATCAGTAACATTTCCTCTCAGAGATAAGAAGTTACAGATCTGATCCTGCCTCTCCACTTCTTTATAATCATCAAAGGGACCTGAGCTCCTCCTGAAAATTTACCCATACTTTTCCAAGTACCCAGCAGTTCTCAATAGTTTCATTAAAAAATAAATAAATTCCACTTCACCAGATGATTGTCATGGGTCAGGAAGAGATAATATTTTGACTGATAACTGGAAAGTGAGAGAAAAGCAGGACAGAGGCTATTGAAGTCTTTAGTTGTTTTTACATTGATTCAGTTCTGTCCTGTTAATTGTGCCTCAAATAGGATTTAAAGCTAAATGCAACTAATTTAGTGACTATAAAAGGAATCTATGATGAGTGAAGCAAAAGCCTCTTGAATAAAAACATTTATAGTAGCCTCATAAAAAACTGGCATTTGCCTCTTAAGTGCTCCCAAACGATGTTTGAATAAATCCAACATTATTTTTTAAAAATAACTTATTTATCAGGATTAATACATGGACATTTTTAATTATGATAAAGCACTATAAATATTAAGTGCTTATTTACTAATCTCTAGGCAGTGACAAATAAAGCAATTTAATACAAATATGTTTTCTGAAATAGAACAAACATAGAGGACACAATTCAAAGAGTGAGGAAAATTGACAAATCTTGCTCTTTTAAATGGAACCAAAATACTTTGTGCTCAAAATCCAAAATAATAATAGAAATAGAAACTTTAGAATCATGGTCTCAGATATTCAATATAGGTTGAATCGAACAGTCTACAGGGTACATAGGACACATGAACATGTGATATCAATTTTATGACTTTCAAACAAAATACAAAATATAAAATAAGTTATTAGGTACTGAAAAAGGGGTGGCAACATTTAAGCCACTTTAGTCCCCTCAGTACAAATTGATCAAAACTGTAGGAAAAGAATCTCAATTGCTTCCAGTTTCTGAGACTGCATTAGGCCACCTAATATAACAGCCTGGTATGTTGTTTGCTTTTCTGATAGCCAAACAAGATAGACTGATTGAGTCACTCACAGGTATTCATTCCCTCAACAAATATTTATTGAAGGATTTTCATGTCAGACAATAGGCTGGAGAATTTTCTCACATCACTTAATTGAAATTCAACAAGTATTCTCATGTTATAATGAGGATTAAATGAGTTAATATTTGTATAGTGTTTAAAATAGTCCGTGGCACATAGTAAGTGCTATATAAATGTTTGTTAAATAAATTATGTTAAAAGTTAGTTGTGATATGATCTTCATGCAAGATTTTGGTTGTTCCAATTCTTCTCTTTTAAAGGTTCTATCAGTATAAGAAATGGTGGTGCAGTCCTGAAATACCAGCCAAGAAGCTGAGCACAGGATCAAGTCACCTGATGGTAAGTCTCTGAAGAAATAAAAATGTCTTTGCCTACCATAATGGGTTTAACATCACCTTTAAACATTTATTTCTCATGTACTCATGAAATACTATACACCAGGTCTAGTCTAACTGCTTTGCAAAAAATGACTCATTTAATTCTCACACTAACCCTATGATATTATCATTTCTGCACACTAAAGATAATGAAACTGAGGCACTGGGAGGCTATTTGCCAAGGTCATTCAACTAATGAGCAACAGGAGCTACATTCACACCCAAGCAGTCTGGCTCTGGGGTTCTTAAACACTAGGTTATAATGTTCACATATAAAGGGACCAACATTTTGGGGATCCTGTTTCCTTTAGTCAGAATCATTACCTATGCATTAACTTGTTATGAACCACCATAATGGGGGGAAAAACAGATTTTATCATACAAAACAAGACACTTGAAGGACATTTTGAAATCTCCCTACACCATACACAAAGTTGAAAAGGAGAACAGATGACAAATCAGAGTTCAGAACTTAAATGAGTCTTAAGTTTCTCATGATCATAATTAATAGCTTTTGGAATTTATACATGCTTGCAAAAAGACTTGAAATCCAACACATATTAATAAAAAAAAAAAAAAAAAAAAAAAACACAGAGTAAGCATACCCAGACCCTCCTTTCTGGTATAGAGGATATTTTGGCTTCTTTACCCAAACCCTTATCCACTTCCCTAAATTAATACACTGTGAATAATGACAGGTAAGCAAACTACAGACCACAAAGGGGTAGTAACAACCAACAAACATGAAATACTTTTCCATACTAGAGAAGTTCCAATGATTGTGGCGGAACCATTTTAAAAGTGGTCTGTGATTTAGAAACTCTGCTTTAGGAAATATGGCAAAGAAGCCAACTCCTCTGAAAAGCCAAGAAGGAAGGAGAACATTAAATATTGTTCACTGTGTCCTCCTTTCCTAAAACCAAATACTTGAACAACTTATCAAGAACAATTAAATCTGGGTAACTGGCAATAATTTTTCTACTTTATTGAGAAAGATCAAAAAAGATCCATCCCTGTGCTCCTGCCTTCCAAGGTCACAGCAAATCATGTCTCAATTCTTCCCACAGTTCACCTCCATCCAATGAGTGAAAATAGAAGGAAGAAGTGGAAAAGTGCAAAGGCTTTGCGACATGTTTACAAACACAGATCTGCCAAGGGCTGTTTCCCCAGCAGTTGAGCACATGTGGGGTCACCAAAGCTGGGGAGTTAGCTCCTGGGTTAACAATAATTCGGTAAGCAGAGACATTTCAATCTGTTTTCCACCCAAAATGCTCACAACAGACACAGGCTTCACAGGCCTGATGCTGGAGCCTCCCAGGAATACGCAAACTGCTCTATCAATCATGATGATTTGGTGCCCCCTTCTGGCCTTCCTACAGCAACTTCATTTAGCTTCGCTAAGAAATTGAAAAGGATTCTTGAACAAAAGTCCAAGTCAGAATCACAAAATCTGCCTGCAAGAGAAACCTAGTTTTGTCTGTGCTTTTAATAATTATTCTAATTCCCCAAGGTAAAGGAGTATTTGGCAGGGCTGACTGCATGCTTTTAAACTCAAGTACTTAAGGTGATATAATTTTGCTTTATGTATTTTTAAACATCCTCCAAGGAAAGAGAACTCTATCAGCTCTTCACAGTGAAGATAACTAGGCTACCTGGGCTCTGCTCAGAGGAGTAAGCAATTTACTCATGAGAAATCATCCTGTAAATCTCAGACAGAAAATCAGGCAGCTGCAATCTGTATCTAGAACTTGGGTTTAAACAATATTACTTATTAAGGTCACAAAACTCCATCATTTCAAGTTATTCACTCACCTTTGCCCAAGTCTCATATGAGATTTAACTAAAGAGATCCACGCTGTAACCAGAATGCTTCCAGAATCCCTGAGTTTCTTCTCCATATCCAAGGCCTCTGATGTGACCATGCCCCTTCTGTTGGGTCAACATGGTCTGATCTCTATTGGGATCAGCACATGCAAGAGATTCCAGTTATGTAATTAAGGGCTGGGCAAGGGTATGGGACACCTCATGTTCACAGTTACTGAAAGAGGCAGAGCAAGTGCCAGACATGGGCCCTGTGATGTCTCTGGAGCAGTTCTAAGTACATTGGATCCTAACAGGGCAAGATGACAAGCCGGGAAGAGCCCAGGAGGCTCCATGTGGCTCACAGAGAGGTAACTGTGGAGGAAGCCATTGTGCAGGGTTTTAGGTATTCATTCCAGCTCTTAAAGCTGCAGGTACAAATAAATTAGAGTAGAATATAAATCATCCTAATTCTTCGTTTCTTGCCCTTCCTTCAGAGTTCTGAAACTCAGGTACCTCCTGGATTGAAACACACAATTAATTATTTCTAAGTACTAAAAAATAAGAATGAAAAAGCCTTGGTGGAAAAAAGATCAAATCAATTAAAATCCAGCCTTGGGATAAGGAGCAAATCAAGTGTGGATCCATAACAACTTTGCTCAAAATCTCTGAAGCAATTCCATTTGTACACAGTAAATCTTCTCAAGGGGTGGGGGAGGCCCAAATCTTCACAGTGAGGACTTGCATTCATCCTAAATCTTAAAGAAACCAATTATTTTGTCCTTCAAGAGAAGACCAGAGAGGCAGGTGGCTAAGTTTGCACTATGTACTTAACATTATGAATATCAGAGTTTGCAGGTCAAAGGGGCCTCTACTGAAAAATTTTATTTTCCCTCAACATCATCTGTTAGGCAAAACCTAGTAAAATTATCCAAGTAAATGACAACTTGATAAATAGTAATTTCCAGTGGTGCAGAGAGGTGACATTTCTTCACTACATAATATTTTCTTTGGCAGATGAGATTAACTGAATCAGAAATCTACTGACACTGAAATCACAGAACCAAATTCTCTATCACAGCACTTATCACATTGTGTTAGAGTTGTTTGTTAAATATCTTTACTTACTTTTCTAGATGGTGTAACATTTGCTTTTTTCTCCCCAATGCCTGTCAGAGAGTTTGACATGTAATGGGCTCTCAAATAATGTTTTCTTGAATTCTGCTGAATATTCCTTTGAAGGCCATTTCACTCACTGATTTAATGGGGGAATAGTAACCCCCAAATATAAGTTCTGATCTTTCATAGCTAAATATTTTGAGGGGATAAATGAGAGTCTGACATTGTAAATCTAGTGTTATTTTAGATCAAAAATTGTAGTACAATCTTAGAAAAATGGTAGATAATTAGAATAAATCAATCACTTAATTTTAAAAAGAAAAAGAAAAAAGGAATTCTGGGCCAAGTGGACAGCTACAAATTTCCATTCAGTGATACTATTTTAGTACTCCCAAAGAGGAACAAATAACTTGCTTTGTATTTGTAATATGAAAAGATAAAGATATAAAACAACTTAAATTGAGAATACCCACATAAAGAAGAAAAATATCTTGAACCCCAATCCTAGGTTTTAACAAAGATTTCAAAACAGTTTCCAATACTTCTAAGAATCCTATTGAAAATATGAGACGAGAATATGATATGCATGTGAAAACTGACAGAAACATCATTTATTTGGGCCATGACAGAAATAGTTGATTCATTTAATCAGACAAGTGGTTTGAGTTTATCTGTCTCCACTTTACTATCTAGTCCAGCACTGCAGGATGGACAAAGCCCCAATAGACAGGTTGAAAGAATGATTTAGGCCTGTCTAGTTCAGTGATTCTCTTACGACATTATGTCCACACTAAAGGGGATAATAATCAATCAATGCCTCCTGGTACTCACCTCCTCCCCAGTGTCTTACCCAGCAAATAACATAACCCATCCGTCTTACCTGAAGAGATGCACAGCCTTGAATCACGAGTACTCTGGCAGCAGCCCCAGTCAAGGCCTCTTGGAACAGGCCCATCCCATTGGATAAGCACATCTTTCCCAATAACCAATAACTCCTGCAGAAACCAGGATTTCCAGTGGCATTCCCCTAGCTAAGATACATGCTTATGGGAGTGAAGATATTCTTAGGAATAATAACAACGATAAAATCATTTTGACTTGATTCTATTTTTTGGCTTCCTGCTCTATGAAGTTTGTAGCAAATCAACCATTCATTGTCTTTTCTGGGAAAAAAAAGACTGATGACTTCCTTACCTCACTGCCCTCCCTCTACTAAAATTAAGAAGAAGAAAAGAAACTTCCAAATCATTAAAATTCTTCATGCAAGCACAGTCTCTCTCCACTCTCCACTTTATACACTTTATTGTCTGAAATGACTGTGGACTTGTAAGTGTCCAATCTAACTTCCTCAGGAGATCCAATGAGTCTATCTGGAATATGGAAGCTTCCCTCTCTCTTTAGACATTTTACACAGTTCTGAGGATGCAACAAATCTCATTTGGAAGCTGCACACCATCACCCACATATTAACTTGTCACCTTGAGTAATAAAGTTCACAAACTCCATTTCATTTTTTTCTTCACCATGTTGCCCGATAATATAAAAAGGTGTCACATCCCTTTGATTTGTGGTGTGTGTGTTTGTGAAATAACCTCTCCACAAACAACCTGATGAAGTCAAGGAAGCTGAATGACTTTTTTTTTAATACTCTGGTCTATTTCCCAGTAAATGTTCATGTGCATAAACATAAAAGTGTTAAATGAGGTGAAATCTTGGTAATTGCTCAAATAGGAAAAAAACAAAGCATAATTATTCTAAGTGGGATAGGAACTTCTAGACTCACTGCCTATGTTTAAAAGCTATGACCCCAAATACAGGTAGGTATGACATTTCTAGACCTTTGAATTACTAAGATATCAAAAAATTCTGCATTGGTCATATATAATTTAATAATAGCTATGCTCTTCCAGAGTTTTCCTTAATTTAGACACTTTTATGATATGCAAATTATATTTACACCTGATCCAATTTTCTGTTTTCTAACGAATATACGTGTAGTTCAATTTGACAGACAGTTCACTAAGTTATTCTTTTTCTACCCTTATGCAGGGAAAAGAGAATGGCAATTGATCATAGATACCATTTGGATTTTGGTGACCAATTTCCTGAAAAATAATGAAGATGTTTTGTGGCTGTGAGTACTAAGATCATCAGCTATTCTCATGGTTATTCCCCAACTTAACACTCTATGGAGTAATTTTTAATAGTTGAGAGTGGTACAGACACTAAAGGATATGATATGTCTGATAGGGATCTCCTCTTAAATAAAACAATTATAAACATTATTTTGGGTCTGTAATTCAAAGGATTCACAGACCTCCTAAACTTCACCAACCATGGATGACTTCAGGTTAATCTCTGCTCTAGGATTATGATCACATCTATTTTTAAGCCATTGTGAGGGTGGCAGTCTGGAGAACACGCTGCTTATAAGGCAAGGAGACTGTAGTGAAAGAGCAGACGGGGTTTGCTATTTTCATTAGAACCAGGGAGTGGCAAGGGTAATTTGACCAGAGCTGGAACAATCAAACTTTCAAAAATAGGGAACAAAATCAACAAAATCTGGAAATGGAAAAAGTTTGTTTGTTTGTTTGTTTTAACCTCAATGTAGAAAGAAAAGAAAGGAAAAGAAAAATACCTTATTTGTTAGTAATGTCTGAAATTAAACAAAAAAAGATCAAGTAGAAAACTGACACTTCAAAAATTTTAGAACTTTTTCCTTTATAACTTTGTTTTACATGAAAACAGTTTGTTTTTTGTTTTTGTTTTTGAAAACTAGTAAAAAGATTACTTGTGTGCAATGATTTTAGGGAAAAGGTATAGGTAATGATTTTAGGGAAAAGGTATAGAGTAGTCCCCGGCCCCACACACACAGGGGACATGTTATAAGACCTCCAGTGGACACCTGACACTGCAGACTATACTACACCCTATGTACAAGCACAGCCATACTGTGACAGTCAACCTGATAACAGAGACAGCTATTAAGTGACTAACAGGTGGATAAGATATACAGTACAGACACAATGAATAAGGGGTGATTCATGTCATGTCTAGGACAGAGTGGACAGCATGATATTTCATCACACTATTCAGAATAGTACAATTTAAAACTTAAAATTTGTTTATTTCTATAATTTCCCACTTAATGTTTTCAGACCACTATTGATTGCAGGTGCCTAAAATGTGGAAATCAAAACCCCCAGATAAGTGGGGGGGTTGGTATTGTATTCACAATTGGGCATTTTCTAGAATTTCTAAAGAAGATCAGCTTCCAGTAAGTCCACAGACTGTGTTCTATAGAAGCTATACCTTATGCTGCCAACAACATACTTCACTGCATTTCTAATAACTAGAAAATGATGAAAGTGTCTCTGCTCTAGAAGAATAAGAAGCACAGTACGAAAGGGATCAAAACTAATAAATATTCCAAGGAAAATTAACAAATAAAAGCTTAATAAATTTATGAATCCAAAATGAGTTTATTTGAAGCAACAGTAGATTAAACATGTATATCTATTTTTCTCTATCCTGAAATTCCTTCCAAATAAAAATTTAGGAATTAAAAAGATAAAAGGTAGGGGGCTGGCTCTGTAGCTCAGTGGTAGAATACTTGCCTAGCATGTGTGAGGCTCTGGATTCGATTCTCAGCACCACATATAAATAAATGAATAAATAAGTAAATAAAGCTCCACCAACAACTTAAAAAATACACATTTTTTAAAAATAATAAAAGGTAGAAGTCACAAGGGAAAACAAATAGAGGACCACAGAAGCTGAGAGATTTCAACAGTTTTTTAATACAGAAAAGAGATGTAGGATTAATAACAGACTTAATATATGAAAGAAGTTATGAACTGAGTGTTCTGCAAAGGAGGGCACCACTAAAAAAGAGTCACTTGGCCTCAGTAACTCAGATTTGAAATGTCAGAAAAATGGAGTAGGAGTAAGTTTTGGTTGAAACCGGAGTTTTAATTGAAACCCTCTATGTGAAGAGGTACGATCTGTGGAACTTTCCCAACCACCCTCACATCTTGGTAATTATTATTCCCCCACCCCACCCCACCATTCCTTCATCCCTAAAAGATAAGAGATGTACTATCTGTGAAAAGTGAATCTGTAGGCTACAGAATTGAACCACCAGGTCTAAGTAGAGGATGCAAAGGTGGAAACATGGAGCTCACAACAGGACTTGAAGTCCCACAGTGAACAGTAGTTCCCTGCCCTCTTCCTCCTCTCTGCTTACAGAGAGGGGATTAAATCCCATCCCAGGGTACTAAATTACAAGTTCCTCCCTAGGGAAAAAAATTCAATTAATCTCAAAGAAATGTCACTCAAAATTTGAAGGTTCCTGATGATAAAGCTGAACTTTTATCAGATTATCTTATAGTAAGTCTATTTCAGTTCATTTGTGCCATTATAACAAAATCTTCAGACTGGGTAATTGATAAGGAATAGAAATTTATTTCCTCACAGTTCTGGAAGCTGAAGAAAGATAACTGGCTGGTTTCATTGTCTGATAAGGACTGCTCTCTGCTTCCAAGATGGTGCCTTGGTGCCACACCCTCCAGATGGGAGAAGGAAGGTTGTGTCCTCATGTGAATGGAGGAAGGGCAAGTGAGTCAAATGATGTGTGAAAACTCTCATATAAGAAGTTTAATCGTATTCATGAAAAAAGAGCCCTCATGGCCTTCTACAGGTCTTCTCTCTCAAAACCACCACATTGGCAATGCCTGACCCTTGGAGAGGACACATTCAAACAGGAAAGTCATCAGCAGATATGCTGCCCTGACCCACAGTTTTCCACCAACTTCCTATTGTTTCACTCTTAAATATAGAAAAGACAGCCAAGTATCACAACTGTTTGAATAAATCCTCTAACAGAATAAATAAACAGAAAAAGTAGAAATACAGAGAAACTAGGTGCAGTGTAGTATATAAGAAAGCATTTTTTAAAACCTATTATTCATATTCTACAAGAAATGAGATCGCATCATTAACGAAGTACAGAATTAAATTTAAAAGAAACAATAGTAGATGAAGAGTTCTTAAAAACTAAAAATAGGGTAGCTACAACTTAAATCAATACAAGGAAAAGGGAGAGATTCTGTTTTGTGTTTCAAATATTATGCTCTTTTTTTGGCTGTGTATGGCAACTAACAAGTTAAATACCCCACTTCTATTTATCTCTGCAAACAAATACATTTTGTACATGAGGTGAAGAAATTCCCCAATCATTAGATTGTATATCTATAATTTTGTTCTGTAGTTCTTAGTGCCAAAAGAAATCCTTAAAAATATATTTTGTAGTTAATTCTACAAGCCTTATGACTTGGATTGAAAATTTCTAGAGAGCAGAAGTCAAATTTCTTTCCTTTATACCTAGATTTCACACCATCTGGTATATTTGAGGGCCTCGATAAGTGTTGTAAGAAATCCTATTTGAAATATTCTTAAGTATTCCAAACCCCTCTAAATCTTCTGGGAAAAAGGCAGCAGGCAGGAGATGTTCAAATGAATGCTAAGCATAATATAGGGGATCTACCGTAAGAATAAAAATAATCAGTATTTTTTAGTTAATAGTAAATTAAATGAGGAAAACTAAAACATCTTATTTCAATGTGAAAATAATGGAAACATTTGGAAATACCTACTCAGCAAAATATTTTTGATGCTTACTAAATAGGACACAAGACAGACACCCTGGGTGTACCATATAATACTAGAAATATTTATAATTTTCAGTGATCAATTGTGTGCTACAAACACGGTGCCAGATGTACTTCAAATGAAGAAATGTGGAACATCTCTTCTCAAAGAGTGCAAAGTGTACTAGCAGTACCAAATTAAAGTAGGGTATAGTAATCCCTTCCCTCATATAAGTACATATGTTTTAATCCAGATTTTAAAAAAGATTGGAATATCATTTCTAGGAGAAATCAGTTTAAGCAGACCCTTGAAGAATGAGCCAGGAAGACTAAAGGAAAAAAGATATTCTGAGCTAGGGTGATAAACCTTCCTGGCTTGCCCAAGATTACTGGGTTGCCTAATAGGATAACCAAACCCACTTCTGGAGTTAAAACCAGGTAGTTCCAGGAACACTGAGATAGATCTCAGTAAAAGGAATAGGCTGATTGAAAGGTAAAATAAAACATAGATATTTGGAGCCACAGAAGAAAATATAGGACACTACTAATACTAAGGGGCATTATCTGCCATAAAAAGAGTTTGAAGCATAATCCTAAATCAATGGAGAGCCACTAACACATTTTGCTCAAAGCAGTGAAATATTCTGATTTGTCTTTGGAAGATTATTCTAACTATCCTGTGAAGGATAAATTAAAAAGCTAAGACAGAAGGAAAGAACTAGTTGAGAAGCTACAATATTAATTTTTGGAGTGAAAAAAAGGAAACAAGAAATATGGCAGCTTTAACAAGGATATACAAAGATAAATTCAAGAAATATTTAGGCAGTCAGAACAATAAGATTTAAAGTTATACAGTGAAACAATAGCTGTACTCCATTTGTGTTCAATGAATCAATAAGTAAATAAAAAAGACAAAATAAATAAATAAATAAAAAATAAAGTTATATGTGAAAAGACTCATAATTACTCCCATGTTTCTGATTTAATAGCTCAGCAGATGGAGGTTTTATTCATGAAGAATAGAAATATAAAAGAAAGACCAGGTTTCAAGTGGAGGCATTTGGTGAGAGGAAGGTCATACAAGGAACCCCATGGAATATCCCAATGTAAGTAGCAGAAGGTAAATGTTTTTAATATAATTTTTCTGCCTATAATTGAGTTTTAATATCTGAAAGTCATTAGCATATAGGTTGTAGAGTAAGAAGATAATATTAATCAGTATCTAAATGGTAAGAAGAGATAGAGGAACCCAAAAGAGAAGTTTCCTGTAGACAAAGAGAATCTCCAAGGTAGACTGATATCCAGGAACAAAGGTAGAGAGGATTAAGGAAGGAAGTGGCTGGTGAGGGTCCTCCAGAGAAAAAGAGTAGGAGATTAAACAGAGGAATAGATGAGAAGGTGGGGAGCAGCAGGGAGATGTGGTGGGGGAGTGGGAGGAGAGAGAGAGAGAGGGAGAAAAAGGAAGGAATCATTTTGAGGAATTGGCTCATGAGATTACAAAAACTGATAAATCCTGTAATCTGCACTCCAGAGAACTGAGAAGGCCAGTTCTGTAGTTCTAGTTGAAGCCAGAGGGCCTACAAATCAAGAATACCAACAGGAAAACTCCAGTTGAAGGGCAATTTCAATATCCCAACTTCACTAGTCAGAGTAAATTCTCCCCTTTTTCAGGCCCATGGTGTATTGTCTGATGCATATTCACATTGAGAAGGGCAATCTGCTTACTTTAGTCTACCAAATTGAATGCTAACCTCACCTGGAAACAACCTCCCAGGAAAACTCAGAAACAAGTGTTTAGCCAAATATATGGTTACCCTGGAACCAAGTTGACATAAAATTACACATCACAGTTTCTCTAGCCTCAGAGAAATAAAAAATATACAACTAAAATATATCCAAAGATCTTAGTGATGTAGAGTTAATGAGAAAGAAACCTTTTCTAGATCTGATATGGAATGGAAATGGCAACTAAAGCTTTGTGGCAATAAGAATTTCAGAAAGCAAGGAAAGAAATTATAGACTCTCTTTCAAGAAACACCTAAAATAATATAAAATTTGGCTCCTGCCTGAAAAAAAATGACACTCTGTTGGATATGAAGACTCATCTAGAATCTGCCAACTAGCTCAGAATTTTTAGGCATTTTCCAAAACTCTCTAGAATACCATTAGCTGTCCAACTCTGAAATCGAAAAAATGTGTTCAGTGAGAGACCCAAAACACAAAGCTATTGAGTTTGCATCATATTAGTACCTGTATTAGTATCAAGGTTATAGTTAGTTGAGGCTTCAACTTTGTTAAGAAAAATTAGCACTGCCTATACTATTCCCACGGTGGTAAAAACTGGTTTCTATTATTCAACACAGTCCATGAACATATTTAGAGGTAAAAATGAATTTTCCAAGTGATTTATTCAGCTTTTCTTAAAATTGCATAGTAAACAATCTCTTTGGAGTCCTCATCAAAAACCAGATTAGAGGAACTAGGCATGTAGCTCGGCAGTAGAGCACTTTCCTAGCATATGTGAGGCACTGGGTTCGATCCTCAGCACCACATAAAAACAAATAAATAAAATAGAGGTATGTGTCCATCTACAACTAAAAAATTTTTTAAACAAATTAGAACCTACAGAAATTGAAGCAATCATTCTTGATTTCTATAGATGAAAGATCTTCAAGTGTTAAATGGTACTTGGTTTCATGTAGATATTTTTGTTGTTGTTTTGTTTTGTTTCCCCCAAACTAAGTCACCAGAACTATGCTTTTGGTAAAATGTTCCCATATCTACCCTTAATTTCAGACAATACATTTCTAAATAGGTTAGGGTATGTGGCAGTAACAAACAATCCCAAAGTTTCAATGATTTACAAAGGAAAGGTTTATTTCTTACTCATGTTACCTACTCATAATAGATCAGCTGGAGGTTCTATTTATCAACACACACACACAAATGTAGGTATAGCAATGAGAAATACAGTCTGGATGAGGGCTGCCATTTAGTATTGTTTATTGTGTCACCACATTAACATCATCACTTTATGTCCCTATTATGGCTTCAACCAAAAACCCTAAAGAAATCCAAGGCAGAGATTTAAATATTACCCTACATAGGTACACATTTGTATACACAAAAATAACAATTATGCCTACAGAGACACCATATCTTTTTAAAGTATGTAACAGAAAAATAAAATTATTTTCTATAAGAAAAATTGGATACTATCCTGTTCTGGAGATATAATTCCCCATTTCACTAGAAAATGAATAGCCTTCTTTGATAAAAGGATAATCAAGGTTTAGTTTTCACTTGGGAAGAGAGGAAGAAAAAGAGAAGGCATCCATGAACTTCTATGCTATGAGTCTTCTCCCCAACAAGTTCCCTTGAGCTATATTTTTAATTGATTGGTTCCCTCCAGATATCTTCAGATTATGTCATAAAGTGGTAAAAGAAATGCAATATTTTGACTTTGACCTGATAGTAAAGATGCTTTTCAGTTTTTTCTCCTAAAGTGGTTGCTTCTCAAAGTCAAGCAAGTTTTTCTCTTTTTTTCCCTGCAATCAAGTATTTTTTCAATAAATTCAAAGTTTTAGCAGCCTACACTTAATTACAAGATGAAATTTGAAATTAATTACAAGATGGAAATTTTTTTTGTATTCTCATACCAATTTTTTTGTATATAACATTATTTTTCCAGTTAATTCCCTCCATTCTTTCTTATTCACTCATTCTTATTCTCAGCCCCTTCACAATTATTTTTGAAATAGTGACATTCATCAATTATATTCCATGATAATATTGGTTTTCTCCTTATAAATTTATTCAGAGCCAGTGAGTATGAAATAGCTGCCTTCTTAAAGCAAAAACTAGCCTTTTAGAACAAAGTTTCCATTCCATTTTTTTTTTCTCCCTAAACTAGGCCACTTCTCTGAGCACCTCAAAGGGAACAGGCTTCTAGGGTTAGTTTCCTCTGTTCTTCGGAACCTGTAAATTCAATCAGTTCTCTCTGAGCTGCCCTGTCAGTACTGAATTCTTATGGTAGTTTTTCTTGTGGATACAGGCATAGTCTCAATTTGTATAACACCTCAAGCTAACATTGAACAAATAATTTGGCCAAGCAGCTCTTCTAAAGCTTGTACTAATTTCAAATTAAAGCAAATGAGCAAAGTTAACCTCAAACCCCAACATTTAAAAGTTAAACAGATTTGTTCCCCTGGTGAAGGGACCTTCAATGTGTGGTGCTAATAAAACCTAAATTCCAGGGACCCTCACTTTTTCAAGACCCAGAAAGAGTCCATAATATTACTGTGTTCATAATCTTTAATTATTCTTAAAGAGGAGTCCCAAATTTATAAGCCTCAAGCTCCACAGAAATCTTGATCTACCCTTATATATGCTATTAAAATAGACAAAACTTCCCCTTGGTAATCACAACACAGAAAAAAAGAAGTGGCCAAAGAAGGAGAGCTGGACTTTTCTTGAATTTGAATGGCCATTATCTGAAATAAGCAAAAATTGTGGTCACAAGAATACTTGAAAGTAAGTTGATCTAATAAACAAACCCAAGTGCTAAAAGATAATACTTTAAAGAACTAGTTGCCATGGAAACTACTATAACATAAAATCTATACAGATAAATTGAGCTTATTTATATTGCTTTTAATATGCCCATTTGGCAAATTTCCCCTTCTTCATTCCCCACCACCCTTCAAGGTTGATTTTAAGGATTACAAGTTCCTATAACAACAACCCATTGTAGGTCAAGGCCCAGGGGCTTCCAACAGAACAGACACATCATACATAAATGGAGTATAACTTCTCATTTTCTGGTTGTTCATGATATAGAATTACACTGGTTGTGTAATCAAGTATGCACATAGGGCAATAATGTCCAATTCCTTCTACCATCCTTCCTACTCCCCATACCTCCTCCCCTCCCTACACTCCCCTCTGTCTAAATAACATTTTTGCTTATGATTTTGGAGGGTTTTGGGGACTACTTTCAAATCTATCCTTGCCCATGGAACTTGGCTAACCTTCAATTATCATCTTTAGTTTATGATATGCATTATGTTGGTTCTACCTGAATGTTACCACATTCCTATTTTGGTCATTTATTGTATATGAAAAGCATACTTTCCCTCTAAATCATCTTCATATAACTTGCTGTGAACAATTTGACTCAGGTATGATGTAGACTTTCAATTTAATTTGTTTCCTTATCAAATAATCTCCCTTTTATTTGTAACAATAAAAGATTAGTTCTGTGACTTAAAGAGAACAGGGAGGTCTAAAGCATACTAGGATGCACGCTGCTCAGACATAGGAGGGTAGGAAACACACAAAGATCAGCCTGCAGGTGAAACCTCTTCGATGTATGTGTCCAGTGAAATTTATGAATCCTGGAGTTGCTAAATACCTTTGCAGTAGCACATGGACTAGAATTTTACCTAAATAATGACAGGGTACCAGGTGAGCCAATCCAAGTTGACACATGAAGTTAACCCTCATGGGTCATATTGCTGAAGCTCAGAGTTCCCTGGCAAGAGCTAGAATCACAGAGAAAATACAGCCAGTGCCAGACACCAAGGCAGAGAGAAATGAACAACACTCCAGCAGCTCCCTGTCCTACTCTCCAATCATTCCAGTGCCTGCCATTGCCCTAAACTAACTGGACTTGGTAAGACTTCTGGGAACCATCCCTTACAAGACCCAGTCCCCTTAGTACAAAAGAGAGCAAGGAGGGATGAGTAGGGGTGTACCCAAAAATATCATGAAGGACCAGCACAGCAACAGGAAGAGTTCTAGGTCCCAGAGGTGTTAGATTTCTGAAACCAGACCCAGTTTGACCAGGCAAGATCTGGGTATGTAAACTGGAAACACCCAAAGAGCAAACATAGAGCAACTTCACTTATGCTTTTCTCAAAAGACTGGAGTTATCTACTCTCAAAGAACCCCTGGGGCTTGGGGTGGAAACACTGTGTGGTACCTAGAAATACTGGTATTCATGAAATACCCACACTCTGATTACCTATAGACTTGAAATGAGATGCTTCTGAACCAAATAAGCCTTATGGGGGGCAGCTTAATGAAGTACTCTCCAAAACCTACCATTCCCAGTACCCGTCAGAAAGCCAGGATTTCAGAGGCTATGCAACAAAAAATGGGATGAACAACACTTTGGGTTTGGGGGTTTGGGGTTTTGTTTTTTCAATATCAAGAAGCTTCCTCAAGACTTTCTACTGATTCTATTATCCTCCCAATCATTCCAGAAGGACTAGGAAGACTGGGGCACATTCAGTCTCTTGATTCCATATTTATGAATTTAGGTTCTATAGCTTGTCTTGATGAAGTAAAGAGTCCTTTCATTATTAAAATATGCTTTCCATGAGAGAGATTTAATTACGCTATTAGCTATACAGTCTCATTTATCTTTAGGTAAATAAATGCTAATGGGAAACTAGAGGCTCATGGGAGATAATTCCTTTTCCTTCAAACACTTCAGAAGTCATAGAAAAGATGCAGTAGAAGCTTACAGTTGATATGCAGCTCAGTTTTCTATCCAATGCAGAAATCTCTTCTATGCTATTTTGGAAAGTGATTGTCTTTCCCAATATGAAAAATATGCAAAATTCAATTTTTTTATTTATAAGATTCAAGAAAACCTTTGGGACCTATTGTACACAAAACAATCTTTTATGTGCCAGTGGAGGGTGATGCATGTGAAGTATAGATCCCCTTCTAATGAAAACTTCATTCTACTGAATGAGGGGAAAAGAGAAAGAAAAAGACACAAAAGAAAAAAAGTCATCTCAGATCATGATAAATTCTCTGATAAAAAGGGAGGAAGATGCTTTTAGAGAAAGTGATATGGAGACCAGAAAATGAAAATAAGAAACATCATGGGAAAAAGATACTAGACAAACATGAAAATCCTGGGGTGGTAATGAGCTGGCAAATTAAAGGAAAGGGATGCCAGAAAACCACAGATCAGGTCTCTACTGGAGTGTCAAAAATGTGTGTGGGCATTTTTTTAATGTCATGTGATAGCATGAGGGTGTTGCTGGTATTTCATGAACAGGAGCCAGAAGCACTAAATATCTAATACTATTTTAAACACTTCTGCTCCAGAAAGAATTTTCTCTGCCAAAATACCAGCACCTCCTTTGGGCAACCCTAACAAAAAATAGGGAATGAAGGAGAAACTGACAAAGTGTGGTCAGAGAGCTAGGCAGGAAACACATTAGATAGGGTTCTGGGTCCACAGTAAGAATTTAGATTGTTATGAGGAGTGTGTCAGAAGTCATTAACTGCCTTTCAAGCAGGGACAATGTTTCATAAGTTCTAAGGGTCTAAAGCACAATGCCTTCACAGAGTATCTGTTCCAGTTTAGAGTCCTGATTCTTAGAGCAGACCTTTTATGTTCAGCTTAAGCCTCACTCTGTAATTTCCACTTACATCTCTTAATACTGCAAAAGGATGGTACAGAAAAATATCCATCCCTTCTTATTTTAATTTCATCTTCATATGCCATTCCCTGGAACCAATTCTATGCTCATTAGAGGGAATTCCACAATGTACTTCACTTGCCCATATCCTGTTCAAATGAGATATGGTTTTCCTACTTCCTTGTTTTTCCTTGGTCACTGTCCTAGTTCTCAGCAAGTAGCTACTAGGACTTATCCCACATGTTCTCTCCAGATGACCACTTTTACCTGAATTGAGGGTCTGCAACTGATAACTGTCAGGAATCCAATTCTCCTAAGAATGGCCCCTACTTGGTTTCTGCCCAGTTTCAGCATTCAAATCCTTCCCCTGAACCCTGGGCCCACAGCAGATGTTCTCTTACTTCCAACCAGACTTTCCTAATGCCCACCATATGGCAACCTGGCTGCGTAGCCACACATCGTCTCACTGCCAGACATGTCTGTGTTCATGCTGTGCTCATCTGCTGAGACACCCAGGAGGGAAGCAGGCCATTGGAGCAAGACCAGTGATTTGAGAGTCAAACACAGGTGTGAATTCTGATACAGTAGTTTACTAACAATGGAAATTTTTTTAATCTGAGCCTTAGTTTCCTAAAGTAATGATTTTGATGATGATAATAAGGACACTTGCTTCAAAGCTCTGTAATAAGTAAATGAACTTGACAGAGGAATTCAAACGTACCTACTGTTATCATCTTTAGAATAATTGCAGGACTTCTATAATAAAGGCCACATGCTCACATCTTTTCACCAGGCATATTGGATTCTGAACTTAACTACCCTTTTCTTCCTAAACCTCTGCTACATGATACTGAGTATGCCCATTTAGGGATTCTGATCCCCTAACATCAAAAGTATGAGCTTTAGGCCAGGACTATGAGTCAGTCTAGCTACTGAGCTAATCAGTCACAAAAGACTATTGAGCAGGAATGGATGGGTGTACACAGAAAGAGATAGATGATCAGAGGAATGCTAAAAAGGTAGAGCAATAGGGGAGGGAAAAACTAAATGGAGGACTGACACAAGAGGAAATAGCAGGAGTGGGGAGGGAAAACAAAGCAACTCTTATCTCCAATTACCCTGGCAGTTCTGGGCTTGGTCTATATTAATGAGATCTTTGTTTAGATCCTTACTTTGCTTTGTCTGTAGAGGCCTCTCCTGGTGAGATGGCAGGGAATTATATAACCCATCCCTCCTTCCCTCTCCAACCTGTGGTTTTAACTGGTATGGAGGAATGGAATTACTCAGTAAAATTAGGTCCCTTCCATATACCACAGCTGCTTTTCTTCATAGAGATTTACTTTTGACAAGTAATTTATGTTGCTTTCAATTACTATGGACTTTTATTGGAAGACCGGGAAGGAAAGAATTGGAGACAAGATTGTTAGGGAGTATTCTAATGTAGTTTTGTTGTAACAGGTGGCCAGAAGAGCTGCTGACTCTGTAACTATGCCACAGCTGTGCTTAGCTGGCTTGACTAACAGAAACCTAACTGAGACTGCACAAGGCATAACCCAGGTACATCAAGTAAGCAGCTGTCTTTTTTAATTAGGGGAAGAGATGTGCAGAGATTTGAAAAAATATTTTAAGAGTCAGAGTGCAAAGGGATCATTTACTTCCACTCCATTTTATTTGTTATGAATGGTTTATTAAAACACACTAAATGAATTAATGATGTCTCTTTAGAGGTTATTCTTCCATGTTGCTGACCAGTCTTCTCATATTTTAATGTGCATACAGATTACCTGGAGGTATGATTAAAGTGCAGATTCTGCGGCAGTTGGTTTGAGTGAGCCCAAGATTCTGCATAACAAGTTCAACATGATGCCAGTTGTTCTGGGCCAGGAGGAAACTGAGTAGTGAGACTGTCAACTACACAGCACTTCAGAATACAAGCATTGTAAAAACACTGTTAAGCTGTCAAATGTTAGAAATAGTCTATTAGTAGGAAATGGAAGTAAACTACATATTGATGAGTTTTTAAAGGAAATTGAATGACTAAAGAAGTCATTAATATTAATGATTTAAAATTACTCTTGTGACCTCTTAGACTTCTTATCACACACCATGGGTTTAAAAGTACCTATTACAATTATGTCAGAAATAACCCGATGTATGAATATTTCAATTTCTAAGAAATTTAACTACTTTTTTATTACTTTGACCAACAAGAAACCAAGAGATTCTTTCAATTATTGAATTCAGCAATTTATTTGCAAAGTTTAATAAAGGCTTTTCCTCCACTGTTGCAAAATGTTTAATTCAAAGGCATTATAAGTCAGTAGAAATTAAGGCAAATAGTGGGAAGGCATTGCACAGAGAAAATGGGATGTGAAGATGATTCATTGTGTGTACCATAGCTAATAGAAAAGGAACACTTGGGAATATTGAGCTGATGTGTTTTCAATCCTCCCCACCCCCACCACCCACTGGAGCAATTCCACCATTGTTGCTTTGGAAAAGAGAAGGTGAAAAGCCCCATGAAGAAGGAGGAAGAGATCAGACAACTGAAGAAGGAATGTGAAAGCCTGAAACTGCAGCACTGGGAAGTCTCTGAAAGGAAGAAAGGGGAAGAAGCAAACACTGCCCTGTTCTCCCCTTCATCTTCATGGTAAAGAGTTTTAAGGTCAGCGTAGGAATGATCATTCTAGAATGGGAGAGGTGGTACACTGCTGCTGGTCAGAGATAGAAGGTCCAAGCCTTTCTGGATATCTCTTCAGCTCATAAAAGATATGGACAATAGGTAGATATTTCCACATGCACTGAGGAGGGACACACAAAGTTGCTGATAGTTCTGTCTGGCAAAATAAATGTCTGCTGTAGAGGTCAAATGGCCCAGAGACTAGAAGAAATAGGAAAGACCAGAGTTAGAAATCAATCTTACAAGCAGATTTCAGGGAGGCCCATGGGGCTGTCAAAGGCAGGGTTAGGTTCAGTCTTTAGGAAATGGCTCTGCAATAATCAAGAATGAGCAAAGGGATTTCCACTTGACCTAGGCCGACTGATGGGAAATTACTGCCCAGGGTAGAGGGGGCAGTACCAGGACCTTCTCATGGCTCCTTGGGCAGTACCATCTTGCCAAATCACATATACCTTCACAACTTCCAATATCATAAGAAAAATGTGAAGGAAGAAGTAAAAATCTGAAAGACCAGGACTTTGTCTAAAAGAACTGATTTACTTCAAGAGCTCATATAAATTATTAGAGGCAAGAATGGAGGAAGGATGGATTGCATAGGGAAAAAAGGGGGGTGGGATCAGGGAGGGGGTAAGAATAATAATAGAATGAGACAAACATCATTACCCTATGTACAGGTATGATTACACAAATGGTGTGACTCTACTTCGTGTACAACCAGAGAAACAACAGCTGTACCTCATTTGTGTACAATGAATCAAAATAAATTTTAAAAATAAATAAATAAAATATAATTGTCTTTAAAAAAAGAACTAAATATTGATAGTACAGATCCACGCTAACATTATTACACAGAAAAAATAAATAAATATTATTAGCTTAAAAATAAAATAAAATAAAATGACTAAATTCAGGTGCTTTATCCGCCCCCACTAATTAGAAAGTAAACCTCAAAAATATCAAATCTTTTACAGAAAATAAAGGTATGTATTTCATAGTTTCTGGTCTGAAATATAAATCTTTAATCCATTTTTAAGTTGATTTGTTTATATGGTAAGATATAAAGATCCAATTTCACTCTTCTTTAGGTGAATATCCAGTTTTTCCTACATCATTTATTGAAGAAATTATCCTTTCTCTATTGTGTGCTCTTGGCACCTTTGTAGATTAGTTGGCTGTAAATGGAAGAATTTATTTCTGGACACTCTATTCTGTTGGCCTATGTCTCTGTCTTTTCTCGTGTTGTCTTGGTTACTATAGCTTTGTAGTATATTTTGAAGTCAGGTAGTAGAATACCTCCAGCTCTGTTCAAGATTGTTTTAGTCAGTTTTTGCCAGTTTTTTCATTGCTGTGGCCAAAATATCCAACAAAAACAAATAACAGGAGAAAATGTTTATTTTGGCTCAGGGTTTCAGAGGTACAGCCCATTGTCCATCACTCCATCTCTTTAGGCTGAGGTGAGGCAGAACATCATGGCAGAAGGGTGTGGTATAGGAAAGCAGTTCTAGACATGGCAACCAGGTAGTAGAAGGAGCTTTGCTCACTAGGGATAAAATATAAAGCCCAAAGGCACATCCACAGTGACCTATCTCGTATAGCCACAACCTACCTGGCTACAGTTACCACCAATGAATCCATATCAGTGAATTAATCCACTGATTTCGTAAAGGCTCTGATAACCTAATCACGTCACCTCAGAAAACTCTTGCATTGTCTCACAGATGAACTTTTGGAGGACACCTCACATCTAAACTATAACAGGTCTTTGTGGTTTCAAATAAATATTAGGATTGTTTTTTCTATTTCTGTGAAGAATGTCATTGGCATTTTGATAGGGATTGCTTTGAATTCACAGCTCTTTCTTGGGTAGAAAACACAGGGGAAAATCTTCATGACATAGGTCTGGGCGAGAACGTTTTAGATAAGATGTCAGCACAGACAACCAAAGCAAAAATAGATAAATAAGGTTTAGTTGGTTTGGTTTGGTTTGGTTTGGTTTGGTGTGGTGTGGTTTGGTTTAGTTTGGTTTGGTTTGTTGTGGTATGGTAAGTTGTGGTGTGATTTGGTACTGGGGACTAAACTTAGGGGTGCTTTATCACTGAGCTATATCCCCAGTTTTTATTTTTGAGGACTGGCCTTGAATTTGTGATCCTTCTGCCTCAGCCTCTGAATAGTTGGGATTATAGGCAAGTGCTACCATGCCCAGCTTAACAAATGGAATTGTATCAAATATAAAAGCTTTTTGCACAGCAAAGGAAACAACAGAGTGAAGAAACAACCTTCAGAATGGAAGAAAATATTTGCAAATCATACATTGTATAAGAGGCTAGTATCTATAATACACAAAATCTCAAACTACTCAATAGGAAAAAAACCCTATTAAGAAATGGGCATATTTCACTTAGCATGATATGTTCCACCTCCATCCATTTACCTGCAAATGCCATAATTTTATTCTTCTTTATGGTGGGGTAATATTCCATTGTGTATATATACTACAGTTTCTTTTTCCATTCATCTACTGAAGGACATCTAGGTTGATTCCACAATCTAGCTATTGTGAATCGAGCTGCTATAAACATTGATGTGGCTGTTGTCACTGTAGTATGCTGATTTTAAGTCCTTTGGGTCTAGACAGAGGAGTGTGATAGCTGGATCAAATGGAAAGGTCAAATGTTTTCTCTGATAAGTGGATGCTGATATATAACGGGGGGTGGGGAGAGGAGTAAGGGAAGAATGGAGGAATGCTGGATGTGTAGATTGAAATGAGGGGGGCAGGTGAGGGGAATGAAAGATGGTAGAGACAAACATCATTACCCTAGGTACATGTATCAGTTCACGAATGGTGTGACTCTATATCTTGTACAACTAGAGAAATGAAAAGTTGTACTCCATTTGTGTACAATGAATCAAAATGCATTCTACTGTCATGCACAACAAAATAGAACAAACAGTTTTTTAAACAAGTATAGTTGCAACTCCTAAAGGACTAAAGACAAGATAATTCAGAACCAACTTGGCTTCTAGAGTCAAAGAAATTCTTTATGTGTTGGTTTATCTTGGAATCAAAGAGCCATTTTCATAGCTGAAAAATGTCCAAAGGACAAGTGAAAAAAAAAAGGTTTTCTGTAAAGGGTTGTGAAATAATAAAAACTCATACACAAAAAAAAGAAGAAAAGAGCAAAGGACTTATAAACATCCTCCAAAAGAGATATACAAATGGCCAACAGATACTTGAAAAGAAATGTTCAACATATCCAATCATCAAAGAAATGCAAATTAAAACCACAATGAGATATCACCTCATTAAAGTTAGATTGGGTATTATCAAAAAGATGAAAGATAAGTATTTGGTGAGGGTGTGAGATATAACTATTGGCACTGACAGCCATATCGATAACAGTACAGAGGTTACTGAAAAAACTAAAACTAGAATTCCCATATGATCCACCAATCCCACTACAGTATATAGACCCAAGAAATTAAAACCAGTACGCTGAAGAAATGTCTGCCCTCCCATGTTTAGTGTAGCTTTAGCTACAGCAGTGAAGAATGGAATAGACCTAGGTGTCCATTAACAGATGAATGGGATTTTAAAATGTGGTCTACATACACAGTGAAAATATTATTCAGTCATTTAAAAAGATGGAAATCTTGTCATTTATGACAACAGAGATGAATCTACAGGACAGTAGGTTACATGAAATCAGCCAGGTATAGAAAGACAGAAACTATATTATCTTGCTTATATGTGGAATCTAAAAAAGTTGAACTTACAGAAGTAGAGAGTAGAATGGTGTTAGCAGAAGCTATGGGGAAGGAAAGGAAGGGGAAAGGCACTGGTCAGTGAGTACAAAGTTGTAGTTAGATAAGAGTAATAAGTTTTAGAGTTATATTCCACAGTAGAGTGACTATAGGTGATAATAATGTGTTAAGTATTTCAAAATAACCAGAAGAGTGGATTTTTAGTGTTCTCACCACAAAGAAATATGTGATAGAGATCTAATGGAGATGCTAATTGCCCAGATTTGATCACTATACAATGTATACATGTATTGAAACACTACACTGTACACCCAAAACATCTACAATTATTTTCATCAATTAAAAAGAAAATTAATGAAAGCTGTAAGTCCTTTGTACAATTCAGTGTAGTGTGAATTTAATTCACAACCCTGATTCATCAGTAACAAATCCTCACGGTTAAGTCAGTAAGCAATCTCATTATGACAAGAAACACCAAGTTTTGCTTCTACTGTCTGTGATGGTTTCTCTCCCAACTCCGCCAAGTGTGGGGCGAAGCTCCAGTCAACCTCTGCTACTAATTGTTAGAGCTGTTATCACCTAAAGTTTCACACCTGGAGGAGTTTCCAGAAGCCTGTGCTCACACAGTCTGAGGCCACTACAGTATTTTTCCTGGTTTTAAAACTTTGTGTAACTAAATTTCCTGAGAGAGGAGTCAAAGAGCAAGCTTTGGAGAGAGAGTCTGCTTTGGGCATTTATTTATCTGATAGAAAGCAAGTCAATTTTCCTTTTAAGCCTCCTCTGTAAAGTGGCAGCAATGCTTATGTTCAGGGGTACTGTACAAATTAACAATACTCTATATGAGCTGATAGATACACAGATGATGTTCCATAAACGAAATCCATATTATATTTTTCTAGTACCTTCCCCTCTACCCAGAGCACTACAATTGCCTATTCACCTGGGAACATAGACCTCTGCTTTCCTCCCTCACACAAAGAGCCTATTCCATATACTACTTCTGGTCACCCACAGACTGTCCTGCCTCCTAAAGAGGTGTCATGCTCTGCTTTGACACTCAGCCCACCCTCCAGGACTGAAGGATGCACCTTTCCAAAGCTGGAAGACACTGTCCACCTTCTTTGGGAATTTCCTCAAAATCATACCCCTTCTCAAGGGGAAGCTTATAGTCAAATTCTGGTGGAAGCAAAGAAATAAAGGCCACTATCACTGGCCAAATGAGGGAAACTGTAAGGTCATCTCAGCTTCAGTGCTCCCCACAGGACTGGCTAAGGATAGCTTTGCAGTGACTACATTACAGCCTCTCCCTCAGCCCAGTCCTGCCTCCTTACCTTTTCCTTACCCCGGGTGCTGAGCTCATTGTTTTTATGTGTCAACTTGACTGGGATAAGGGACGCCCAGTTAACTGGCAAAACATTTCTAGGGTTGTCTATGAGTGTGTTTCTGGATGAGATTAACATCTGGATCAGTAGACTGAATAAAAGAGGTCACCCTCACTGATGTGAGTGGGTATTTTAGTCAGTTTTTTCACTGCTGTGAATAAAAGGATCTGACCAGCACAATTATAGATGATGAAAAGTTTACCTGAGGGCTTACAGTTTCTCCCTATCAGGGGATTAAATCACTGATTGGGTTAAGATTCTTACAACCCAATCAATTCTCCTCTGAACCTTCTTGCATTATCTTGCACTTGAGCTTTTGGGGGACGCCTCACATCCAAACCATAACATTCTGCCCCTGGCCCCCAAAAGCTCATAATCATCTCATAATGAAAAATTCATTTTGTCCATTTCCATGAGTCCCATAGTCAACAGTTCTGAGATTGCTCAAAGTTCAAATCCAAAGTCTTCTCTGAGGTTCAAGGCAATCTCACATTGTGAGCACCTGTAAAATTAAAAGCAATTTACAAGTATCCATTATATAATGTTACAGAGCAAACATTTTTCACAAAATTAAGGACATAGAGAGAAGGGATAGGACCAAAAAAAGACCAAAATCCAGCTAGGCAAACAGGTCCCATAGCTCCATGTCCAGAATCTTGGGCACATGGCATCCTGATGTTCTCTCCAAAGGGCTTGTGTGGCTCCAGCCCTGTGGCCTTGTTGTTTGCAGCCCAAGTGGCCTTCCAGTTGACTTGTCTCTGCTCATGGCTTCAGAGGTCTTAGTCCATAGAAGGCTGGCTCCATTCCTTGGGGCTCAAGGTGAAGCTGAACACCATGGCAGAAGAGTGTGGCAGAGGGAAACAGCTCACACTGCAATCAAGAAGTACAGAGAAACTCCACTACCAGATACAAATACATATCCAAAGACATACCCCAATTCCCACCGCCTCCAGTCACATCCTACCACTTTAGTTAGCACTCAGTTAATCGCTATCAGGGGATTAAATCACTGATTGCATTAAGACTCTTACAACCCAATCTTTCTCTTCTGAACCTTCTTGCATTGTCTCGCACATGAGCTTTTAGGGGACACCTCACATCCAAACCATAACAGTGGGCATCATCCAATCCATTGAGGGACACCATAGAACAAAAAAGCAAAGGAAAAGTATTTCTCCTTTCACTTTCACTTATCTTTGAGCTGAGACATACATTTTCTGTCCTAAGATATCACTGCTCTTGTTCTTGGTCCTTCAGACTCAGCCCAAATTACTCCTCTGGCTCTTCCAGGTCTCCAACTTGAAAATGATAGGTTATGGGACTTATTGACTTCTAAAATTGCATGAGTCAGTTCCTATAATTCATCTCTTCTTATAAATATCTGCATATATCATATTGGTTCTGCTTCTCCAAAGAAGCCCCAGTAATACAGATGCTGATCTGAGTCCTCTCATAAACATTCTGCATGCTGACTTCCTGGCTCAGAGTCACCTTCAGGAATCCATTTGGTAAAACTCAGTCATAATATCCCCTACTCAAAATCACTCACCTAGCTATTATTGTTGACACTGTATAGTTAACACAAAATCTGGTAAAATGAGCATTTAGAGCTTCTTAACCACTGTTTTTTCACTGTCACTGCATATCCTGCCCATGCTAATCACCTTGTTCTGGTCCTTCCTTCCAAAATGTCCTCCTCATCCTGCCTATTGACCCAACATGTCCAGTAGAAGAGATACTTACAAAATAGCTGTAAGATGCTCATTACATTGACTAATGTGGACATAGCCTTTAGTGTTCCCTTGGTCTGGAACAAGAATTTACAAATACCACAGAGAAGGTTTTTATATCATTGTCTCCACCCCATGTGAATAAACAATGTCTGTAGGAAATTGTCAATTCCTCTACACAGACTAAACACCTGCTCCTATTATTGCCCTACTGTATACAAATGGGCCATTTTAGGAAATGAGCAGAATAAATATGCTCTAGAAACTGTAGTACAAGCAGTACCCAATTTGTAGGCGAGTTGTACTCCCTGAGTTGATTTGCAAATTAGCTATTTTGGAACTGAAAATGCATTATCTAAAGAAGCAGTGTTATAAATGACAGCCAGCTTCACAAGTGTCATGCATAAAGCCCTGGTAAATTCACAACATAATTAAAATGACACTGGCTTTAATAATGGACTGTTATTTATGGGGGAAATGCCCTTCACAGGGCGTAAGAAGGAAATCATGTGGCACAAGGAATATGTGTCTATCTCACTCCTAGCTGTTTTCTTCTCTCTTTCACACATTTACTGTCATCACTCATTTCCAATACAGAATCAGAGTCTGCACCTGGCTCTTCTCCCCTCCTTCCTCCAGAACTAGGACACAACTATAATGTAGACTTGGTGACCTGTGACATCTAGTGGATAATAAGTAAAAAACAGAGGCTCTAAGAATGCTTCTTGATTCCTGAGCCACAGGGAGAAACTTCTCTGGCGTAACATTGTATGCTTATAAATTGAGAATACCACTACATGCAAAAAAGTAAATGCCAAAGGAATGTTATTATTTCCTTTGCATCATCGTCACAGGCAAACTTATTAGAAAGGCTAATCCTGGACCCTGCCCTGAATCTATAGAATCAGCAACACTATAATTTGGTACCTACCAATCTATTTTAACAAGGCCTCTAGGTTATCATGTGCACACTAATGTTTAAGAAACATTGAACTAATGATTTTAAGAAAACGAGGTAAAAAAGTCAAGGTTTTTTTAAAGAAATGACTAGAAATTCTATTAACATAATTGTTTTCCTCTATTTGTAGCATAAAATATTACTTTTCTATGACAGCAATTCAAGAAAATAGTTTAGTCTATGTTTATATATGCAGATTACTATTTGGTCTGCCAAAGAAGATTTAAAAGTGAATAGATTGAACAGTAAATAGAATGCAAATAAAAATTTGCAACCTTATGTAGATGAAGAAAGAGATAGTGACAAGTATATAACTAATACCAGAGAGAATATATACAATTTCATTTTTAAATGTATAAAAAAGATGCTGGGGGAAAACAAAAAGAAGTCAGATAAGGTTTTGAGGCAACATCAGAGTCAGACCATAATATACAGTATACATTTTGACAAAGGAATCAAAGTGGTGAGTGGGGCAGGTGGAGAGGAGCCTATGAATTGATGGAGGGTAAGGTCTCCCAGGAAAGGAAACAGGAGTAAGACTCAAGGTGCATGTAAGCACAACACAAGCTTCCTCAAGTTGTATCATACATAAGAGCTATAATGAATTAGGTTCTCAACCCTGGGGAGCAGCTGGGTGAAGAATGAAACAGCCAGAAACCCTTAAACAATTACCCATGTCATAAGCAGTTGTGCATAGCTGATTTATTAAAATCATTCCTATGTGAACCATGACACCACAGAGCTTGTCCAAGGGGCCAAGACATACAGATAGAGTTTAGGGAAGACAGTGTGTACATAAGGTTAAAAGATAAGAGAATATTAGTTGCCATATTCAGTAGACTAGATTTTATTTAGAAGGCAATATGGTGTTTGAGGAAGAAAAACAGGTATAATTTGCCTTGGGTTGTAAAATTATGAACACATAATATATACATTGGTTTAGAGTGAAAACAGATGGAGTCGGGCAATTAAGTTAGGATGTTATGAAATTAGGACAGACAGAAAGTATTAAGAACTCAAACCACTGTGAAACAGAAGTGAGTTGCATGAAAATCAGTTCAATTCACTAATATCTGATTGCCTGCAATATATTAGGATATATTGTCACTTTGTAGAAAACAAAAATTGCAGACTGTCCTTTATTAAAATAAATTAAAATCTTTTATGCAGAGGTAAAAAACACTATAAAATTATAACTGGTAAATTAATTATAATAAGAGAAGTATGAAATGTTGTAGAGGTTTAAGTGATTGCAAGTTCACCTTTATATGGAAGAATCAGGATTTTTGATGAATTAGTGATTTATCCATGAGCCTGTTGGCAAGAGATGTAAGTAAGGGTATTCAAAGAATAGGAAACAAAATAGACTTGAAAGAAAAACAAAGGTTAAGTAAGTTTATTCTGAGTTAATAGTTTGATGTAGTTGGAAAGAGTGGGAGATGAACTTGAAGATATAAACTATAGATATATTGATAAAAGCTTAAATATCAGGGGAAGGTAAGTTGATACTTAAGAAAGAGCATTAGTGAATTCTCTACTCAAATTTGAATATGAAAGAAATGAAGTAGGAACATTGAAGAAGTTTGGGCTTGCCAGTACACAAGAAAAATGATGTATGCTTAGGTGTCATACTTTAAGATCCCCAGCTTCACATGTTCTTTTGATGGGACAAGAAACTGTACAAACTTTCCAGGAAGAAATATCAATTTACTTTAACCTATTGATTACACTTGCAGAAATTTATCCTAAAGAAATAAATGTACAGGCTGTTGTCGCAGACTCCACTGCCACGGATGTTGCTGCCACAGCTGCTGCTGCCACTACTGCTATTGCCAAAGCCATTACTGCCCCCCAGAGGTCACCTGGAGGTCTTGTCTCTGGGTGCTGCTGCAGCTGCAGCACAGCTGCTGCTGCTGCCCCCCACCACCTGCTACCAACACCACTGACAACTGTAGCTGCTGCTGACCCCCTGCCTGCAGCCACCAACCCCCACTACTACCACTTTCACCACTGCCCAGACATCTGCTGCCAGGGAGACTGCAGGTTTGGTTGCAGTGGCCACATCCAATTTGAGACGCCAGCCAGAGCTTGGGAGGTGGGGTGCCAGTGGGTCTGCTACCACTGCCATCTTGGGGGATAGCTGCCCCTGTCTGGGACACTGGCCAGGACCTGGAGGTTCAGTGTTGGGGTGCCTGCAGGTTTGGCTGTGCCTGGGGTCTTCCTCCTGGGAGTGCTGGTTGCCCCATCTAATTAGTGTTTCTCAGGATTGCTCATCCCTTGTGACCTTTCTCCAAATTCCAGTGCCACTGAGATCTTGGGACTACAACAAGGCCAAGTCCAGGAAATCTAGGCCCAGATTGGTGACTGGGTCTCCCAGGGCCGTTCTAGGCCAGGCGGTCTTATGAGATGTCAGAGACAGGACTGAGAAACATTTGAACACTGACAGAGATAATTGTTCCAATTTTCCACAGAGATTTATTTTATTTTTATTTTTTTCTTCTTAACATCTCCTTCCAAAATATTTGGAGCAAGGTATTTTTCATGCAGTAGTTTGTTGAGGATGGTGATATATGCATGGTGTTTTGCAGTTCTGCTGTATATTCTTACATTTTTATTTTTTTCCCCTTTATATGAATTTTTCCTCTTACTTGTCTGTTTTCCTGGATTCCCTTTCTACCTTTTCTCCACCTAACAGCCAACCTCTCTTGGTTCCTCTTCCACTCTTCCTATGGATTTTTACTTCTAACTTCTCTCTTTCTCCCTCATAAACATCACATCCTACACTATTTCTGCTCTCTCTTTGTCCAGTATTTGAAATTGTAAACCCCTTTAGCAAATTTTCTGTTTATATTGTAGGCAGTGACTAAATGCATCATTTCTGTTTATAGCAAGAAAGTAGTAGATGCCTTGGTGGGAGCTATTAGATTTAAGGCTGTATATTGTTTGCACTGGGTGCTGTTGATATTGGTCTCCCTCTTAAAGGTGGGATACTGGGAAACATTCAGGGACAGTATAGGCCTACAGGGTAGAATCTATACTGCCTCATATCCAGACAACTAGATGGGAAAAGACACAAGCAACATGAAAGAACACGGGAACAAGGGTTTGTTTCCCAAAACAAACCAAGATGCCACATTAAGAGAATCCACTGACAATACAATAGAATATCCAAGAAGGAGTTTAGAGTGTTCATAGTTAAACTGATCTGTGATAAAACAGAAAATATTGAAGACATCGACAAATTTCTAGAGACATATGACCTACCTAAACTGAATCAGGAGGTCATAAATGATTTAAACAGCAGAATACGTTACTCAATTGCACATAGAATATTCTCCAGGACAGGCCACAAAACAAGTCTCAATACTTACCTTAAAAGATTTGGTGAACATATGAGGAGAAGCTGGCTCACAGATTGCTGGGACCACAGAATGCAGCCGCTGTGTTATAAGCTAAGAACAATGATGCATAGGAATCACCACAGCATAACTCAGAACATGCATGACTGCAGGTTCCTATGTCATAAGAAGTAGATCATCCTCAAGGGGAGATGCGAATGATCAGGATGCAATCCAGGAGAAATTTTACCCACCGCATTTCTTTCAAGTGCCAGAAAACATGTCAATTGAAGACGGAAGATTCTGCAGAATGGACTTCAAAGTGAGTGGTATCTAAATGGAGTTCAATCAGATGAGTCGTGGCAGTTCCTCAAAGAGGTAAACATAGAAACAGAGTTACCATATGACCCAGTAATTTCCCTCTCAGGTACATAAGCAAGAAAATTGAGACAGGCTCAAACAAAAACTTGTAGCAAGAAAAAGTGGAAACCATCCAAATACCCATGCACTGATGAATAGATAATCAAAATATGGTATATCCATGCAACAGAATATTATTCAGCTTCAACAAAGAATGAAATACTGCCACTACATGGGTGAGTCTTGAAACATCATGCTAAATGCAAGAAGTCAAACATGAAAGACCATATTTTTTATGGTTCTATTGAATGATATATTCGAAAAGGAATCCATAGAAAATAAATAGTAGTTTCTAGGGGTTCTATGGGGATGGTTTAGTGTTTCTTTTGGGGTCAATGAAAATGTTCTGGAATCTGATAATGGTAATGGTTGCACAACCTTGTGGATAAGCAGAAAAACACTAAATTGTACACTTACAAGGGTGAGTTTCATGGAGTGTGGATTATATCAGGAAGGAAGGAAAGGAAATAAATCAACCATGATGAGGCCCATGATGTGGGCCGCAGGTCAGATGAATTCCAATTATAGTTATATCAATTTTAAATTCTGGAAACCTAAAATACAAACCATTGTCTTTTCAATTTGTTTTGAAGTTATAAGGACTTCAATTAACTCACCCAAGTTTATAGTTAAACTACTCAGTTATGGAGTTTGGATGTATTCAGATTATAAAGTCATGGACCTAACTGTGCATCTCCTATTCCTCTGGTCTGAGTGTTAAAATAGTTCCTCAAATCACACAACTGAGTTATTGTCCAAAGAAATGGAAGGAGACAGAAAAAATATTTTTAAAGCGAAGGTATGTTTGTTTACAAGAAAAAATAATTGTGAGAACTGCCTTGAGGCCATAAGACTTGTGTAAAAAAATAAGAGTAATCAACAAAATAAGTTTCATCTGATTAAGTCAGTCATCTTTAGGTAACAGTTATATCTCACATGACCATGCATTCCTAGGAGTGAATAGTTAAAACGAAACACTGAGTATAGTACTCAGAAACTGAAATGCGCATCTTTTATGTATGCCGAAAACAACTTCATAATCCTACTAAAAAGTCCATTCTATTGACAAAAATTCTGCATATTCTGATTTATGATAGTTGTCATATAGCTATCCAGATAGGCCCAAAGGCTAATTTCTGGGTTCAAATCTCATATGACTAGTTGGCATATTTTAATTTTACCCCTATCCCTAACAGCTATCTCAAAATTATGTTCTTGATTACAAAGGAGAAAAAAAAAGATAAATCTACATATGGATTAAAAAAAAAAGATCCACTGACACACACACAAAAAGCAATCCAAAGAGATCCCAGACTGATGGTATAACAGGTCATTTTTATCATATATTATATCATTATATATGATAGCAAATAATACAATGTATTATCTACATGCAATAGTATTTCTTTCATATTTCAGGAAAAATTTAACCATTTTTCTTATGACTAATTTTCCCCATTTAAAAGAATTAATGATAATTGTGTGAACCAGAAGGAAGAAGTTTCAGAGTAAATATCAAAGGAAAAATAATAGAGAATATGATAAAGAACAAAACCTGTATTCAATTCTATGGATGGATAGGCCCTTTGGGGAAGAAAAGAGTACAATGTTAACAAACAGAGATCACAGCTCTGTTCAACTCCTAATTTTCTTCCATTTTGCCAATGAAATTATGAGAGTACTGAAATCCTTTTAAAATACTAGAAGGAAAAATAATATAAAATGTATATAATAATAATATATCCAATTATTTAAATGATGCAAGTCTCCATATTCACATATCATACCTCAGAACATCAGATACAAAATTCATGTAGTTTTCAAAGATCTAAAATTATGAAATAGATGAAATATAAGTAAACTTATTAAATGGGTATAAACTATACACCAGAAACTAAGACTTGACATTAATGTGGATAACAATTCAAAAGTGGCTTATTAATTTATTGAGAAAAACTAGAAGGAAAGCATCATCACTGGAAAAAAGAAATGAAATGTAATCTTCCCAAATGCATGATTTTCATTTTTACTAGACTATGAATTAAAATAATAATAAAATCTTCTTTTAATATTTTCAAAACATTTTGACAGCCGTAACATCAACAACTGAGGAAAAACCACCTTATGTAGTAGGCAGCCAGGGAGGAATTATTCCATGTCATAGGGCAGTTAGAACTAAGAGATAGAGTGTGCAGTGGAAAACATGGCATAAATTTGTTTCTCTTTGCTCCTTGACAATGTGTATTGAGTACAAATAAAACCGTTACAAATAATGCAGGAGGCAATTAAAGGAAAACACAGAAGTGTAGAAACAGGAAGACAGACTGGGGACTCCAGAACTAAGAATAGAGCAGTAGATTTTTTTCATGACCTCTAACTGAACAGAAGACAGTTACCCAATTCTGGCATTTCCCCACATAGAGCCTAACAACAGAAAGCAACCCAGGAAGGCTCATTTTTTTCCCTAAATCAAATGGGAGTCCTGCCAACATCCAGAAGACCTAGCAGTACTGAAAACTGATCAGAAGTTCCACTGACAAGAAGACCAAGAAAGCCTTATGTGGGCCTAAGACTATCCTTCCCACTGAGGGTTACCATACAGCACCAGCAAAGGGGCCCACCACATCAAGTGGCCCAGCTCAAGCTAACTCTTGGCCCACAAGGGCCAGAGAATCTCTTCTCCTAGACAGAACCAACACAAGCAAAAAGAAGTGCTTGTCATCATCCTGAGACCACACCATCCCTTCTTCCAGCACCAGAAGCCTGCACTGGGGACACATCAGCTGGAACCCATGGGAGCCCAAGAAGCACCAAACACCTCACAGATGAAAACAGCAGCACATGGTTTTTAAAATTAAGCTTCCACCAGAACCAAATTAACAAAATGAGGCCAGGACCTGCAAACTAAGATGGTCTTGTTGAAGTGAATAAAAAAATATGATCCAATTCTATGCTGTTCACACAAAACTCATAGCAAATTCAATATGGGTAAGTTGACAATAAAAGAATGGAAAATTTGTTTCTTTAAAATGTAGGATCAGAATTCCTTAACAAGACTCCCAAAGCACAAGAAATCAAAGCAAGGATCAATAAATGGGATGGACTCAAACTAAAAAGCTTTTTCTCAGCAAAGGATATAATCAATTATGTAAAAAGAGAGCCTACAGAGTGGGAGAAAATCTTTACCACATGCACTTCAGATAGAGTACTAATCTCCAAAATTTACAAAGAACTTACAAAACTTTACACCAAAAATACAAAGAACCCAATCAATAAATGGGCAAAGGATCCGGACAGATACTTTACAGAAGAGGATGAACAGGCGATCAATAAATACATGAAAATGTGTTCAACATCTCTAGTAATTAGAGAAATGCAAATTAAAACAACTCTGAGATTTCATCTTACTCCAATTAGAATGTCTTTTATCAAGAACACAATAATAGATGTTGGCATGACTGTGGGGAAAAAGGCATACTTTCACATTGCTGGTGGAGTTGCAAATTGGTGCAGCCACTCTGGAAAGCAGTGTGGAGATTCCTCAGAAAACTTGGAATGGACCCACCTCTTGATCCAGTTATCCCACTCCTTGGTTTATACCCAGAGAACTTAAATTTAGCATACTACAGTAACACAGCCACCGTAACACAGCCACCTCAATGTTTATAGCAGCTCAATTCACAATAGCTCGACTGTGGAACTAACCTAGATGCCCTTCAACAGATGAATGGATAAAGAAGATGTGGTATATATACACAATGGAATACTACTCAGCCATAAAGAAGAATAATATTATGGCATTTGCAGATAAATGGATGGAATTGGAGATTATCAAGCTAAGTGAAATAAGCCAATCCCAAAAAAAGAAAGGTGGAATGTTTTCCCTGATAAGTGGATAATGATATAGAATCTGGTTGGGGGCAGTGGGGGGTGAGAGGGGAATGGAGGATCTTTAGATTAGAGGGAAATGTAGAGGGAAATGGGGGGTATGAAAAATGGTGGAATGAGACAGACATCATTATCCTATGTACATGTGTGATTAACAAGAATGATATGAATGATATGAATGTACATCATGCACAACCATAGAAATGAAAATATGTACCCCATATGTGTACAATGAATCAAAATGAAGTCTGTAAAAATTTTTAAAACATAAAAAAATAAAAAATAAAAAAATGAAATGTATATATATGTATATCATTTAAAAAATATAGAGGGATATATTAATATCTGATAAAGTACACTTTTTTCAAGGAAAATTAAAAGGAAATTACTAGGGACAAAGAAGGTGTTATAGTCTGGATCTGGAATGCCTCCCACAAGCTCATATGTTGCAGGCCTGGTCCCCAATTCACCAATGTTCAGAGGTGGGGCCTTTGGGAAGGTGATTGAATCATGAGGGCTCTAATCTCATCAAAGGATTAATAAATAGAAGACATTATTGGGAAGTGGTGGAAACTTCAGGAGGTGGAAGAAGTAGGTCACTGGAAGTGTTCCCTATAAGGGTGGAAGGGTATGTTTTGTCCCCAGCCCTTTCTCTCCCCCCAACCTCTCCTCCTTCCCTCCTTCCTGGATGCCTTCCTCTATAATTTTCTGTCTCACCTCTGACCTAAAGCAATGAAGTCAGCCAACCATGATCTGAAACCATAACCATAAGCCAAAATAAATCTTTCCTCCTTTAAGTTGATTTTCTCAAATATTTTCTCACAGCAATGGAAAGTTGACTAATACAGAAGGATATTATATAATGATGAAGGGATCAATCTGTCAAGAGAAAATAAAGATTCAAATATGTACACACTAAACAAAAAAGCAGCTTCTAGCAAAATTACTAGAGCTAAAAGAAGAAACAGATAAATCATAGTTGAGGATTTCCAGATCTAACATTCATCAACTGAAAAAACTACTAGACAAAGATCAGCAATGATACACACATCTAAACAATACGACCAAAAAATCCCTCTGCCTAGCAACACAGACTACACTGTTTTATTCAAGTGCCCATGAATCATTCATCAATATGAATCATACCCTGAATCACAACACAAACCTTAACAACTTTTAAATTGAAATTTATTTTTTAACTCTATAGCCTCAAACTAGAAATCAATAACAGAAAACCTTTAAAATTATGGAAATTAAACAACACACTGCTAAATTATCCATGAATCAAAAAAGAAGTCTCAAAGGAAGTTTTAAAAATAGAAAGAATTGAATAAAAATGAAGATATAATATACCAAAATATGTGAGAAACAGCTAAAGTATGATTAGGAGAAAACAAATTTCATTAGAAAAGAGGAAAAGTCTCAAATTAATGTAAGTTGCTGTCTCCAGAAACTAGAAATGAAAGAAAAATATACCCAAAGTAAGCAAAAGAAAAGTAATAAAGATACAAACAGAAATAAGTGAGACTGGAAACAGGAAAACAATAAAGAATCAATGAAGAAAATAACTGCTTGTTCAAAAATGTTAAACAAAATTGGCAAACCTCTAGCTAATTTTTTAAAAAGAGAGACAAAATTTTTGAAAAAGAGAGATAAGGTCATGGCTGCCCCAAGAGTCTAGTAAGAGTTTGCACCTGTGGTGGGGACGGTCTGAAGCCCACACCTAGAGACCCAGAAAGCTAAGTTCATCTTGGTTGTAGAGGTGACAACTCTGATTCCTCAGCAAGAGCAGCATCCAGGAGTGTTATGACCCAGAAAACCTGGGAATTGGTCAACAACATCCAGGAAGCCCAAAGTATAGATGAAACCTACAAATATGACAAAAAACAGTAGCAAGAAATCCTGGTGGCAAAACCCAGGGCTGAGGATCACCATTACTTTAAGTACTGCAAAATCTCAGCATTGGTGTTACTGAAAATGGTGATGCATGCCAGATCAGGAGGCAACTTGGAAGTGATGGGTTTGAGGCTCGGAAAGGTGGATGGCGAAACCATGATCATTAATGGACAGTTTTGCTTTGCCCTTAGAGGGCACTGAAACCCAAGTAAATGCTCAGGCTGCTGCATGTGAGTATGGCTACATACATACAAAACACCGAACAGGTTGATCGCCTTGAAAATTCAGGCTGGCTATGGCTGCTGGCCAGCTGGGACTAACGTTAGTACACAGATGCTTAACCAGTAGTTCCAAGAACCATTTGTAACAGTGGTAATTGATACAACAAGAACAATATCTGCAGGAAAAGTGAATCTTGGAGTCTTTAGAACATACCCAAAGGACTACAAACCTCCTGATGAAGAACCTTCTGAATACCAGACTATTCCACTTAACAAACTAGAAGACTTTGGTGTACATTGCAAACAATATCATGCCTTAGAAGTCTCATATTTCAGATCCTCTTTGGATGGCAAATTACTTGAGCTTTTGTGGAATAAATACTGGGTGAATATACTGAGTTCCTCTAGCTTGCTTACTAATGCAGACTATAGATGTTCAATTCGTCTGAAAAGTTAGAGCAGTCAGAAGCCCAGCTGGGCTGAGGGAGTTTCGCATTGGGTTTAGAAACACATGACCAAAAGTCAGAAGACAAACTTGCCAAAGCTACAAGAGACAGATGTAAAACCACCATAGAAACCATCCATGGATAGATGTCTCAGGTTATTAAAGAAAAACTGTTTAATCAAAGTAACATCTCTTAAATAGTTACTGATAGTACTTTTGCCTGAAAACTGGTATGTGAAAAGTACTCAAGTAATACTTTTAAAAGTTACCAAAAATCTGATTAGAAGTATAAGGTGCTCTGAAATGTCCTGAATATTAACATCCTGTAATAAAACTCTATAAAGTGAAAAAAGTTTAAAAAGAGAGATAAGATAAAAATTACCAATGTAAAGAGTGAAAGAGGTACTGCAACAGATCCTGCAGTCATTTTAAAAATGATAAAAAATACTACAATCAACTTTATGCTTATAAATTCAACAAGTTTGAAGAAATGTACCAATTCCTTAAACATAAAAATCTACCAAATATTAAGTTGAAGCAAATAACCTGAATAATTCTTTAACCATTAAAGAAATTGAATTTATAACTTAAAGGCTTCTGAAAAAATATCTCTAGGTCAAATGGTTCCAGTGGCAAACTCTACCCAATGCTTAAAAGAAGAATGAACACTAATTCTATACTGTCTCTTCCAGCAAATAGGGAACACTGCAATACTTACTTTATGAGGCTAATATTACTTAATTATCAAAATTATACAAAAACAAGACCAAAAAGCAAAACTATAGACCAATTTTATCACAAATTTTCACATAAAAATCCTTAACTATATTAGCAAATCAAATTCAGTAATGTATATAAAGAATTAAGTACCACAACCAACTGGGACTTATTCTAGATATAAAACGCTACTTCAACATTTGAAAATCAATGTAATCCACCAAGCTGACATCTAAAGAAGAAAAATTACATAATCACATCAATTGATGTAGAGACAGTATTTGACAAAACTCAACTTCCATCATTATTAAAAAAAAAAGAAAACAAATGCTCAGCAAGTTAGGAATAGAGAGCAACTACCTTAATTTGATAAAGGAAATCTACCATATAACCTATAACTAACAAAGTACTTAATGATGAAACACTAAATGTTTCCTCCTAAAACAGAACAAGGAAAGAAATCCTTTTCTCACTACTCCATTCAAAGGCAATAAAACAAGAAAAGGGGGGAAAGACATATGGCTTGGAATGTAAGAAATTAGATTCCCTATTCGCAGATATTATTGTTTGTGAAGGGCGAAAACAGTGCCCTGAAAAACCACTGCAGACGCGGGAACTCACACAAGAGATTTTTTATTAGGTAGACGACCAGCATCTGCCATGAAGAGAAAGAGAAAGAGAACATGGCCGGGGAGCTTCTTTTAAGCTCTGGAACTCCGCAGGCAAAATGATGATAGGGCCAACTCTTGAAATTGAATTTTGGTGGACTAGGGATCAGCCAATGGCTGGCGAAGACAGGCGGACAAACAGACCAATGACAGGCTAGCTACAGGGAAGGGGTGGGGGAGCTGTCACCCCCCACCCCCTCGCCTTCCTGGCAGGCTTGTGATGCGCCCAACCGCCAGGGAAGGAGCCCCACAAGGTTGGGCTGTGGGCTGATAGGCAGTCCGAGGCCAGGGTGGGACTGCAGGGCAAACCCACCTCCAGCCTGCAGCCTGCCATGGTGAGCTAACAGCGGGGTGGGGCCACACAGACAGAGCGCTGCTCTGACTGCTGCGATTGCATCTGACAGGTGCGACTGTTGCAGCTTTTTACATTACAGTTTGCATAGAAAATTCCAAGGAATCTACAAAACTAGATACTCCTAGAACTGGAAATAAGTTCAGTAAGACTGCAAGATACAAGATCAGCGCATAAAAGTCAATAACATTTCTACATACAGCAGTGAATATGAGAAACTGAAAATAAAGGTAGCACATGCCAGTAATCCCAGCGAATCAGGAGGCTAAGGCAGGAGGATTGCAAGTTCAAAGCCAGCCTCAACAACTTAGCAAGGCCCTAAATAACATAGCGAGAACCTATCTCAAAATAAAAAAAGGGTTGGGGGATTTAGCTCAGTATAAGTACCCCTAGGTTTAATCCCTGTTACAAAAAAAAGGAAGGAAGGAAGGAAGGAAGGAAGGAAGGAAGGAAGGAAGGAAGGAAAAATGTAAAACATAATACATTTACAATCATTTCAAAGAAACTGAAATACTCAGGTATAATCAAAACATGCATAGGATCTGGATGCTAAAAAGTTGGAAGTAAATACTGATGAAAGAAATCCAAGAAGATCTAAGTAGAAGAAGAAATGTACTATGTTCCTAGACTGAAAGATTCCACATAGTAAAAATGTCATTATCCCTCAATTAATATCTGCCTTAGTCCATTTGCGTTGTTCTGACAAAACACAACAGACTAGGTTACTTATCCACAAGAGAAACTTACTTCTCACAGTTCTAAAGGCAAGAAAGTCCAAAACCAACATGGTGGCAGGTTTAGTGTTCATGAGGGCCCACTTCCTAGTTCACAGAAGGCCTCCTTTTTTCTGTGTCCTCACATGGTAAAAGTGGTAAGGGATTCCACTCTTGAGAGTCCCACCTTCATGACCTAATTGCCTACCTAAGATTTTACCTAATACCATCACATTAGAGACTGAATTATGAATTAGGAGAAGATGCAAACATTGTGTATAGCATTCTGCTCCTGGCTCCCCAAAATTCACATCCTTCCTGCTTGCAAAATACATTCATTCATTCCAAAGGCACAAAAATCTTAACTTCTTTCAGCATCAACTTTAAAATCTAGTTCAAAGTCTCATCTAAATATCATATAAATTAGATATGGATAAGACTCAAGGTACACTTCATCCTGCGGCAAATCGCTCTCCTTCTGTGAATCTGTTACACCAACAAGTTAAGTGCTTCTTAAAGTACTATAGCAGGACAGGACAGGTATAGAGAAGATATTCCCATTTCAAAAGGGAGAAACAGGCAAGAAGGGAGGGGTAAAAGGTTTCAAGTGCAAAACCCAATGGAACAAAATCCATTAGACCTTAAAGTTCAAGAATAATCCTCTCTGGATGGATGTTCTGGCCTCCCTGGAGAGGGTCCTGACCTCTAAAACCATTGGGGAAGTGGTCCTTCCCCCACAGCTTTGCCAGGCAAGGATCTCCCATGTCTCCAAGCAGCTTACCCAATGAGTGACCTGCCCCCCAGCATCTCTGTGCCTTGGCCCTGCCCTCACAGAAGCTCTCAGCCTGGGTCCCATGGATCCCTGGTGTGGGGTCCCATACCTGTGACTCTGCTGGGAGGCTCTGTCTTGCAACATTTAGGATAGGAAAGCATGCCCTATTGGCTCTGCTGGGTATGGCCCACACTACATCAGGGACCTCCAGAGCCATAACTGGGGCAAAGGAGTGTGGTAACTGGAATGCATGAGCAGAGCCTGTGATGTTAGGCAGTGCCTGGGTGTACTGGGATACTGTAGGTACCAAGGGCTCTTGTATTCTGGGTTTGTGGTAGGCATGGCAGCTTTGACACTTTCTAAGTTAGCTTTAGGGTCATTCTACTTTTTTCTTGGACAATAGGTACTGGCTTCTGTTTAGATGAATGACTAATCTTATCAAATAGTCTGTGATTATACCCTTTTGTGTTCTCTTCCAAATACACATCCTCAATCTTTACAATGTGGATACGTTAAGAATTTTCCAAAGCTGTACGTATCATTCATTAAAAGTGCTAAAATAATAGAAGTTACATACTCTATTCATTTCTAGGGCCATTGCAAAAGAAGTTTTACCTTACTATTAAAAAAAAACTATAATCATTAAAGTTGCCTCTTAACTGAAAAGTTGATTTTGGAAAACTGCAATCACTCCACCGGGTTCATTAGGTGCAGACACAAATTAGGGTGTTCTTGCGACAGAGTCCAGAGAATAGAACACACTTATGATCCTGGCCCAGTGCCCATCTTTCAGAAATGCCAAAGAGGGAATTCATGCTTAGCATCAGAACCTGAAACTTTAAAGGTCACTTCTAATCATGATTCTGTGATTCTGCCTGACAGAAATCAGAAACCCTGTGGCAAAGCCACAGAGTTAAAATTAAAAAGTTAGAGAAGAGTGCATAGGGTTAGGAATAAAACCTTTGATAAAATGAGTTATCCTTTAAAGTAGAATATCAATGAATTTCTAAGTATTACAGTTCAACTCAGAATCATATATTTATTTGAGTTATATAGTTACTAGGTCCAAAAGAAACTGATTCAAGTGTTAGGCTCTTGAAAAGTGACCAGATATAAAAAGAACAATACATAAATATCAGCCATTTAACTAATAAGGGTATTGTGGTAATCAATTAGCAAGTTTCACAATGTTATAACAAAAGTAGCTATGCAGGCATATGTCACTATTGTGCCTGGCTTTAGAGCCCACAGTAACTCACTGGACTACCTAAAGGGGATGTTTATTATCTGCCTAGAGGGGCTGATAGGGTTCTTGAATGTTTTAGTCATGTTTCAGTATTCAGGCCTTCACAATCATATCCTGACAATTCACCACAAGTCAGTAAATGAGAATTCTCCCACTTTAAAAGCTGTTATAGTAGTAGCTATTAATATTTATTATATGGGTATATGTATTACTAGATCCTAGTGCTAATAAAGATGGCTTTAATGCTTTCAATGAATATTTTCAAATTTAGTAAGGTAATCAGTTTGTCCAATTTTAAGCAGCATAGCTCCACAAATGAGATATTTGGTATGGAACCTGATTTTAAATGCCTTCTTTTCTCAAGTGATTCAATCTTTGTAATGAAAATTTATAATTTGTAGCACATTGTAGAAGTAAATGAATTGAATTCCTCTATCAAAATTATATATGGTTCAAAATCCTTTTTGCTTTAACACATAGAATCTAGCAGACAAATATAATTACATTAGATATGCCATCATCCAGAACATCTGAAGAATGCTATTTATCCAATCTTAGCAATTTATGTTTATCCTACTACCACAGCTGAGTACAAATACTCAGCCATGACCATCACATTAGTACCACAAGGCTATCCCAAATTCCATTTCTGGAAATCAATAGAGAGAATTTTACTGAGTCCAGGTTATTTCACTTGAACACAATTGTCAAAATCAATTGTGTCTAACTTAATTTGTAACTTGATTTATACCTACAATGCTTATATATTAGACAACAGATTAAGAAGCATCAGTTTATTCTCAGAAAAAAATGGAGCTTTCAAATAAATAGCATTATTACTTTTCACAGAAATCAACACACAATGTTTCCAAATACATAAATTATTCAGTAGAAGTAATAAAGGCAAGCACCCTCTTGTGAAAAGCAATTCCAATAAAGATATTGCTTATGACAATTTTGTGACATTTAAAAATTCCTCAACTTATCAGTATATGAAGGTTATAAATTTATTCTAAAAGACTTCATTTTGTATGTAGCATTCAATTTATACAAAGACAGACATTATTCATGAAATATCATGCCAGTTTAGCTTTGAAATTGCCTCTAATGTAACTGAAGTTAATTGTTTTTTGAAAGGCAAAGTTATAGCTCATTTTGCCTATCAAGACTGTATATGCATTGTCATTATAAACTAGAACATTATAGCACAAATTTCCTTGATCTAAAGATCTTTATGTGTTCTGCCCTAGCTTATGAAAACCAATTTCTGCCCATGAAAACTGGGAGCTCTGTTCAGGAACTTATGGAATAATAAAAAAAAAAATGAAAGATCTCAGATCAGGGTTTTCAAATTGACTCCGATTGACCATTTTACTTTTGAAATTGAATATAAATACAATAATTAGCCACAAATTGATTTTGTTTCTTTCACCCAAAAAATATCACTAGAATTAACTAAATGTTTAAAATTACAGAGTAAGTAGCATTCTACATTGGGCTGAAGTTATAAAAAAGAATAGCTACATCTTTTATTAAACACATTTTGAAGTCTTTCAACTTGGCCAGGAGATCCCTGCCCCTCCCATTACAATATTCACAGTGCAGATAAAGGAAAGAGTAAAGCAGCCTGCTGCCTAGCACCTGGCAGTGTCTGCCACATGTTCATACCATACAGCACTGGTGATGTTTATCCCATTCCTTGTTTAAGAACCCCCCTCCTATGAGTTGATTCTTCCCTAACCCAGACCCATGATGATTTATCATACCCAACTCCTGCCATTATCCCCAGTACCACTTTTCCTTTCCCAATAGCTGCACTATATATTTACCAATATAACCATTTGTCACTCCTAGAATAAATCAAACATTCTGTCTCCAAAGTCAGGTGGATCATCAAACCACTGCTGTGCAACTCTGGTTTAATTCTCCACAGCAGTTATTCCCAATGTCCCTTCAAGTCCCCTTCTCACTATAACCATTTTGTACCCAACAGAAAATTTCATCTCCCTTGTGGAGACAATGAAGTTCATAAACATGAACTCTCTCGACTTTCTGACCCCTCTCATTACTTTTCTACCAATAACAGTCAGAAACCTGGTCTTCCTATTATTCAAAATTAATTGCACATGCTCTTAAGTTGACCCTTCTGGACAAGCTATGCTATCTTGTAGGTTCCCTCTTTGCTTCTGGTCCTGCATTCACATAGTCTAGTAGTAGAGCCCTGTTTCAATCCTCTTCTACATACCACCCCATCTCTTGACAACTATGATCATTGAAAACTCAGGTACCTTCAGTCACCACTTGCTATACCCAAATCCTAACCTCCAATTATTTTCAAGTCATCGATGCCCCTACCTCCACTGAAGGTACTTTGACAGGGTGAAAAATGACTAATCCCATCACCAAATGTGGATTCCTTTCATAGTGCATATTATTTGTCCCCTCTGTGAATGCTAATATTGTAGAAGACAGCTTGGAACAGCAACTGAACACTTCCTTGCACTTGCAAAACTCTACTTTGATTGATTTCCCCTTCTTAGTCTTTGATAATTTCTTCTTCATCTCTCCTCTGAGATGCTTTTATTTTCCTGAATGCTTAAATGTTGGTAGGATCCACCAAGTCTATTCCCTGACTTTCTTCTCCTTCTTCTTGAGGAACATCATTAACTTCCACACCTTCACTTACCATATGTTTGACTCCCATGTTTATTCTCTCATTTATTCACTAAATATTTTCAAGCAACTTCTAGACACTGGGCTTTCTTCTGGGTGCTCATCACATTCTGTCTCTGGGCTCTTTCAAAGGCATCCCAAATCCCATGTGTCAAAAATAATATTCTCTCTGAATATCATGCTAAGTGAAATAACCAAGCCCAAAAAAACCAAAGGGCGAATGTTTTCTCTGATAAGTGGATGATGATATACAAAGGGGCAGAGGGGTGACAAGAGAAAAAAGGAGGAACTTTGGATCATGTAGAAGAAAATGGGATGGGAGGGAGTGGGGGAAGGAAAGACAGTAGACTGAGAGAGACAGTATTATCCTATGTATATGTAAGATTACATGAATCATGTGAATCTATATTGTACCATAGAAATGAAAAGTTGAACCCCATTTGTGTACAAAAAAAATGTTGAAAAATACTGTCATGTATAACTAAATATAAAAGATAGAAATAAAAAATAATAATAGTCTCCCTAAATCTACTTACTCTTAGATTTCCTTGTATATCGATGTCATCCATTCAACCAGGCCAAAACCAGAACCTAGTTCATTCTTTCTCAAACCAAACAATCAGTACAAATCAATTCAGTTCCCTTTAGATTATTACATGTCATTTATTCTATACATTTCTAGTACCTTGTTATTTCTTATATTGTTCCTGAAACTTGTTCTCTCTACTTTCGCAAACTTCTGATCCATGCACCTCAGTATTATTTTGCATAAGCATCAATTTAATGTGATGTTTACTGAACAATATTATGAAGACCTGAGCAAAATATCTCAACGCTTTAGCAAATTATAGAAGGCATTTCATTGCCAATCCTAGGAAATAATAGCTATGCTTCATCAGATCTTACTGCATGCCAAATATAGTACTAATGTACTAAGAATACATTTTATTGTTTAATGTCAATAAGTGTGTGGGGAAGGGAGTGGGAATGTTAGAGTCATCTTAAAGATGATGAAATGGAGAATCAAAGAAATTGCTTAACATCACACAGCTACAAAGTGACAGATATGGGGTTCACCCAAATCTACTGCATCTCAGGCCCATGGTCTTAGCTATGCTACTCTCTCAACTCTTATTTTGCTCCAGATCCACCACTTGCTAGTACTCTCCACTCGAGCCATACCAGTCTTTTAGAAGATACCAACCTGCATGTCTAGGCCTCTACCAAAATGTCATTTCTTGCTTATACCCTTTTAGGAAATGCTGAATTATCTTAAACACTCAGCAAGGTATGGATTATAAATCTGCTTTGAAAGCAATACCCAAGGAGAACTTCCTAAAATGACACACAAAGGCACAGGTTTTGGTATCATTTCATAACCTCGTAAAAGCATGTGATATTAAGGGACAGCTCTCATGGGTCAGTGACCCTAAGTGTTCCTCTACACAGCACCCTGTAGTGACATGGCTCAAGCAGTTTACAGAGTTGTCCTCCATGAACTCACAGTACATAATTAAGAGAAATGGGGCAGTTTCCCCAGATTTGCCTCTGAACTGGAAGCAATCCAGATGGTAACAACTGGGAGGACTTCTGGCAGAAGTGGCAGAATCTTCCAGAGCTCAGAAACACCAAATTGAGACTGGTATGACTGTGCAGCAGCTGCAAGCCCCACACAATTAGAAGGCTGGCAACCCAAGTGGAAAACAGCGCCAGGAGCAGCACAGAGTAGCAAGCAGAGCCTATAAGCCTGACCATTCCTCCACATGTTTAAAACATATGTTTAGCCCAGCGGGGGTTATGGTGACAGCTGAAAAGCCCCTTCAGAAGCTGTCAGAAATGACACTTGTAAAAGCCCTTGATGCTTTTTTAATGTGCCAATAGGGCGTTTTCCTCTCATGTTAGCAAGAAGCATGCCTGAGGGAAGACAGCAGACAGGCCCCGAGGGTGATAGAGCTGTGCTCAAGAGACCAGGATATTTCCCCTGGGCCAGGCTTCCTGCCCAACTCCCTAGGCAGCTGGGCTCTTGTCTGATCACCACGGGAGCCAAGAACTACACTGCCCACTTTCCCTCAAGTCACCTAGGACATGCCCAGCCGTCACTGGAACATCTCTGCATTCCAATCTCTAAACAAAACACCACAGCATTTGTCTCACACTGTATATATCAATAAAAGGTGCTTGGAACCATAATGTGGTATTTCTAATTTGTATGATCCAAAAAAAACCCAATTCCTATTATTGAGAATGTATCAAGAATACTCCAGGAGTAACTGCATTGAGACAGTATTATTTATGACACATGTCTCTAGAAGCTTATGGAAGGATCACATTCTTTATTTGGCTAAAATACTTGACAAAATAATAATACACCACAGTTCTGGCTCTAGAAATACAATATTTTTAAAATCATATTTTTTAATTCAAAACTTTGATCAAAGAAAATAAATTTTAGAAAACTTAAAACTTAAAAAAAATGTAATCATATCTTTTAAACAATCAAACAAAGTGGAGGAGGACTCATAAAAATTCAGAGCTACAAATGTCAGTACCATATTTCTGAATGCAAGATTCAGTGTCACATTTCAACAAACTAGAACAGAATAATTCTGCAAAGGCAGATTTAAAAATCTAAAAATCTATCATGCTAGTTTCATAATGAAAAGTTCGTCTTTAGAGTTCTTTATAAGTAACAGTAAATTCATAGTCATTATACAAACTACCGGAAACCTAAGCTTCCTGCCTCTTGATGACCATAATGTCATTGTTCCCTTCATTGTTATATGATTGTCACCCAAAAACTCAGTCTCTAAAGCCAAAGGGAGAGCAATTTATTTCTAACACCTTGTCAAGAGATTGTGAAAAACTAAGAAAAAGTTCCCTGGGGAGACATAAACATGAGAATAAAGTCCAACCCACAGGAGGAAGTTAACAAATTTTCACAATCTGGGCATAAAAAGTTTTCCATAAATAGATATGATAATTTGTTTGACCGTAGTAATCATTTCAGCATGAATATGTACTTCAAAACATCCTGTCATACACCATAAATATATACAATGTTTTTAAGTTTCCTTCAGCCCATGGTTCTATCAACAAGACCACAAGAATGAAAGGTGACCAGCTTCATGATTCACCTTGAAATATGTAATTTTGAGGATACATGCCCCCCAAGAGCAAGAACACTTGGACTATCAGCACAAAAGGGGGCAGCTTGTAATGTGGTGAGAATTCTAAACAGGTCGAAACATGTCAAGATACAAGAACAGCATCTACATGTCATATTCACTGCATATCAACCATTACTATGGATGTTAATCTCTTCATCTGGTCTCAAATGGGTGTTATTTTATTCGACTCACTTTCTCTTACTTATTATTACCATCGTAATACTATTACTATTATTACTTTTACTATTACTGGCTAGCAACAACAACAACAACAAACATCTTTAGCAAAATCAATCATTTGAAGACCAAATAAAACCAAGAACTGAGTCCAATGAGCAGAAGAACCTGCTCCAAGCGGCCCACAGAAGCGTGGAGGGGGATGGGTGTGTGGGAAAGGCTATGTGCTAGAAACATTGGTCATTAGGTTGGTTGGTTAGAAGTCTGCATAGAAATAACAGTGGCCAAGAAACCTCCATTTTTCAGATAGTCTTCCAAATAAGAAATGGAAGTTGATCTCTTTTTTAAGAATCCAAGAATGGCTTAGAAAAATATCACATTTCATCATATTACAGTATTGCTTGCTATGAAAAATGTGTTCTAATGACTGACTAGATAACACTAGAAGTTACCAGATAAGTCCTCTCCACAGAGCTACAAAATTTTTCTTTCTCAAGATTCACAAATATTTCAATTATATAGGAAATACTTTTTTCCTTTTGATTTTCATTGTTCTTTTCTTTTCTTTCCCCTTTCCCTCCCCCACCCCTCAGATTTATTATTCCCTTGCAGAGAACAGTGCAACATTGTCTTATCAGGACAGTGGAAACAGCTGTCACTAGAAATTCTGCCCAAAAATGTTCATAAACATAACACCCTCTGTGGATACATCCTTCACAGCTATCAAAGAATTCTCACTTACACAATCTCTTTGTAATCTTCATAACAAGCCAATAGGAGGGAGAGCTCTATTGTTCCAACAAATGAAGATGCCCAAATAGATGATTTTTCTCATTTATGATGCAACTGCTTCTTCTACCATAACATACTCCCAAAATGGACACTGGGAGCCTTACTTTACTGCCAGGCTGCAGTGTGTTAATGTGTCCTGGCCTGGGTAGCGCACTCAACTTTTGACACAGAGTTCCAAAGTAAGGTCTTCAGGTGGTGTTTATTCTCGGGCTTTATTCCAACTCATTGTTGGTTATGTATGTTCATCTGCTCTAATAGATAACAATAGAAACCAAAATAACAATAACAATGATAATAATACAGTAGTTCCCTCTTATCTACTGGGGATATGTTCAGAACTCCAATAGATGCTGGAACCTTGGAAAGTACCAAATCCTATATCTAAGCACTGGGATACCACAACAGTCAATCTGATAACTGATGGGTGAGTAGTGGGCAGGTACCGTGTGCAGTATGAATATGCTGAACAAACAGATAATTTGCATCTTGGGCAGACAGAAGTGAGTTGGTATGGGATTTGGTTTGTGCTACTTAGAATGATGGGCCATTTAAAAACTTATGC
>JAJEJO010004721.1:170408-422125 GCA_020662805.1 Glaucomys volans
GGTTTGTGCTACTTAGAATGATGGGCCATTTAAAAACTTATGCATTGTATATTTCTAAAATTTTTTACTTAATATTTGCAAACTGCAACCAACCATAGGTAACTGAAACTGCAGAAAGTTAAACCACAGATAAGGAGAGACTATTTTAGAAAAGATGAGGTCGCATTTTGATAGAGCATATAGTTACGCAGTATTTTATCTTTACAATAACTCTACAAGTTACTGGTATTCTTATTTCATACATGAGGAAACAAACTTAGGGAGGCTAAGAACTTTCACAGAGCCACGGAGCAGGTGGATGATAGTAGACTGGAAAGTAAACTCCAGCTATATTCAAAGTCCACCCATTTTTCACAATAGCTTGTTATTTTAAATCTCTAAATTCCCAGTATTCAATGTGATACTTACCACATGGTTGTTACACAATGGGGGTGTGTTAACAATTCTTTAAAGAACCAAAAAGATGTCCCACCCACATTGGACATCTCAGGTTTCCTATTTGATACTCACTCCCAGTCTTCTCTCCAGTAGAAGTCGCTCACTTCTCTTAATTCGGTTGGCTGGAGGAGTCAGCCTTACAGACCCTCACAGCTGCTTCCAAACAATTGTCCTCCGCTCTCAACATCCTCTTTTGAGGCATACTTGCTCATTTCTGCACTTTCCTGCATCTTTATCACCACCATCTGATGACCTCCAGGACACATTTCCAGGTTCTGTTAAAGACGCTTAGCACCCAAGATAAAACCTACAGCCCTCCATCTGCAATTGCATTGACTTTGAACTTCTCAGTGGGAAAGAGCTGCAGATGTTATTCATTTCAGCTACCTGGCATCCTACCATTTTGAGAACTCTCCTATCCTAAAGGCTTTGATCTTTGTATGTCCCTTCTCTGCTATCTTACTCTACTTCCACTCCCAATCTTTCTCTTAGTGAACCTAATCATTTTCCTTCCATTCTTTCTTCAACAATCTGTAGCCTATAAATAATCGCCTGCCTCTCTCATGCCTTTGCTCTTTCTTTCTCATCTCTTCTCCATCCACTACAAATATGTCCAATGTTCCATGACCTACAAAATCTTTCCCACAAGCCTACTTCAATTCAAACTATTCCTTTTTGTCTCAATTGACTACAAGCTCATGTACTTGAAACTTACATAGGAATAAAATGATGACGTGAATACATCTTTACTGTAGCAATTCATTATCCAAATGCAAAATAGTTGCATTTCAATGCCTTTGGCTAGTAACTCTATAGATTCACTGGATTCTGTCTCCCCAAGTATTATGGAGAAGCTGCCTTCAGCATTCCCCAGGAGCAAGTCCTCATCTATTCTCACTCCACATGAGGCAATATCTTCAAGTTTAGAATATGTGAAAACCAGGCCTTCTGCCATTTTGTGGTAACATTTCTCCAAACCATGTCTTTATCACTTCTCATAAAAGCATGTATGTGCTCCCACTCAGCTATAAATCACCTTAAAATAAATATATATACTATGCCCATAAAATATATGGATGACTGCTATTTTATACAATAAGCTTATTTACATTTGACTAAGAATTCTTTTCAAAAGCAGAAAACTTAATTGTTATTTTAGTTCATCTTTGATGAGAAAGAAAAATATATTTAAAATTCTTAAATTTTAGGGTAAAATATGAAGCTCCATTTTATGACTTCTATTAATTAAGAAAAATATTTTTATATGAGATACAAAATTTAAAGATGCTATTTGTACTTTTTCTTGGACTTATTTATATTTTATTTGTTCTTATTACAGGCAAACACCTAGCCAAGAATGCTATGAATAAGGAATGCTTTGATATACCAGCTCAATGAGGATAATTTCAAATCCAAAAGAAAATTTAACTTTTATTGATAAAAACTCTTCCTTTCTTCATTGACCCTCAAATAAATACCATCCACTCTAGGTGAACATCTAAGAACAGAGAATAGCCAACTAGAGGTCCCAGTCTGTTTCCTAAGATTAGGTTCATTCCTCTCTCTGATTCTCCTCCAGGGGGCAGTATAGTTCCAAAGATGGGTTGTGGCCTCTGATTGCCCTGGCTGGAGTCCCTGGTCTGCCAGGTTCTGTTATATGAACTAGGACAATTTGTTTAACTTGAGCCTTAGTTCCTTACACATAAAATGAAGAAAATAGAACTGACTTTTCAGGATTGTTATAAGGATGAAATGATAGAATGGACAGTATACAGCATGTGTTCCATCAATACTTATTGTTATCATTATTTTATTTATAAGCATTACACTAGCTTTCCCTGTGATATCTCACTAAATATAATTCATTGCACTTAAATATTTTAAGCACCTGATTCATGTTAGGCACTGTAGGTGATGACTCTAAAAACTCAATCTAGTCCCTCTTCTCCATAAATTCACAGTCAGCAGGGGAAATGCAGACATGTAAATTATAAATAGAACAACACAATAAAACCAATGTACAAAGTCTACAAAGTACAAGGAAGGGGGATGTTGTTACCTCCAACAGGATTAAAAAAAAAGGAGAGGAGGCATCTTGTTACTGTTGCAGGATAAACAGATGGAACACAATTGAGTTGGAAATGAAAATGCCCACCTCCTAATATTCGCGCGCACACACACACACACACACACACACACCCCTCCAGCACCATTCTAAGCTGTTGGGACAAAAGCACATGGCCTGGATTCAGCCAAGTAGATGCTCTTCTTTAAGCCTTTGATTCTTGACAGAGATCAAGTTGCTGGAAGACTGAGAGAATATTCTTGGTCCCCATAGCTAAGGCCAAGACCAGTGGTGAGCTGGTGAGTGGCAGGGAGTAGCAGTGACAAGGGCAGCAGGGATAGTGACTGACTCCAAGCCAGCTACTGCAGTGGGCAATCTCAGCTGTGTTCGCAGCTGTTTCCCCTCCCTCGTTTCCCATTCTCTTTCTGAATCTGATCTCTAACCTCCTGTTTGATTTCTAAGAAGCCCAATATCCTTCCAACAAATTATTTTCCTGCATATCTGAGAGGTTTTCTCTTCTTTGCACCTAAGAACTTCAACTGATACCTGGTTCATCAAGTAAAACTTTCCAGTCTCATAGGGACTGTGTCTGTGGGTATCAACTGACCTCCAACTGCCACTCTCAGTATAAATAGACTTCTTGATTGTGACACTTGATATTCACAAAAATCAAGGAACATATTGTTTAATTTTCATTTAGCAAAAGAATAGATTGCTCCAACTTGCCACATACGTACACAAAATCTTCATTATTCATTCCTTCCAAACAATACTCTCTTACTCTTCACTCTTCATTTTATGACAAGCAATGAAGAAGAAAGAAAAATATGTACTGGGAAGAACATAAAGAATCATTTACTGGTTTTCTGTACAAGTCAATCTGTACATCTGTTTTCTTCTTAATATTATCTTGATCAAATTGACATCTTTGTCAAATATTAACAGCAATGAGGTGCTAGAAGTAGGAGCTTCAGATACAGACACTTGATAGCCTATGGATCACTGTCATTGCCAGAGGATAGACAGGTGAAAGAAACTGAGTTGATAATGCCTATACTCCAAGAGTCTCTTTAGGACCAATAGATAGGGAAACCACACTGAAAAACATCTATGTGAACATAGTAAAGAGAAAGATATGGTACCCTGAACTGCTGGGGAGGGGGCGAAGATTAAGTTGGGTTATTTGGGCTGGACATTATACAAGAAACAAATGCTACTAACATTTAATAAAATCTTTTCCCTTTCATATCTCCAAACTTCCTCCTCCTACCCTCCCCCCACCCCCACTTCATCATTTCCCAGCTGTCTCCAGATTTTATTTTGTATCCACTTTAGCTATGAGGTCAGAGTTAAGCCTACAGGAATGTGTCTCTCTCTATAGACAGAAACCTGACTCCCTCTGAAAAAAAGCAGATCTTGGGAAAACTGCAGTTGCTATCACATGGACTGAGTGAGCTTTGGGAGTCACTGGACTTCAAATGTTCTGTTTGTTGAACAGCCAAAAGGTTACTGCTCCCTAGAGAACTGAGCCAGTTCCTCTAAGCCCCTCCCACTGACTCATGTTTGTCTGGCTGCAGCTACTAAAAAAGATGAGAATTTAAAAGCAGCTACACAAATGCAAAAGCAATAACCAAAATGGTGACAATATCCTCAGGTCTTGAATAGGAAACAGCCTCACTGGGGAAGGTATGTGGTGGGGAGAGGAACATTAGAGAAAAAGTAGTAGAATGCAGAATGGATACAGATGAAAAGAAACAGGAAGGAAATCACAGCTTCTCAGGGCTGGAAACTATTTTGCTCTGTGACCTTGCTAAATGAAATCTCATGAATTTAGTCCCCACCCCTGCCAAGCCCTGTGCCTGGATTTTCTTTGACCTTGACTTTCATGGAAGTTAGTATTGATAACTTGTTAACTATTACATTCTTCTAATCATATTTTCAGCAGTGCTCAAAGAACTTTAAAAGTTGGTTGTTGTTGTTGTTATCACCATGAGTGATATTTCATTATTCCTTCTCTCCTAACAACATTAAAGTATTCTCCAGGCAAAACCAGAAAGAGACAAAGGGAAATGAGGTTCATCACACAGAAATCCCTAGTAACAGAATTTTCTGTTCAAAGGTTTCATAGAGGATTGAATATGGGCTTCACTAAAAACCCTCAAACCACACCACTGAGACATATCTAAGGTACAGTTTTCTAAAACACTGAAATCTGTTCCACAGATGCCTGATGTATTTACTCCAAGAAAACAGCTCTAGTACTGCTTATTACACTCATTTACCCATATGGAAGCCCTGGCCCATAAATCAGAGCCTTTGGTGTTTGAGAGAATTTGCAGCCTTACCCGAGTACATGAGTCTTGTCCAGGCTTTCTTCATCTGTTGTAAAAACCGGGTATTGGTATTCTTTCTTAGGGTTGATTCATCCTAAGACAGCACTTTAGAATTTCTCTAACTGTATCTCTCTTATTATGTAATCTTGTCACCACCAACCCTATTATTTTGCATGAATATCTCTGGTAACAGTACATAATACACAGACAGCTCCATTCAATTTTGTTCTTATATTTAGTTTAGGTGGGTCTTGTCAAAAGTTCCATTGATTCATTTTCTGCCAATTTCTCAGTATATTTCCACAATGATCTGAAGCTATTTATAAACTGCTTCACTTCCTGGGAAGTTTTTGCTGCTCCAAGGAAAAGTTTTAGAGCATCACTTTGGAGCTGGCTGCTTTGGCCCTGATCCTATTTTTTTGGAGTCTAGGAGAAAATGTTCCAAAAGCTGATGTTTAAATAATCTCAGCTAAATTGCTTATTTTATTTCATAAAATCGTGCCTCCTCAGCAAAACTATAAACTCTTAGAGGACAAGAAATGTGGCTGCCATGTATTTGCCTGATCATTCATCCCAGCATCATGATGACCATTCCTCTCGACACTTCCCACAGCTCCTTGCACACAGTGGGTGTGCAGCAGCATTCTGATAACATGCATTGAACTAGTAATTCAACACTCAAAGACTGTGGTTTTGGTGGCCAATATTTTTGTCTACATATACAAATGAAAGTGAGGATATTAAAATGACTTCGCTTATGAAAAACAAGTGACACTAGTCTCCTAGCTGAGAAATGTATAAATGTAGAACTGCTGAGGGGGGGTTATATTATTCGAGAACTAAGAATATTGATGCTCTGACTTGACATTGAAATTGTATGACTCTGCAAGCTGGGCCCTCTTGCTCTTTATACCTCGGGTGAAGATGCAGGACAAACTAAGGGATTCATATTCTTTTCTCAGGTATACAACAGCATTCAACATTTTCTTTATGTGCCTTTTGTACTTTAAAGCATTGCTTCTCAAAATAGTGCTTTTAGAAAATGCTGTTATCACTCATTAGTCATCATTTTGTGTATACATTTAAGAATTTTAACCTGAAATATTTCTTTTAAATCTAAGATTACCTTCTTAGAGTAAACTATGCATCAGCACTCAGGAAAGTATTACCTACAAAATTGTAGGTCTTTGTTCTGTTTTGTTTTTCAAATATAAATAAATTATTAGATTTAATGGATATGGGGACAAATTAAATCAGTTTTTACCTCTTTATAACTTTACGACCTAGGTTGGATCCTAACTTTGAGTAGTAACACTTATTAGATGCTTTGGCTCTCTTGGGATTATTAATGGGACCCATATAATTGTATATAAACATGCATATATTCATAAATACACACATATGTATATGTTCAAGATTTTATTGATACAGTCCTGTAAAGAGTGTCTTTCTCATCTGTATCCCAATACTATCCAGATCCCTTAGATTTAAGAACAACAGAAAGCATCTTGTTCAGAGAAATAAGACAAACACCTGTTGAGCTCTTATTACATGCCAGTGTGCTCTGGTCTCCCAACAATCCCACCAGTAGCTATTATTACTCGTATTTTATAAATGAATAAAATGGATTACAGAGAAGTTATTTTCTCCAGTGCTCATGGCTAGTAACTCAAAGAGCAACAGCTGCCTGACCACAAAGCCAGTGCTCTCCATGACACCAGGCTTATAGAGGAGACAAGTGAGGCTCACAATCAAGGACTGCTTGCATGAAACCCTGACTCTACAGAGTGTTGGCAAGTAATTATTTGTGAAAGATTATCTTGGAAGGAAAAAGCCCATTTTGCCATAAATGAAATACTAGTGGATTTCTCACAAGCTAGTACACAAAGCCTGTTTTACCCAAAATGTACTTAAATAACTCACCCTTTAGGATTTGTTTCATAAAAAGGAAAACAATAGCATTGCTAATATACATTCAGTATTTCAGTCTAATTGTCTTATGTGGTCCATCATAAACACTGCCAAGTATTCTTTCTCAATACATAACCACAGAATATTAGTATCAGGAGGAACTTATAAATAGGATAACCAACCCTCACAGTTTTCCAGGGACTTTGGGGACCCTCAGGAGAAGGGACTCAAAGTTTTTAAATTGGCCTTCCTGGAACCTGGGGCTTTCGATGCTGAAACTGGGAAAATACCAGGCAAACTGGGACAAGTCGACCACCCTATGTGTCATCTATTCTAACAACCCCATCATTTCATAGGTAAGGGAGCCAAGGCTCATAAAAGTTACATGGAGGTCATGCAGTTATTAACTCATACCACTTCTACAGTTTTTCTCTTTGAGCCTTTATACAAACTCATTCAGCTTCAGGATATATCATAATTTTTCAGACTTAATCACTAGTTTAATAATTCATTATTTCAGCTACTCACTACTATTTATACATCAGGGAGAAAAATCTGTGTTCCCTTTGTATTTTCAGCACCTATTCCAGTTCCTAACTCAGGGAATGCAACTTGATAAATGTTTGTTGACAGCCGTGGAAGGACTAGATTGTATTGCTTGGAGGATTGAGGTCTTTATTCAGGTCGTATTAGACCAGAGGGACAATCATATATTAAAAACGGAATGCCAAGAACGGCACCAAGCAATATCTTTCCCAGTTTCCCCCTTATTTCCTATATTCTATGGAAAGAATATGTATTACATGACAACGAAAAATAAAAGCCATTTTTAAAAGAATAATTATCCATGCCTTGTGCTCCTCTGATTAACCAGAGGAATGCTGATTCAGCAGTGAAGATCATGCCAGTGGGTATGATCAGCTGTCCTGTGCCAGGGTTTCTGCCAATGGAGCAATACTAAAGCAGAGTGTTCTCCCTCATCATCCCTCACTTGTCCTCACTAATTATTGGTGGAGAAAAGAGAGGACAATCCAATAAATAGATTCTAATATGTTTTCTTACCATACCAATAAGCAGTCCTCACTTCCAGCTCACACAATAGAAGACACTTGGAAACTGATGTAGCATTTGAGGGGAAAGTTGAGGGGGAGGCAGTTTTTCTCCAGTTGTGCTGAATCTCTACATTTGCCAAAATGCTCATGGCTTGACTTTGTGCTGCTGAGGTACATTCTTCCTTCTTAAAAAGATGAGAACCATGTGCCAGAACTAATTAAAAAATTACTCAGTAAACACTTTAGTTCCCAAATAGCTTCCTGACACCAAGTAACTTTCTTTGATCAGGAGAAACAGTATATTGCCCAGCGTGGTGGCGCACGCCTGTAATCCCAGCACTTGGGAGGCTGAGGCAGGAGGATCGCGAGTTCAAAGCCAGCCTTAGCAACTTAGCGAGGCCCTAAGCAACTCAATGAGACCCTGTCTCTAAATAAAATACAAAATAGGGCTGGGGATGTGGCTCAGTGGTCAAGTGCCCCTGGGTTCAATCCCCAGTACCAAAAAAAGAAAAGAAAAAGAAACAGTATATTATATTCACTATGAACCTTCAAGTGGGAGTCACTGCCAAGAAATTCCAACAGAGATGAAAATACCATAATTTTGAAGTTGACCCACAACTACTTCTTTATTCCACAGTACTCTCAAATTCAGAGTTCAGTTCATTGCTATGTAATTTTGCAAGTGTTTCTACACCCATTTACAAAAAATCCCCTTTCATTTCTACCCCTTCCTTAAAACTTACAGGATGTCACTGTCCTATAACTTGGAACTACAGCCTGTAATTATTTTATTAGAATACAAAAGTAAAAGTCCAGGGACCCATAGGCTTTTGCCTATTACTCGATCACAAACACATCACAATCAATCACAAACACATGGTGCCATGTGAGGAGCTACCCCACTCCCAACCTTCCCTCATTTCAATCGCTTAAAATAAGCAGTAAATATAAAGTAGAAGAGAAAAAAAAACATCATCAAAGGACAGTATAAACCAAATGTTTGGTGAGTAAAGAACAGTGATTCTAGTCTTTTTCTTTTCTTTTTTTTTTGTAAGAACAGTCATAAGAGGTTTATGCACACATGCTCTACCTAGACCAGAGATTTTTTATCATCAGTTTGTAGGGCTACTTTCTCCTCCTATACTGGCTACTTTCCTTAGAGCTGTCAAGAAGAACAAACCCCAAAACCATGGTGCTTCTTGCAATAGTGTGATTAGCTCAATACTAAATGTAACCCTCATAGCAGCATTCAACCTTGTGGGCAGAAAACACAGCAGTGCCCATATCAGAATCTCTTGGAGAGAAACTAGTCCAATTACACATGATTACCACCACCACCCCCAGGTACTGTGTACACTCATCCTCACCCACCTGCACCTCCACTGAGAACCACAGCCCTAGTAGTTATCACCTTGCACAAGCTCCACCATCAGCTGTGGTCAGGATCCTGCTAGTCAATCTGTCACTCAGGTAACAGATACCAAAATTTTAAATAAGCACAGCCTGTGATCCAGCAGGTCTACCTGTTGTGCCCTGTCATTGCAGAGGAGGTAATAAAGGGTTACCAAGACTATAAAGATTACCTGGTACTGTTATCACTGCTTGTCTCCAAAGTGAATTTCCAAAGGACAGGAAACAAACATAGAACTAGAGAATCCTAAGCAAAAGAGTAAAGATACCTTGGGTTATCTGAACATTTCTTTTACCTTGAAGTCACTTTAAAAAGCTAAGTGAAAGAAACCAGACACAAAAGGCATGTAATGTATAATTCTATTACATATGTGAGTTTCCAGAAAAAGTAAATCTATAGAAACAAAAAGTAGATGTGCAATTGCCTGGGGTTGGAGGTGAAAATAGAGATTGATAGCAAATGAACATGAGAGATCTTTTACAAGGATGTGGGGGACAGAAATGTTCTAAAATTGTACTGTGGTAATGGTTGTACAAGTCTATAAATTACTAAAAATCATAGAATTGTACACTTAAAATGGACAATTTTATAATATATAAATTATATTTCAATAAAACTCAAGACAGCAATTTGTAATTTTAGACATACTACTTAAATTTCTAATCAGAAATATATCCAAGTTATAAAAGGTGGGTTGCATATACTGATATTCTTTTAATTTCAAAAAGAATCAACATTTTAAATAACAAAAGGAATAAATTTAATTTTGAAAATGCATAGAAAAAGACTAAGAGGAAATAAAAGGAAAACTCTTAGTGGGTGAGATTGGAGTTTTCTTGCAGGGAACTATTTATTTCTTGCTTTATACACTTTTGTGCCATTAGTTTTCATAAGCAAACATTCCCTTTATTTAAAAATATATCACTTATTCTTAATATCTATATCTTTTGGTCTCAAACAGGCTTGTCACCAAAGTTATCAGAACATAAATTATTTATCATTAAATATTTCAATGCTGAAATAAAAATATATTTTCTGATACTGGAAAAATGTTATTAGGATTTAATGTGTACTGTCTCTTGACAAAAATCACTAGACCAAGTGCACAGTGTTGATGTGTTCTGTGATGGCATGGAGTTGATTTCAGATCAGTGTTTGGCAAATTTTTTCTTAAAAATAAAAGCCAGGGCTGGGGACATAGCTCAGTTGGTAGAGTGCTTGCCTTGCAAGCACAAGGCCCTGGGTTCAATCCCAGCACCACAAAAAAAAATAAATAAATAAAAAATAAAAGCCAAATCCTAACTATGGTAGAGAGACTATATAAAAGAATGACTTGGCTGTGATTCTCAACCCCTGCATTAGTGATGAATGAAAAGATTTTTAAGGTTTGCTTGAAAAAAGTATAAATATACATGGCAAACACATACATATGTAATATTGGAAAAATCTAGCACATCATGCCTATGAGTTCATAACTGTTACTGAGATAAGGCTAAATTTATGAACATTTAAAACATTGGGAGATTTTTCAGAAAAATACCAAGGAAATTACAAAAGAGAAGATATTCGAACATGACAAAGGTATTTGCAAATGACAAACATTTGAGAAAACTTCATTTGATCATAAATAAAAGCTTCTTACTAACAATAAACCATAGGAAGAAGAAAATCTCTCCAAACTAGGTAACTCTTCCCAGTTACCCAATTCAGTATTTGAGGCAAAGTTCCTTGAAAGAAATACTAAAGGAGAGGCCAAATCCTCCAAAAGGAATGATACTGGATATTTATTGGGTCATGAAAGTTATGAATCTGCTCCTTAGGAAAAAAAAAATACACATTTAAAAAAACCTGCTCCCTAAAGCATATCCAAATTCAGAGACCTCAAAGTAGAAAAAGAAGACTGCAGACACAAGAGTACCAATTAAAGTTTTTTTTTTTTCCCAGCACTTTAGAATGCATATGACCCATGCTCAACAAGGAACTCAGCAGAGCCAACAGGCAGATAAAGCATACAGTGCCCTTGAGGAACTGTGCCTTCTTTGAATACTATATGTGATGACAGGAAACCGGGCAGTGTCCAAAGAAGTGCTGCTGCTGCTGAGGACTGTCTCCATTCAGTTCAACATGTCACTGTTATGGTTTGCATCTGAAATATCCCCCAAAGCCCATATGCTAAAGGCCTGGTTGCCAGCCCATGATTCTAATGAAAGGTGGGAGAAGATTTAGGAGGCGGGGGCCTAGAGAAAGGAAGTTAGGTCATTGGGGGTGTGCCCTAGAAGGGACTATTGGGACCCTGGCCCCTTCTTCTCTATCTCTACATTCTGGCTGTCACAAAGTGGGAAGATTTTCTCTGCCACACACTTCCACCATGATGTTCTGCCTTGTCACAGGCCCAAAATAATGAGGCCAAGCAACCATGGACTGAATCCTCTGATGCCATGAGCCAAAATAAATGTTTCCTCCTTTTAATTACTTATCTCAGGTATTTTGTCACAGCAACCAAAAGTTAATACAGCCACAATCCAGGCCAGAAAAAGAACATACTTCCTCCATATTCCTCAACATGTCAACATTTCCAAAATGGTAACTTAATCCCCATATAGTGTTTTCTACTTTGGAAAATTAGAAGAAAGGAAAGAAGACAAAGTAGTTGGTAGGGGGAAAAAAGGAGCTCACACTGTTGAGCACCTATGTATGTACTAGGTACTCTATATATGCTGGCACCTTGTAAATTTATATTTTATTAACTATTATTATTTTAACTGTACACATTTATGGGGTATAGTGCGGTAAGTTGATACATGAATACAATGTGTAATAATCAAATTAGGGTTTCTGGCTTTGCCATTTCCTTAAATATTTTTTAAACTTTTTTATTAACATGGAATAATTCTACATATTTATGAAGTAGAGTGTGATATTTCAACATGTGTATATAATATTCACTGATCATATCAAGGCAATTCATGTTTCCACCTTATCATTACTTTGTGTCTGGAGCCTTTGAGCCAATTAGTGTTTTTAACTAATCTATAAAGGGGATAAAATTGTCTCCATTTTAGAAGAAAGGAAATAGAAACATTTATCTAGATTTTCCTCCTTTGTCTCAAGAGATGAAGCTTTCATAATAGTAACACTGAACAATAAATATTGATCTATAAATGTGTTTATTACTTCATGTTTCCCTGTCATCTTTGCTCATGCTGCTGGAAACTTCTTTCTATATCTATTCTTGGCTAGAAGACTTAGCTTAAGCACTGCTTTCCCAGAGAAGCACTCCCCCCAGGTCCAATTCACACTACCTTGGTTTCAGTTCCATAGGACCCTACCTTTCAAAAACTTCCATGGTACAGGTTGAATATTCCTTATCCAAATGCTTAGGGCCAGAAGTGTTTCAGATTTTGGATTTTATAGACCTTGGAACAATTGCAAAAATATAATGAAGATCATAAGGATGGAACCCAAGACCAAACACAAATTTTTTTTTTATTTTTCACATACACTTTATACATATACCCTGAAAGAAATTTTACAAATTTTTCATGTGTCTTTTAACTGTGACCCATCACATGGGGTCAGATGAAGAATTTCTCACTTGTGGCATCATGTCAGTGCTCAGAAACTGAGATGTGGGAATATTTCAGATTTCAGAATATAAATTAGGGTTCACTACAATAAGTGCTGACTTGTCTGCCAACCACCCTGTATCATCCTTGGAGAAAAGGATAACAGAAAAACACCATGTCCCTGAAATATCCCTTTCCGGTTCCCAAAACAATGACAGTGGGCTTGGGCTGGAATGTGCAGACATGAATTATCTTGAAGGACACTGACTTTCTCTTACGCATGCTGGGAATTAGGGCAAGTTAGTGTTATCTGTAGAAAGCTTCTTTCCTACATGCACACCAAGTTCCTTGGAATTCTGGTCATAAGATGGAACAAAGCAAACTCCTGACAAGGAAGCTGGTTTGTATCAAATTGCTTCTTTGAGATTTCCCTAGAGTCGTTCATAATCCTTAAGTATCCAGGAATCCACATACATCCCCATGTGACAACTGAGCTCACGACGAATGCCAAATTATAATTTCTAACTTCTCTTAAGCTTTGTTCAGATGGCTCTGTGGTGTGGAATGTGATGGGGCCTAGAGACCTCCAACAGAATGCATCTCTACTCTGCATGGCACAGAAACTTGATGTAACTAGTAATACTACCATGCTGAGTCCTATGTCCCCAAGAAAAGTCTGGGACTGCATGAGGCAACAAGAAACTATTGCAAGGTTATAAACAAAATATTGAATAGGTCAGTTTTTGAAATATGTAAGTGTATTACCATTATTATTGTTATTACTATAATTACTATCACCTCTACAATAATGTATTCTCATGCACATTTCCATATGCCTCCAGAATGGGGGAGAGAAAGTGCAATTACAGCTGTTACACATGTAACTAAGCATATACTCAAATAAGCATGTGAGAATGTATTAGAAGGTTAGAGCAATACCATGTATGTAATAAAGGGACAATAAATGACAAGTGTCACTTTAAAATACTGTATCCTCCTGAATTGAAAAAATTAAGAAGTATTTGTTCCATGCTTACTAAATGCAAAGGATTGTGTCAGGTGCTGTTGCATCTACCTATCCACAAATATCAAGAGAAATTTTGTTGGCCTCTTGGTTAAAAATTCTGGGGAAATTTTTTTAGAAACATCAGCACAAAGTTAGGTCCTCAGATAACCTTCTTAGTTTTTTGAGGCAGTTAGCAGACTCACAAATAATTAAAATATCAAGAATCATTTTCTATTTTTATATAGAATCTATATTTTCAGGGACCAAAATATTAATATTTATTCTCTATGGCACTGACTTTTAAGTAACACAGCATTTGGATAATCCAATGATTAATCATAAGGTTGTTTGGAGAGCACATATCCAAAAACAAAGAGAACTGGGTTTTTTTGTTTGTTTGTTTTTGTTTTTTGTTTTTTGGTTTTTTTTTGCAATGCTGGGGATTGAACCCAGGGCCTTCTGTTTGTGAGGCAAGCACTCTACCAACTGAGCTATATCACCAGCCCAAGAATTGGTTAATTTTAAAGAGTACTGTATGAAACTTTTTGAACCATATCTGCTCCCAAATTGTCTACAGACCAAATCTCCTCATGCTTCTAATACACAGGATCTCTTCTTTGAATATAGATGTCAGCTTCTTACACTCAAACATCTTTTATTAAAAGCTACCACAAATACAATTACATCATGCAAATTAAGTTGCAGAACAATTAAATTATAGTTTTCATTTATATTGCCATTTTGTCTCCTTGAGAACATTATCTGTTCAACTTTATTAGACTTACGCATTATCAGACTCTGTAACAGGAACACATTTGAAAATTAACTCTTAAAATGGACAATGGCCACAGATTCAGATAATTCTTTTAATAAGCATTTGATGAGTGTTACAGTTTGGATCTTAAATATTCCCTAAAGGCTCATCTGCAAAAGGCTTGGTCCAGCCTGTGGCATTATGGGAAAGTGGTAGAATCTTTAGGAGTTGGAGCCTAGTGGAGAAAGTTAGGTCACTGGGGGCAAGCCCTAGAAGAAACTATTGAGATCCCAGCTCCCTCCTCTGCCTTTGCTTCCTGATTCCCATAAGGTGAACAACTTTGTCCCATCACATGCTCCCTGCTATGATTTATTGCCTAGCCACAGGCAGAAAAGCAATGGAGCCAGCTGACTGAAACCCTAGAAAGCATGAATCAAAACAAATCTTTCCTCCTTTAGGTTGATTTTTCTCAGGTATTTAGTCACAGTAATGGAAAGCTGACTAATATGCTTAGTATATGTGTAGGATATTGTTCGAGGTAACGGGATTCAAGCACAGATGTTGTAGGGGAGGCTAACAGGTTGCAGATAAATAAAGTCAGTGTTGTCAGGGCTATGGTAGAATGCAGTACCTCAGAAGTACATATGATTAGACATGAGAGGTCATAAAACTTTCCTCATTTTGAAGAAACAGTATGCAATAAGTAGCTGAAAAATCGTGCTATGTTCATTCCTAGTGGGAAAATTTTAAAAAAGAAGTTTTCATGCAATGGCAATATTTTTATAATTTTGATCCCCATAGACAGTTCTCAATGGACATACCATGAACAGCAAAACCCCTAGTCACCTCCAGTTCTATAATTTAATCAAGGTATAAATATACACATAAAAATGATACATTGGCAGCAGAAAACTTGAGATGCAGACTTAAATCTATAATTTACTAGTTGCTTGATTTTGGACAAATTAGTATATGAAGTCCTCAAGTCCAGCACCTGTATAATAATAGCATACTTCACAGGTTTGCTGTAAAGATATAAAGAAATAATGCACATAGAGCACTTAACTCTAGCCAAGGAGCTAAAAAAAATGCTAGCTCTTAAAAAAAATTATTAACATGATTAATCTCTTAGTAAGTGCATGGATATTCAAAAGAACAAGCTGACATTTCCAAACATGGTTATTTAAAAAGATATTTAGCAGAGACACAGGTATTAGAACTAAAACTTGAAGGCAGCATTAAAGGGTTTATGAATGATGGAGTGAACAATTGAGAAAAGTGAAAAACATGATTTATTCAGAGGGTAATGAGAAGACAATTTTCACTTACGGAAGAATTTATACAAGAAAGTAAAAGAAGGAGGGTCTAGAGGGTGAGCTGTTATATTGTAAGACTGATTACAGGCAAACAAGGGTGGGCTTCTTCCTATAGGTGATGGAAAGCCACCAAAAGTTTCTGTTCAATAACACAATGCGATCAAAGGAGTGCTTTATAAGAAAAATTGGAAAGAGAGAGATAATTTAGATGAACCAGTTGGAATTGATTTCTATAATCTGGTTGCACAGCAATAAGGACACACCTTAGCAGCTTAACAGGGTACAAAAATGGAGACAGGAAAAACTTCAAAGGATAAATAAACAAGTGATATTGTATTGGTTATGATCCTAATCTTAAAAAAATGTTCCCAGACCACATTTTCCTGATGAGTACTTAAATCTGAATTCAAGTTATGAAATTCCAGAGATTCATACATTCTTCCAGGCATTTTAACAAGTAAAAAAGGTACTTTGCTTCCAAGCATTAAACAGTTGATACTCATAATAACATAAAAGGTATTTCTATATCATGGTTCATGGCAGCATTGTTCATGATAGCCAAAAGATGGAAACAACCCAAATGCCCACCAATAGATGAAAGGTTAAATTACACACACACACACACACACACACACACATACAATGGATTATTATTCAGCCTTAAAAGGGAATGGAATTGGGACATATGTTACAATCTGGCTGAACCTGGGACGCCTCAAGCTAAGTCAGATAAGCCAGACATGAAAAGGCAAATTCTGCATGATTGCATAAATATGAAGTTCCCAGAGTAGTCAAATTCATAGAGACTGAAGTAGAATATTGGTTACCAAGAGTAGAAGACATGGAGATATAGGAGGTTATTATTTAATGGGTACAAAGTTTCAGCTTGGGATGATAAAAAAGCTCCAGAGATGGAAGGTGGTAATAGTCGTACAACAATATGAATGTACTTCACGCAACTAAACTGTATACTTAAGACTGGTTAAAATTGTCAATTCTATGTTATGTATATTTTACCACCACCACAATAACAAAAGTGTGGAGCTGGAATGTAGCTCCATGGTAGAGGGCTTGCCCTGGATCCAATCCCCGGTAACACACACACACACACACACACACACACACATACACATAGCTCTGATAACCTGAGAAACATATTAATCCAAACAACAGAAATATTGAGTCTTGCCAATCTATTTAGCCTAGTGGCTCTGCCAAATGAGATCCCCTGGGTCAGACTCCATCAACTGGCTTGTCCAATGGGAGAAATGAAAAGGAAAGAGTACCTACCATCATCTACATCAAAATGATAAAGGTAGCACAATGGCTTGCGCATCTCTGCTTTACATCTGTTCCGGTGTAACAATAAAGGAAAAAATGAAAGAAAGTCACTTTTCAGTCAAAGCATCCCCTTGCCTTGGATTTTCCACTGAATGACAAAGAAAATGAAAAGCACTGACCTAAGTCCAGAGCCACAACAGGTCCTCCACAGACATACTGATACACAAAGGACTAGAATTACACAATACAACTCTATCAAGTGGATGCTATATTCAGCATTATGCTAGTTGGAATATGAATATAGAAGAACTACAAAACATGGTCCCTACCTTTTAAGATCATATAATCTACTCGAGGGGACAGACTCTTACAATGATATAATAATGACAATATAAGACAAAATATAATTAGGTGCTAAATTGTACAGTACAGTTATAAGTACTCTAGGAGGTCATAAAAATGTCTAACATCCTGTAAAAATGAATAATGGGTCAGGAAATTTTCACTTACCAAGCACTTGTAGGAGCAGAGAATGCTATAAAGCAGACTGACATCTTTTAAAAATAGCCATTATGATTTTATGTGTAATACTCCTCTGCCAATCAGTCTATTTCCTAACTTTTCTTCTGGATTTGCTTTTTTCTCAGCCCTGTTACAAATAATTATAAAATGCCTCAAAGAGAAACAAATAAATGTGCCAACACCATTTGAAAGAACCTACAAATTACTATAAAACAGAGGTACTCAATGAAAATTAGAAATTCAGCCTTCCTAAAAATAACCCTTCCCTCAAAGATTGATTTGTTCAAACAAAGCCAAAGGAAAAAAAAACAGTTATACTGATTCCCCTCCCTCCCATATGAAGGCTAATAAGATCCAAGGAAAATTTTATTCATTTAGCATCAGAATTCAGACTATCTGCTTTAAAATGGGAATTCCACCTCCTTCTTCATGGCACAGATCAATACCGACATAGATTTTGTTTCTATAAAAACTCAAACTTTGAGCATGCATATTTTTTTGTTCTGGCCAACCTCAAACATTAAAAAGTACACAGCTCTGTAGCTTATCAGTGAACTAAAGAAGTAAAGCATTAAATTCTATTTCCTAGACTGCCACTCATTATAATCCCTCTCCCTGCCTTCTTCATCCTTTTACCCTAACTAGCTATCAAACATATTCACCTCTATCAAAATTTGGTAAATACAGAGCAATTTGGTATGTCTCTGCATAATACTGGCAAGACTGGAGGTATTTTGGGTAATCTATTGTGGCACAAAAAACTACCCCAATACCTTATGCTTTAAAATGACCCTTTCATTTCACTCATGATTTTGTGGATCAGCAGTTCAAGGAAAGCTTGGCTTGGCGGTTTGCCTCTGATGCACTTGGTGCCAGTTGTTAGCTGAGACCAGAGAATTAATGTTCACATTAGCAACTTGTACTCCATGGTGCTTTGTGATCATCTCCAGGCAGTGCCAGAACCAGGTTGAGGCAAGAATTTAAGGACCCATTCACCTGAGAGTGCCTCCTTAAAATGTGTACCTTGTGTACTTCTCTTGCCTCACCCTCATCTTAGAAAGGCAGGGCCTCTCCACCTGGCTCTGTGGCTCAGATCTCACAGAATGGTGGTCTCAGGACAAGAAAGGGACAGAGAAGGTTTATGCATGGGCCTTAGTCCATTTTCTACTGCTATAACAAAATGATATAGACTAAGTGATTTATTAAGAGAAGTAGTTTATTTCTAACAGTTCCAGGGTCTGGGAAGTCCAAGGGCATTTAGTGAGAGCCTTCAGGCTGCACCATGAACAATCCACTCTTAGGATGACTACATTAATCCACTGACTGAAGGCCCTACCCTCATGACCCAGTCACCTCTCACTAGGCCTCATTTCCCAACACTGCTTCTTGGGAATCAAGTTCCCAACACATGAATTAGAAGGACACATTCAAACCATAGCAGCATAGAACTGACAAGGTGTCTTTTTCACCATATTCTATTGGTCAAAGCAGTTACTGGGCCTGGCCAAATTCACAGATAGAGAAACAGACACCATCTACTGATGAGAGTATGAAAGATTTCAGTGTAGAAGAGCAAGTGGTAATAGACACTTTGCTGTAGACATCTTCGGAAAATATATTCTTCCATGTCTTCTTTATAAACTTGCCTTCGCTTTATTCCTGGACCACTATAATGCTCTACTCATTAACATGCTAGCCCACAAACCTCTTTTCATTTCACCCTTCAACAGTGTGGAACCACTAGACCCTCTTGTAATAACTATCTAGTACCCATGCTTAAAGTGTCCAGTGGTCCCCCTGCCTTATAAATAAAGCCCACACTCATGATTTGATGCCATTCTACCTGTTGTGGGATCAAGTATATCTCCTAAAAAGATATATTCTCATCCTGGCCCCACGCTGCAGTTTAAATATGTCCTCTCCAAAATTCAAGTGTCACTAATATGAGGAATCTTCCCTTTCATATGGCATTAGGTGCCCTGATAAATGGACTTGAAGAAGTCCATCCTTTCTTTGCCCTTCGACCTCTGTCCTGTGTGGGTACAGCATTCCTCCCCTCTGCAAGATGTCTTAGAAACAGATAATCAGACCCTCATCAGACACCAAACCTGCTGGTGCTTTGATTTCAGATATCCTAGCTTCCAGAGTGATGAGAAATATGTTTTTGTTCCTTAAAAATTATCCTTTTATTTATCAGCATAAATAGACTGACATTCACATTAACCTCCTTTGGAAATACGGTCTTTGTAGATGTAATCAAGTTAAAGTGAGGTCATACTGGAGTAGGTCAGGACCTACTCCAGTGAGTGGTGTCTTCATAAGAAAAAGGGGAGAGATGTGGACACTGAGATACACAGGAAAGAAGGTCTTTGAAAACAAAGGCAAAATTGTAGTGATATGTATGTTTGGCAAAGAACCACAGAGATTGCCATCAGCCACAAAGCCAGCAAGAGACAAGAATTCCTCCCTGCAGCCTTCAGAAGGTGCACCACTCTGGCAACACCTTGATGTTGGACTTCCAGCCTCCTGACTACAAAAGAACAAATTTCTATTGTTCTAAGTCACAAAGTTTGAGTTCATTAGTTATGGCAACCCTAAGAAACTAATATACCACATATCAAATTCTACCGTCCTACCCCACTGCTTCCAAACATTCACCCTTTACCCAGAAATCTTTTCCCTGTCTTCGTCTTCCAATTAATTACTACACCTGTCGTCGTTCTTGCATTCTGCTATAAGACACTAAGCAAAGCAAAGCAGTGTACACCTATAAATTATGGCTAAGCTATAACTGGCATCTTCTAGCATTCTAGGCAGAGCTTCTTGTTCCAAATGCTAATTCAGAGTACAGCTGGTACAGAGAGTTTCATGCATTTGTTAAGGAAAAAAAGTAAAAAAGCAGGTAAACAGATAATAAGAATTTTTAGTAAGAGCTTAGTGTCACATCCTTTGTTAATCAAAAGGGTAAAAAATTAGTGAGACAGTTATTTATAGAAACAGATCATGGAAAGAAAGCTATAGAAGTTCCTTCTTGGCTACCCATCTCTTAGCTGTCAGACACTGTATGAATTACAGTGACTTTAATTAACTGAACCAAAAATGACTTCTAAATGATAATTAAATAACCTAGAGCTCTAGCAAGGTTGCCCTCACTCTTGTTCCCATTTTGGTTTTTGGAAACAGTGTGATCAACTCCTCAAGGAGTCAGAGAGGTCTATCTTTTTCCAAAAAAAAAAATATCTTATACAGCAACATGTGCAAAATAAATAAAAATTTTTAAATAACAGTAGGGATGAGTCATTTTGTAATACATATTAGTCAGATGGTTATGAATATAATCATGCCACAGTATCTAGGACACAGGAAGCAATCACCCTGTGGTGGTCACTGTATACTAGAGCCCTGGATACCATTGTAGGGACCAAACTTGAGGAGGTAAGCAGTTGACCTGGCAGATATTCAGAGCAGTGACCAAGAGGGTGAAAAAGCCTGAGGAACAGTACAGGAATACAGCAATATTTAACTTGAAAAAAAGAAGTGTCAAACTAAACTCAACTACTTTAAAGTGAGTAGAAAGAAAGAAAGTCTCTTCTAGTAAAGAATTACACTAATTTCTTTGTGCCACAAAGAAAACACTAACTCAATAAGTAAAAGTTATAGAAGACAAATTTTGAATTATCACGAGAGATTTCTGAAAATAAAGTTAATTATCCTGAGTTACCCCTGGAAATAAATGTTGACGCAAAGACTTAAAACTTTCCAGCAAGTATATTTTATATACCTTTGTAGTCCTAGTACAGAACACAGTTCTTATCACATAATAATTGAATAATATGTTTGATAAATATAGGGAAATTCAAGTGCCTGATGGTGTTGTAGATTAAATGGTTCCTTCCAAACCTAGGATTCCAAAATTTTAGGATACCAAAAGAAGCTTGATTTTGTATCACTAATTTTTCCTTTCAATATGTCACAGAGTCATAGTTTTGGTTTTGCTGGATATGTAGTCCTCAGGAAAATAAAGAAGAAAAGGGACATTTTAGGTGGTACTATGCAGTAATTAGGTATAAAATGTAAAGCAACAATCTTTACATTTACAAGTCACATATTTATACAAACAGTATTAATTCCTCTAAAGTTTTCCTTATGTAAGGCAAAAGTGAGCTATAATTTGTCAAACCTTTGTCACAGGCCTATGCTCAGAACTTTCATATTCATTCAGAAGTATTTGCTGAATGCTAACTGCGTGCCAGGTCAATCTAATATGTAAACAATTTTGCAAGGTAGGTAATAACAACTCAACCTGAAGGCTACTATGGCTTGGATGTTAGTGTCCCCCAAAGGACCATTTGTGAAGGCCTCGTCCTCAGAGTGGTCATATTTGGAAGCACTGTGGGCCTCTAAGATGTGGGATGGAGTGAGAAGCTGTCAGGTCACAGGGAGTATGCCTCAACGGGGATTGTGGGACACCAGTTTCTCTTGCTCTCTCTGCTCCAGATCAAGATGTGATCATGTGTTCCTACATGCACTCTCCCCGTGATATGCCACCACCCTAACCAGAAGACAAATTAATGAACCACAATCTCAGACTCTGAACCTCAAAAACTATAAACTAAATAAAAATTCTTCTCTTTTTAAGTTAGCTGCCTCAGATATTTTATTGCAGTTACACAAAGATAACTAATAAAAAAAGGAATTATGCAATTTATCCAACTTCGGGCCCACCACTAACCCATATCAAGCCTTTGTACAAAATTAAAAAACAAGATACCCCTTCTTCAAGACATTTTCCTTCCCTTTGCCACAGGTATGATGGTAGCAATGAATAAAAAAGTGAACTTTCCAGCTTACAAATTAGACTTGGACTATAAGCAAACAGCCACATCAATTATAAAAGAAGTTTAGTGAATACAAAATATTTTTAAATACTCAGAAGCCTAAGAAAGTTGAATTGAGAGAAGATGCCATTTAAATATACATCTCCCATGGATCAGATTAAGACAAGCAAATTATTTGTTATATATATTAGAGCTATTTCATGATATTTTTGAGCATCTTAGAAGCACATTTGGTTTTTCTGTTGTTGTTACTTGGTTTTGTTTTTTCAGTTGCATGGACTATTCTTTTCTATATTTCAACTATCTATCCACCTGGCTTTGCACAGATGATGGGCTGTGAAGCATTCTAATGATTGTCATTGTTTTTCAGTCATTCAGACAGAGAAGATCTGGGCTTGAACTAGAAATGGGGGTGGAAGGTGGAGAAATGCTCATTCTTTGCTCTATGCATGCAGAGGAGCTATAATTTAAAAATTCCAGTTTTTAAGGTAGATAATTTGAGATAAACATTTATTTCTTCAATAGTTTTAATCCCTCTACCCTACACTAACCAAGCCTCCTCAAAGATATTTTACTAAAATAGAATTAAAATGCTAAACACCTTACTCACCTTTTCTTTTAATTCTGTTTTGGATTTTTTTATTACTCATCTCACATTCTATTATAAACATCTTGAAAATGAGGATACAGTTGTTGCTGATTCTAATCAGCACCTGGCCTAGCACCCTATACAATGAAGCCTTGGCGACATGTTTCCTGGTAATCAGATTAGACATCAAGCCAACTCACATACAAAACTCAAAAGTTGTCACTTTTTAAAAATATACTTTAAGCCATGTCTTATATTCAAGAGAAGCACAAAATATGAGAACTAAAACAGGCCTTAAAACTATTTATAGGTATTGCCAACATGTTTCTTCAACCCTGTGAGCTTCCTCTATCCTAACTCCCACCACTACCATTTAACAGAAAATAGTTCCAAGCTTTCTATATGAATCCCTGGAACTTTAGAAGGGTACAGAATAGTCTATGAGTCTAACTCTATGGTATATCCCACAGTACACTTACAGAGGAGACTCACTTCTCAGTGACTCAATGAAATTTTGGAATCATTTATAGTTATAGTTTTGTTAGAGATTGGCATTGGCATTTTGTTTGATATTAATGTATAACTTAAACAATTAAATAGGAGCAACTTGACAGGCCTCATATTCATCTGTTCTCTGGAATTGAAGAAAAAACTCAAGTTTCCACCCTATTTTCAATAGCATATGTACACAGATGTGATAAGGAATGGAACAAACAGAAATGTAAAAAATCAACATATATTAGCAACAAAAGAAAACCATTAGAGAGCAACTTCCTCAGGTAATTATAGGGCAGAATTTTGTGTTCTCATAGCTTTTTATTAACAAAATTTCTCACTGCCCTCAAGAATATGCAAAAAAAAAAACAAATATTCCTAATTCTTCCTTTTTTCTATTGAAATTAAATATGCATCTGATCTGTTTAGAAGACTTCAATTTGTGCCTTGGAAGTAGGGATTTCAGATATTTTAAAAGTGACACTCATTTGTATGCACAGCAAAAACTAAACCTCTCAGCAGCAGCTTGGGCTGCATTTCCAGGTTTGCCATAGCAAGAATGCATTTAATTTTTTTATATATTAAAAGTTGCTTCTCTAATTGTGCTCCTCACAAAGAGTCTGAGCACAAACCAAATGCTGAAGCAAGGCCCCAGATCCTAAACTGCTTTTACAGATCTTCCAGCACAGAAGAACTAGCTGGCAGTCCATGAGTAACAGAGCTCTGAAACTGGAAGCACTTAACACATAATCCCCATGCTCAAATATACATATTTGCACAGTGGACTTCCATCTAGGAGATAGCCCCTGACCTCTTTAAACACTTCAGAAAGGACCAGGAAAACAGCTCCACGGATTGTGTGTCTCTGCTCCACTTCAAAAGCTCCAACCTATATCATAATGGTTCTGAAAAATTTCCATTCATTGTCTCCTCTTTTTACACATTGCCTTCCATTTTCTCTGTCTACTCCCTGCTCCATCTTTGTCAATTTATCTCTGAGTTATTCAACTGCCTTGGACTCGACTAACCTCACAAACTTAAAAAGGAAACTGGATTCGTTAGACAAAAACTGAATCACATTTCTTTTCGCCCTATCAGGACGTAGAAAAAGCTGTTTTGGAATTTATTTGATATATTCAGCATTTCAGAAAGCAATTTCTTAAATTGTTCTGTTTAAAGCTTTAAACTACTTCTTCAACTTTCTCCGAAAGCATGCTAACGTGCTAAAATGTGTAGTTATGAAAACCTCAATTTCTGTAGTCAGTGCTTCCATGTGATCAGCAGGGGGCAATAGCGCACCAAGAATTGCAGAACCCCCCTGGCTCTGAGAAACACTGTTGAATTGCTGTATGGGGTTTGTGTGCGCCCGCCAGCGAGATGATCTCAGCTCTCCCATGAAGTCTTTTGTTTTGTGTCCTATTTTACAATGCATGGTTCGGTTTTCTATAGAAGTTGGAACTCGGTTAGACAGTATTTCACTGTGACAGCTTAGCTTAAGAAAAAGAAAGGTGAAGGGAAAATGAAAGAAAAAACGGTCCCAAATGAAACAGAAGACATGGAAGAAGTAATCGTGCATATAGATAATAAAGTTTGTTCCTTCTCTCTTCCCATCCTGGACACTGTTTTTCTGAATTGCAGATTAAATTCATCCTTATTCCTTCCTAACACACTCTCTCTCTCTCTCACACACACACACACACACTCATTTCATTCTGTTTTCTGTAAGAACTTAGATTTCTTCTTTGAAAAGAAAAAAAAAGGCCTGTTAAGCTGAATATATGACTTTTCCAAACAATTACAAAGCAATTCTGTCATTTTCTGGCCAATAATCAAACTTCTGAGTATAATGATTTTATATATTCTTAACATTTGTTAGTCAAGATACATTTCATTGATTCTTGTGTTGCAACAGAAATTTTCCCTGTAAACACATAACTTGAGATAAATAGCCAAAAGCTATAATGGTGATCTGTATCTGATCTGTTTGGAGGTAGAAAACAAAGTACAAACTGAAACATCAAAAGTTTGAAGAATGTGTTCACATATCATTGCAATGCTATGGGTTTGGAAAAGTGTTTAGTAATCCAACTTTCGAAGTCAGCAAATATGAAACCACTTTGATGAACTGTTTGAGTGCATCCCAGAAAACAATGTCCATAAGCCTGACCTGCCCTGCCACTATCCTAAGATTCCTAGTCATACTAGCCAGCTCCTTTGCTGTTCTTTACAACACACCATGTATTCTTGTGCCTGGGGCTTTTACCCAAGTTGTTCTCTCCTCAAAAAAAATCTTACCTCATTCATCCAAATGAGTCATTCCTTCACCCACTTCAAGTGTTTGTGCAAAAGTCACCTTCTCAGTGAGACCTCCTGATCACCTATTTAAAATGGAATATTCCCCTTAACATTTCCTACTCCCCCCTTTCTCGTTTTCCTCAATAGCACTTAGCACCATCTAATATGCCATTTATTAAACATTAATATAATCTATGAGATGGCAGACCAAATATAATAGTCAATAGAGGGCTTAACCCCAATACTTAAAGGAAAAAAAAAAAACTGGGTTAATCCCAAAGGAAAACTTAACTGCTATATGTAAGAAACAAAAACATACCTAAAGCAAAAGAATTAAGAAATGATATGAAAAAGAGAAAGGATGGGTAAAGTTATATTGAGAAAAAGCAAATTTAAAAAGGGAAAAAAATGAGATTTTTGAAATCCAAGAAAGAATGGAGACCAAAAACCATTACTAACACACATGCACAAACCTTATAATGCTACAATTCACAGTGAAAACAAAATATTTATGAAAAGGTATTCAGAAAATAACACAGCATCACTTTCAGCAACAATTACAAGATATTAAAAAAAACTAATATGCAAATAACAGACTATTATTCCTAGACAAAAAAAATTGTTAAAAGTGGCTCCATAATTTACATGTGAATGCTTCAATAAATTACACAAAAAATACAAATAATATTCTTTATTCATAGTATGATATGGTCCAGGTCTGGCGGCATCTGCCTGAAATCCCAGAGGCTGAGGCAGGAGGATGGCAAGTTCAAAGTCAGTCTCAGCAAAATCAAGATACTACGCAACTCAGTGAGACTCTGCCTCTAAATAAAAAAAAACATAGGGCTGGGGATGTGGTTCAGTGATCAAGTGCCCCTGAGTTCAATCCCCAGTACCACCCCTGGCAAAAAAAAATTGCATGATAGGGCTAGGGGTATGTTTTACAAGTAGAACACTTGCTAGCAGGCACGAGGATCTAAATTCAATCACCAGCAACACACACACACACACACAAAAAAAAAAAACATTATGTGAAAACTAGCAATTCATAACAATCAAAACATGAGAAAGATATCTCACCTTGAAATTTTGGATTTTTCTACTAAATGGAGTTTGAATCAAATGAAAATATCAACTGATATTGAGAACATCTGAAAAAAATAAAAATGTAGCATCAGAGTCTACAAAACACAGCTAAAGATAAATTCTAAACTACATTTAGAATTTTCATTAGTAGTTGTTATTTTATGAAAAATAAATAATAATGTTAGAATCATTGGGAATCGCACTTGTCAGCATAAGAGAGAAAAGCTGCAACACAGAAATCAAATAAGTAAAAATTCTGTAGTCTTTCATTAAAACTTAAATAGTATCACAAATTTATGCTTTTTCTTTTAAAAACTACACATTTCTAGGTCTTGTATTGAAAAGGCTGAGAAGTAACAGCAAGCCATTTAGCCATGAGCATCCTTAAGTGCACACAAGGTAGTATCCAATAATCATTGTCATAAAGGCAGTGAAAACTGCCTGAGAAACAGTTGATTCTAAGTCTGGAGCAATAAAGGTATTGTAAGTGTACAATACTGCACAGGTAAAAGACTTGTCACAAGGACACCATTAGGACACTTGAGGTTGTGTCAAATAAACACAAGAACCAAGATGGCCAAAGATGAGCAATTTGAACTTCAAAGGGAATAATCAGTGCAATTATATTATATAAAAGTATAAGTAGATATGTAAATAGAATCAACAAACTCCTGGAAGATGAGATTAAATATAGCAGCAAGATATAAAATTACATGTAAAAATCAATGAGCTCATTTTTTTTAGGCAATGAGCAATTACTGGGGAAAATAAAATAAATGAACCCATTTAACTAACAACACAAAAGAGAAATATCTTAGCAATAAGTTTAACAATGTGAAAAACCTATAAGGAGGAAAACGTTATGGTTTTCCTGAAAGACACAAAATAGGGACTTGAATAAAAGGAAAAAGAAATACTGTCCTTCAATAGGAAAATACAGTATCATAACTTAATGCCAATTTTAAACTTTTTATGTAGCTAGATTCTATAATAAGAAAAAATAGCCGGGCGTGGTGGCACACGCCTGTAATCCAAGCGAGTTGGGAGGCTGATCGAGAGTTCAAAGCCAGCCTCAGCAACTTAGCCAGGCCCTAAGCAACTCAGTGAGACCCTGTCTCTAAATAAAATACAAAATAGGGCTGGGGATGTGGCTCAGTGGCCAAGTGTCCCTGAGTTCAACCCCTGGTTCCAAAAAAAAAAAGAAAAAAGAAAAAAGCAGCAAGAATAAAAAACACACACACACATGCACACATACAAAGCAGCAATGTGGCAGGAGCATGCTGCCTTACCAGATACTGAAATCTATTATAGTCTCTGTAATCAAAACAGCTTAAATTTAACAAACATGTAGAATAATCAATGGAAAGAACCAAAATATGTAGACCCAAGTACAATGTGAAAATTTACATATATAATAAAAAAATCACATCTTAAATCATGGGGGATGGCCTTTTTAAAAATGTAGGGTCATCATTTAAAAGAGAAAACAGTCCTTGGAAAATAGATAAAATTGGATATAAAATTATCTAGGTATAATTACCACTACAACACACATATGTGTGTATACATATGTGTGAATATTTTTGTGAATATATAATTATTGTCAATTTGATAATAAGAAACCAATCTGACATGTCCAAAGTGAAGGATGTTCTGGAAGAACAGGCAGATCAGCTTGGACTTTTAAAAAATGTCAATTCCAGGAAAAACAAGAAATTAAAAAGACTGGGAAAAGCTCTAAATCAAGGAAACTAAAGAGATTTGACAACTAAATGTAAGATTAGTTACATTAAGTAAACTGTGTCAGTTTACTGAATCTCAGGCTTCTGTTTTACCAACAATAAATAAAGACATTTTGGAGACAATTGAGGAAGTTAAAACATACCAACTGCATACTAATTACAGTAAGGTAGCAATGCCACATTTCCTAATTATGACCCTTGCACTGTGACTCCTATGATAGCAGCAGTTGCCGATATTGGCGATTTTGCTCCCTCGCCACCACCACACACATAGGTGGCAGTGTGTGGGGACATTTTTGGTTGTCAGAACTGGGAAGGAGGGGATGCTACTGGCATTTCGTAGGTAGAGCCCAAGGACGCTGCTAACGTTAATTGTTTAGCACCCGACCAGCCCCTCCACACGCTCCACAAACCATCTTGCTCATCAACAGCCCAGGGGTTGAGAAACCCTGATGTAGGAAAATCCCTTATTCTTAGGGGATACATACTGAGATATTAGGCTGAATCACGCGTGACTGTCTTTTGTATAGGTCACTTATGGGCAGTATTTAAAGGTGAAGAGTGATAATGGCCACAACTCTCCAAATCCTGCACACAGCCTTCCGCCCTCAGGCGCCCAGGGAGTGGCGCGCTCTTCCCACCCACGCGGAGGGCTCCCGCCAAGCCTGCGCCGGGGCGGAGCCCGCGCCGGGAGGCGCGGCCGCGGCGGTCCTGCGCATGCGCAGAGAGGCCCGCCCCACCCGCGTGGCGCTTCACCCAAAGTTACCTACTGCCCCGCGCACCACTCGGAACCTGCTAGTGGCCCCGACCGAGAACGGGAAAGAATGCTCGGTGGAGGCTCCTTTGGCTTCTCCAGGAATGACAACGATGCCTTTCCGGTGGGAAGCTCGGAACTCTCCTCTGCGATCCGTTGAGGCCGCAGTGAGCATCCTTATCATTTTGGACAGACCAGGAAGGGCAGGCCATCCCCGCTTCCAGGCTGGATTCCTCAGAGATGAAATTTGACACTCTCTGGAGTGGATTCTAACTTCCGGAGTCGGCCGAGCTTGGGCAGTACTACGTAGCGTGGTACGAGTGCAGCCTGGCACGCTGGTTCCACACCCGGCTTCTCGCCCGCGAGCTAATTCCCAGGTAAGAATTTTAAGTACTTTAGAAATTTTTCTGCATAGACTCTCTAATTAAGGAGTTGGCAGATCTCTGTAAAGAGCCAAAAAGCAAATATTTTAGGATTTGCAGACCAGGAGCTGCCTCTGTCACATATTCGTCTTCATTAGTTTTAACAAGCTTGTAAAAATGAGAAAAAATACTCTTAGCATCTGGCCTTACGAACTATGAAGATGACAGTCATCAGAAGCTAGTCATGCACTGCCCAGCTCAGAGGCTGAGAACTCAGTGAGTCCGCCACCGCTGCCCAGGTCCGCCCTCTCCGCGGTAAGGACCCAGGTTCTGTGAGGACTAAGCCTCACCAGGTATGCTTGGTGGTCCCTCCTAGGCTTAGCTCACCATCTCTTGAATCCTACACTTACGGCCCCGCCGTTTCTCCCCAAGGCAGGTGGTAAGTTCCTGGTAGTCATCAAGGCCACCAGGAAAACACACACACACACACACACACACCAGCAGCCACACCCTTCTTTGCTCTGAAGCAGCAGTTGCTTCTCATCTGGGAGCAAAAGCCAAAGTCCCAACATTTTGAATAAATATGTTTAGTGGAAAAGTAATTTAAGATATCTCAAACTACTGTATTTTAATAGATTTTTTCCCCTAGTGAGAAATACATATCCACTATGGTAATTTGGAAAATAATGAATAGAAATGGACAAAATAAAAATCCTTCACAATCCCAATCCATGGAAAATAACTTAAAATATTTACATATTCTTTTAGCCCTTTTTTTCAATGCATACTGATAGGAAATTTACAGAACAATTGGATTTTTTTTAAAAAATTCAAATAAATTTTTAAGTACAGCATAAAAAAGTGCACAAATTTTAAGTATAATTCAGTAAGCTTTCAAACTAACACAAACATACCCTGGCAATCACAATCTAGATCAAGAAATAAATTGTTAGAAGAATCCTTTATGCCCCTGCACATCACACAGTTCTCCCTACATATAACCCTAACCTTATCCTTAGACACATGGGTGAGTTTTTTTATGTTCTTGAGTTTTACATGAAATTATTCATTCAGTAAGTATTCTATAGTATTTGGTTTCTTTCACTTCATGTTATATTTGAGTTTGTGTGTGTTGCATGTTACAGATCCTTTTAAAAAATTTTTTATTGTTTTTACGCTATATGGTATTCAGTTGCTTAAGTATGCACAGTTTATCCTTTATATTGCTGTTTTTTCTTAATGGCTTTATTATGATCGAATGCACGTGCCATACAATTAATCCATTTGAAGTATACAATTCAGTGTGGGTTTTTTAGTATATTCACAGATCAGTGTTAACCATTACCCACAGTCAAATTTTAGAAAATGTTCATCACCTGAAATGAACAGTAGGGCATATTAAAGTCACATAGAATGTGGGAAAATATCTCATTAGATGGAACTGTTTTAAGGATGACTGTAAATTTAGCATAAATACTGTCTACCAAAAACCAGAAGTACCACCCCAATCTTGGTGTTGTCAAAATGTCCTCACAGTTTTTCAGAACTTCCCCACAGTGCACAATATATCCCTACATGCATTGAGAATCTTTGTCACATGATCTGCCACTGGTTCCTTAATCTGTGCCTTTTCAAACATCTTCTAATACTCAAACCACACAGACCTCTCTCCAACTCAGGGATTTGGAGATTGCTTTTCTCTCTTACAGAATGCTCCCCCCGAAGTATTCCATACTGACTCTCTTCTCTTTCTCAGGTCTTTGTTCAAATGTCATTATCTCTGTGAGACCTATACGCTAAACAAACAAGCAAAAAAGCTTACATGTTCTCTTCCCATATGTATTTGCTGGTGCTGCCATAGATAATGGACTGAGTGACTTAAACAACAGAATTTTATTTTCTCAGTTGCGGAGGCTAAAGTCCATGATAAAGTTGGTAGGTTTGGTTTCTCCTGAGTCCTCTCACCTTGGCTTGGAGTTGGCCACTTCTGGCTGTATCCTTCTGTAGTTTTTCTTCTTTGTTTATAGCACCCTTGGTTTCTCTGAGTATGTCCAAATTTCCACATGTAGGGACACTAGTTAGATTAGGTTAAGCCCACCTTACAGCCTCATTCTAATTTAATTACCACCTTAAAAGCCCTGTGTCCAAATATACTTACATTATGAGATACTAAGGATTCAATATGAATTTTGTAGAAAGGATATGATTCAGTCATAATACCATCCCTAGTTTATTTTTATCTATACCCTTTATTTTAAGTGCAATATGTTTTAAGTATTTGTTTATTGTCTCACCTTCTGTTCTAGTAAAATATAGATTCCATAGGGAGGGATTTTAATCAGTTTTGTTCTGTGTAGTGTCTCAACTGAGTAAGAAATTGTAATTCCTAACATTTTTACTCAAGGCTAACATATGGACAACCTTAAATTTATTCCCGATAACTCTGTATCTTTCAGGGCATTCCTTCATTTCTTCATGAATAAAAAAAAAGACCTTTTAATAGTCCACTAAAGCATACATTTTAAAGTTATGTTTGAGTTTCTTAGCAAAATGAATCATAATAGTAAAAGATCCAGCCTTATACCAAGGAGTATAAGAAATGTGATATGCTTGTTTCCAAAGCAACAAAAAGCTTTACCTGATTAAGTAGACTGAGGGCTCTTCCATAATACATATGAGTATTCAAGTTGCTGAGGACCCTCTCACAAGAAAAATGCTTAGAGCCATCATCAAAGAAATTTGCCTATTATGAGCTAATTTTTACCACCTTTTTTTTCTTTAGGTGGTCAGGCTCAGGATGGATGATGAGCTTTCAAAAAGAAAAAAGATGGAAATCACCAACCATGCTGCCTACTGAATGAGCATTTCTTTGTAGCACATACAGAGTCAAGGAAAATTATATTCCTGCATTGTATAATCTACCAACAGCCTACTTTCCTACTGTTTTAATCTAGGTTATTCTTTAAAAAGCAGAGCCTGAGACAAAGGTAGAGACATTCTGTTTGGGAATTTGATCTCAGGGAGCAGGAGTGAAAGAGAATTGAAGAGGGGGAAGAGGGAAAGATCCAAGCAAAACACAGTAGTGTTTTCAAGTGGTACACTCCAGTTAATGATTACATAATGCAGAACCTTCTCAAGAATCTTTGTCTCAAAGCTGTATTCATGAGGGATGAAAGGGAGAAGTATTTTTCTGTCAGCAGCCATCTCTTCGGTGTTGAGGGCTGCATTGACTCCCCCATCAGTTTGGGTTGTCTCTTTGGTACAGGGCATCACACCTTGCTGCAACAGAGAAGCTTTGGGACAGGAGGCTTAACTCTTGGTGCATGCTTGACATGCAGCACTATCAGCATGAAGCAGAGTAAAACCTTCCAAACTGTTCACCAGAGCTGCAGCTGGAATCAGGTTGAAAACATGTGAAAGTACACAAGAGACATTTTATAAGTCTGCATAATATATAGTTAGACCTGTATAAATTGGTTTCCTACCTTCTTGCTTTAGTCATAATAAATTGTCCAGAACAAAGTTGAAAGAAGGGTTAAACAGGAAGGTTCAACATACTGGAGGTTGTATGTTTATACCAGTTTTAACCTCAAGTTTATAAGAAAGAGAAAGTGACAGCAAAACTTGGAAAATTAAAAATGATTCTACTTGAAAAATTTGACCATTGGAGAAAGATATTAGATAGTATCTAAACCTCTATGTAATATCAGAAATAATTGTGAATCATTTAGAGAAAAATGAAGAAATAAAATTGACCATGTCTTGTGTCTTCATGAGCTTCAATGCCATTAACTTTTCACAAGATACTATTTTCTAAAGTCATCCAGCACTAATTCACAAAGCTTACAACTGTTGAACAGAAACTGGCAGAAACTTAAGAAAAATAATTGCAGTCACATAAAGGTCTGTCATTAACGTTGGTTGGATTCTGGGAAAACTGATATTTCACCTGTAGGATCATCTCATCAGAAATAATAATGTCACCATTATTCCTTTAATTATTTGGTCAGGAATTTCCATTAATACGGTAAAGTTTTTGAGTTAATCAACTCAGTATGTGTTGAGCTCCTATTTATTAGCACTTAAAACAGATGAATAAGACATATGACATTACATTAGAATTTCTGTTTTTTTAAAGTACACCCCAGGATATTTATTTACTAACACCGACCATAGGTTGGATCACAAGTCTCAACAAATTTCAAAAGATTAAAATCATATTTAGTATGAATTAAACCAGAAGTTAATTACATAACTATTCAACTTGCTTTTGTGTGAGGGGGTTGGTTTTTAGTCAGGACAGTTAGCCCTACCAATATTATGTGTAACCTTTCAGGGATCTTTGTTTCCTAGTAACAAAAAAAATCCCAGATGCCTATAAGTTAAGGAGTATACACCTGATGACCAATGGGTCAAACACTAAATCATACCAGAATTTAGAAAATATTTCAAAATGAATTCTAAGGAAAAAACAGTAGTGGAACTTACTAAATGCTACGAACACAAATGTTTAGAGGGAATTATAGCTCTAAATGCACACATTAGAAATTTTACAAAAACCTTGGCTATTGCTGTTTCAAGAAGCCAGAGGGTGAAAAAAATGGAGCAACATTTCAGAAATTGGACACCTGGCAGCAAAGTATTGATCCCTGAGAGATGGACACAAGTTGAAACCTACAGTGGCCTTGTCTTTCTGCAGGTGAGCACTCTGGATCAATGCAGAAGGAGGAACATAAGCAAAGCAGTCTTGCTGAGTTAAGGAGAAAAAGACGAGTTGAGACTGGCATGGCTTGAATTTTCAGGGTAGAATGTCAGTGAGGTAGAAGGTATGCAGAGAAAAAAATTGCAAGAAATATACATGGAGATCTCTTTGTGCCAATTGCTGAATGCTAAGCCTAACAATACTCAAAAGTGGCATGAGATTAGGAAACATTTAATTTCTATCTAGCTATAGTGGAGAACCCTCACTGAGAACTCCAGGGATTCACCAAAGATCCCTGAAAGGTTACACATAACATTGGTAGGGCTAACTGTCCTGACTAAAAACTGTACACACACACACACACACACATGCATGCACACACACAAAAAAAAAACAAGTTGAATAGTATAAAACTGATTCTCAAGTAATTACCTGACAGAAAAAAAATGCAAATTTGTTCATTCTAGTCCTCGAAGAAGCACATGTAAAGACAGATTTGATTTCTAAGAGATTTGTTTGGGGAAATGCCTATGAGGGTTGAAATGGAGAAGCCAGAGGAGGTAGGATCTTTAGACTACATAACCTGTCAGACCTCTTTGAAGGTGTGAGGTTTAACTTTATGTGTGTCAACTTCACTGGGCCACAGAATGCCCCGATACCTAGTTAAACATTATTTCTGGGTGTGTCCATGAGAGTGTTTCTGGAAGAGGATGGTATTTGGATGTACTGATCCCCAGTGTGGGTGGGCATCGTCCTCTCTACTGAGGGCCTGAATAAAATAAAAAGATGGAGGAAACATTTTTTTCTTTGCCTGGCTATTAAGGTGCAACTCCATCTTCTGCTCTTGGACTGAGACTGACAGCCTTAGCTCAAGACCTTGGCTCTCAGGTCTTAAGACGGCAGATCATAGGACTTAGCCTCCATAATTGCGAGAGCCAGTTCTTGATCATAAATATCTAGACAGATGGGTGAATGAATGGGTAAGTGAATGGATGGATAGATAGAGACAGACAATTTGTTTCTGTTTCTCTGGAGAACCCTGACTAATATAGAAGGAAAAGAGAGGAAGGACAGTTGAATAGAGGGACATTATTCTGTAGCACAATTAGAATCAAGTTTCAGGTCAGCTGATGAAAAACAATGAAGCCAAAGTTTCTCATTGGAGGAACTGTATTATGAAAAAGCCAACATTAGTATATCTGCTTTCTTAGTCCTTGTTCTGATGTGGCCTTGGCAGGAAAATATCAGTGGGTTCAAAGAGCAGTAAGTAGCAGAGACACTCAGTCATATTAGCTCCCCTCAGCAAGAGATCCAAGTGGCACATTTTTATGACTCAGTTCACCCCTAATGCTGTACATCCTCATTCAGGCCTGGCTGCTGGGAAGATGACTAGACACCAGTGTCAACTTGTACCCTAGGCCAAGTAATCCTGGAAATATCTGGATATTCTTTGCCGGTGGTTAGTCACTCTAGTAAATGACAATGAGTCCATTTGGGGAAAAACTTGAGGATTCATCACTATACACACATGCACACACACACACACACACCACCTGTAACGAGGTCTTTTCCTTTTCCTTCTAGGAACCCTGAACCTCTTCCATCTCTGGATTCTTCTGAAAATTCCCTCAGGTTTGGGAATGGAGCAAGGAATCATGATATTTCGCTGGGATGGAACCCTCAAACTCTTGCTTTTCCTTTTTCATCTTCTTTGGTTATAGATATTAAGTAGCATCCCTGTTACTTATCTGTTTGTTCTGCCTGAGGGGGTGTTACCTTCAATTAATCATATCACAAACATTCTGTGAGTCAAGCCCACTTAACTACCCCTCCAATTTCACCAGTTGTTAAAGTAATTACAGCCTCTTGGCTTGTGGTAGTTAAGCTCCAGTCTTCGGGGCCCTCTATTACTTCAGGGCCCATTACCCCTGAATAATATTAACAAGCCCAGCTCTGTGACCGTCTCATCATCAGCCCTGTCTAAAAAGAAGAGCCACACTTAATCTTCATGATACTCAGACCCTCACACAGGCATATTGTTGGTGGTCTTAGTGAATTGTGTGTCTTCTGGGACCTCTCTTAGAACAAAACCTGTGGGTTTTCTAGCCTCATGTTATCCATTCCAGGATGACCATTTCTCTCAGCCTCTTTATTCCTTCTCCTGCCTTTTACCAGATCACTGTGGGCATTTCAGTGTTGACTAACTCTGTTTTTAGACAAATCCTACTCTATCTGTGGTTTTGTTCTATCCCCTGGGGTTCTTTCTAAGAGGATATCTTAGTCCATTGGTGCTGCTACAACAAAATATCTGAGACTGAGTAATTTATAAAGAACAGAAATTGATTTCTCCCATTTCAGGATAGACATTCAAGGTCAAAGTACCAGTGTTTGGAGGGGTCATACACTGTGTCCTCACATGGAGAAAGGTTAGAGGGGCAAAGGGGGCTTAGCTAGTTCCCTGTAGCCATTTGAATGGTCATGAGTCCCATTCACTAGGGTTCTACCTTTATGGCTTAATCACCTCCTAAACACACCACTTTTTAATACTATCACATTGGCAATTGAGTTTTAACAGTGAATTTTGGGGGGACATTCAAGGCTACTGCAGATTTGATAAATTCTATGTCCTGATAAAGTTTCCCTAAATAAATACATTCTTGGTTTTCTAGTCTTATGTTCTGGCCCCTTAGATAAAGGAAAGCAAAATTCATTATCAGCAATATTTCCCTGGCTCTTACAGGAACAGGCCATTCCTTGCAACTCCTTCAGCGTGTTATCTTTTTCTTCCTTTGTCAAGCCCTGCACTTCACCAACTTCATGCTGATTTTTAACTGTAGTCATCTTCCTAGCAACTAGGAAAGAAGACAGAGGCATCTCAGGAACACACACCTACCTATTGCTGAGGAGGGGCCTTTCTGGCATCTTCCATGAGAGAAAGAGCACATAGCAGTCAACAAAGTGCTATCCAGACACATATAACTTCATTGGTAAGCTCTTCCAACATTTAAGAAGGAAAGATACCAAACTTACTGATTTTTCAACCTAACAGGAAAATATAAATACTTCTCAGCTTGCTATAGAAGACAAGCATAACTTCGATACCTAAATCTGACAGACACATTGCAAAAAAGAAAATTATAAGTGGAGCCAACGCATAAGAATTGGCAAATCAGACTCAGAAGAATAAGGGATTTTATTCATTATAAGGTTATACTGATCTTAAGATTACATAAGTCATGGGGCACAGACAAAGCAGACAGAGGTCTTGAACAGTGTCATGGACTCTCCAAGTCCTTCCTTCTTGCATTGGTTGAACTTTTTGGCCAAAATGTAATGATGTGAGCCTCACCACCTTTCATAACATACAGCATGTTAGGTTAGGATGCTTCTTATATCCAAGTATTAATGTAACTTGCACAATATTTTCCTGGGAGCTGTGCTGTATAATTTCATAGATCCTGATTTTATTTTTCATAATCAGTCCTATATCTGGAATATCCTGTGAAAACACTTTTTATAGCTAAAATTCTACCTCCTAGGAACTAATATTACCTTATTAGCATGAAGTCTGTTATCTATATATATACAAGATTTGCCTAGGTTGCCTGCCTTTTTTCTTTCCTGAAACATCCCCCAAGATATCTCTAAGAAAGAAATTAATCAGAGGCTAGCTGCTTAACTCTTTTCTACTCAGAAGGCATAAAGATCACAAATCTAGATGCTCAGGTACTAAACAAACTATTATCAAATGAAATCTGCAATGAAGAGGCTAATATCTCAGGAAGTTGGTTTAACATTTGAAAATTAATTCACATATAACAGAATAAATAAGAAAAAGCATACAATAACATCAGTAGATGTAGAGAAAGCCAATAAGTCAACAATCATTAAAAATAACAAATTATCAGCAAACTGGAAACAGAAGGAAAACTTTCTATTCTAATAAGGTTAATTACCTATTAAAAATCTACAGGTAGCTGGGCATGGAGGCACATGCCTATAATCCTAGCAACATGGGAGGCTAAGGCAGGAGAATCACAAGTTTGAAGCTAGCCTGGACAATTTAGCAATACCATGTCTTAAAAATAAAAAGGCCTGAGAGTATGGATCAGTGGTAAAGCACCCCTGGTTGCACTTCCAATACTACAAGGGAAAAAAAAGAAGGTAAAAAAGGAATCTCCCCCTCATACTGAGATTAAGACAGGTGTGTTCACTCTCATCACCTCCATTCAGAATTTCACTAGATATCCTAGCCAAGGCAATGAAGAAGTGGGATAAGAGAAAAAGCAGGAATAAATATTGAAAGAAATAATGAAATTATGTCACTGACTGCATGATTATGAATGTAGAAACTCTGAAATACTCTGCAAACCATAAGAATGACTGTAAATTTAGCAAAGTCAAAATATCGAATTATTGTACATCCTTACATTGGATCAATTGAACAAATTCGAATACTTAAAATTTGCAATAGCATCAAAAGCAGCTAAACCCTAAGAGTAAACCTATTGCAAGATTCATATTTTTTTCTATACTGAAAACTAGAAAATATTATTGGACATTAAAGAAAATTTAAATAGAGGTACAAACAATGTTAATGGATGGAAGACTCAATATTTCAAGATTAATGTCTTGAATAATCTTCTGTATTAATAGACAGTGTCAATGGAGTCCCAATCAAAATCCCAGGAGACATTTTTTTAAGGAAATTTATAAACTCAACATAAAATGTATTTAGAAGTAGAACCTACAATAGCCAAGCCAGTCTTGGATAAGAACAAGAACTTATTAACACCAGCTATCAAGACCACCATATAGCTACATAAATTGAGACCGTGTAGTATTGGTACAGTGCTATAATATTAGACTAATGGAATAAAATAGAGGAATAAAGCTGGATATTTTTCTCTAGAGGCAAATGCTTTGTTCCTTACTTTAGTACCTATCCCCTGCCCAAGCTCATTCCCCCACTCAAACTAAACTATAAGCAGAATGTCTTGGGAAAGAGAAACCACAGAAGAGCCACAGAAAGAAACACACAAAAGAAAAGTTAGGTTATCGGCTATTTACTTTCAAGGACCAAAACCATGGCATTCAAATTCAGAGTTGGAAGAATATTTGGCTAGCAGATTTTCTCCAGGACCTACTCCTCCAAATTCACTCAGAAGAGGAAAAAAAATAAAGAAATCTCAGCACTCTGAGAAAAATTTAAATCAGAGTTGGAAAGAAAATAGAGTTGATACTGGTAAAAGTTCCTGAAGAGGAGTTCAATATTCAAAAATAGAATGTAAAAGAAAACCCAGATAAAATGCCCTAGCTCCTGATTAAAGAAAGTTGGCCTGACACTGTGGCAGTGGATACTGAGGTAGAAACACCTGTACTGAGTGTCCAGGCACATGGATCCTACTCCCTCATAGTCACTGTGGAGTGGGGAATCAAGAAAATGTTTTTCTTGGTATAGTTAAGAAGATGAAGAAATTATTCTAACAGCTGATAGACCCAAGAGACTCCTGGCAGAGACACAGTGTGAACCCTTTTCAGGGGTCCTGGAATGCATCAGATGCCAGTATGGAGGGAGATATCAGTGAATACCCAAAAGGACCCAGTTCATCTCAGTTGATGCCAACCATTAATAGATACCAACCAAGAATCAGATACCACGATGTCAGCCTGTCCCCTGGAGCTTAGGTGCAACCCTGGGTAAAAGAGGAGAACTATTTTCTGACTGCTTATGTTCCTACCCCCACTAAATTCATATATTGAAATTCTGACCCCCAAGGTGACCATATTAAAACCATGCCCTTTTGGAGGTGCATGAGATCTATGTAGTTATAAAAGAAACCTAAGGTGGTGCATTCACCCCTTCCACCATGGAAGAACACAGTGAAAAAAACAGTTGTTCATGAACAATTAAGTGAACTTGCAGACACAATCTGCCAGCATTTTGATCTAGATTTCCCAGGCTCCAAAGTATGAGAAATAAATTTCTGTTATTTATAATCTATCCAATATACAGATTTTGCTATAGTAGTCCCAACAAACTAAGACAAAGAGAAAATATCGTTTTAACTTATTTTAAATTTATCTGGAAAATATCTGAAGTTAAGGATTTGGGAGTGTATGTATGTGTTTGCCACTAGATAGAATGAAAACTTAAGAAATAAATTCACTTATGGAAAAATAAAGCCAGTTTTCCTACACCTGAGTATTTGACTTGCAAGTCCATTACTAATATAGCAATGCCAAAGTTTCAGGCTGGACTGATAGCTGTTGAAGGGCAGGTGAGGTTGAAGCAAACCTTCTATATGCAGTTCTTTTTACACAGCCTTTCAGGTGTTGTACAGTTACAGAGATATTTATCAAATTATGTTCTGTGGAACATTAGTTCATAGGATATGAGTTGATGTTAAAAGAGAAACAAAATTGGAAAGTTTTCTTCAGTGCCAGATTCTGTTATTCGCTTGCAAATGTTCCATGCACCTCTCCCAAAGAGATATTGTGATCTATCCCATGTGGTAGCATTATGAAGTGTGGCCCAGATCCCCCTTCAAAGAGGGACTTGCTCCCCGTTTGCTAGATGAACTGTTAGCAAGCAAGGTCCAGCTATCAGACCTTTTCCATGATTGCCTTAGCTGTGGAGAACCACTTTATCTAAGGTCACACTCCTTGGTGAAGTGGTCCATATCCAGTGATTGATCCCTGCAGGACTCAGTGTTTTCCTCTGAAGGCCCTTGCAACCTCAGAGCTTCCTGGGTTTGTGCCATGGTTGTTGGACCTGCATTACAACCTAGCTTTTCACTCCACCAAATCCTGCCTCTTCTCTTGCCCACAAATGTTTATCCAAAGGGCACCTTTTTTTCTCTTTCAGTACTGCAGATTGAATCCAGGACTTTGTGCATGTTAGACAAGCACTCTGCCATTGAACTATACCCCCAGCCCTAAAAGGCACTTTTTAATAAACATCCAGCAAGTTAAACTATATCTCAGAGTCTCAATCTGAGAGCCCCCATTTCCTGATGCTGTTTACCACAAAAGCCTTTTTTCATTGAGTACCGAACAAGCACAGAGTTTAAGAAACACATTCTGGCTGCCAGAAAGTGCAGATATGAGAACTGGGTTAAGTCCTTGTGTGGGGAATGGGGTCAGGGGAGTCTGAGCCCTGAATCTCTGCCCATGAATTCCTTTGAAATTTGAAACCAGCCCAGTTTTGAGATGTGACTCTCCAGTACTCTTAGTACCCATTACCTATTGAGGTAGATTGAGAGGAACTAAATATGATATGATCTGTCCAAACAAATTCCCTTTTCTCTGAAAACAGTATTTAAATCTCTAAGGCAATCAGTGGTTGTTGGATGAAATGCATTCTTTTCTAACAAATAAAAAATATTTTGCATTTCATGGCTGCCTTTGGATGTGTAGTACAAAAAGAAAAGGGAAAGTATGATGAAAGCCTTTGAAAATCTGCTTCCAAGAAATAGACACTGTGTAGTAGGAATCCCACAAAACTAAAAAAAAAAAATCCTCAAAACTGGGAGATCTATCCAAAAACGTCCAGTGGATTATAACACACTTAACTTTACAAAAATATTTGTACTTGGCAAGCCAATAGCAACTAATCATTTCAAGATGTGACTCTACTACAAAAAGTAAAAAAACTGGATTGATTATTTTTTACAAGTCTTTGAAGTAATCATATTTGTGTTTTGATATTTCATTGAAATAAGGAGCTGGCTTGAAAGACTAACACCTAAATGATCAGAGACAATGAGCTATCAGACTGCGTGATCAGCACAGAGTGATTTCCAAATAAGATGAGATGCATGCAGCCTCTACAAATTTGGCTTGGGGAGGAGTTGGCTTCAGCTCACTTGAATAAGCTACTGTCTATGGCTCACAAGGGTCCCGTTCTTAATGAGGTGGTGCATAGCAGCAACACACTGTGAATCCAAATAGCAGATGGCAACACTGTGGAGTAGGCTGGCAGTCTGATGTCTAGCCACCAACTGGCAGCAATCATTATTAAACTGATTCATGTGCCCAGGGAAAATCTTCATAAGAGTCTCAGCAAATGTGAGCAGCAAGAAGCACATGATCTGCTATTCCTATCTAATCCGGATACTACATATATTTTTTAAAATATGATTCCCCAAGGCCATCTACATGAAGAAATGTCATGATCCATCTACATGAAGAAATGTCATGATATGTGAACTGGAAGTCCCATTCCTTTACGATATACTCACATACCTTGAAACATGATAACTGTGACTTCTCTATCTAGTGAATAGCTTTTACTTGAAGGAAATAGCCTCACAGCATTTACCCTGTGGACTGTGGCAAATACGCAATGAGAGGCAAGCATTCCCAGATTCTTTAAATAAAGGTTCTGTGTAAATGTTCTCATGGATCTAATAACTGAACATATTCTGCCTGAATATAATGAAGCAGTGACCTAAATTGTTCATGGTCCATCCACCTGAGGCAGGTAACTCGTCCCTGAGTGAAAAGTTTGTTATAATCACAGTTGGTTAGAAAAGCAGATTAACAGAACCACTAACTTAAACTGTTCTCATGTAGGAACCTCTCCACAAGAAAAGAAATCTTGAAGGTATCCGTTTTAAAAGTTCCATCGTTACAAATCAAAAATGCTAAGTAAATAGGATTTTTTCTTTTCAAATGTTGAAAAGATTTGTTACTTGTAACCAATAAATTCAATTTCTATGTCTCTATATATTACTAAAAAGCCTTAAGGTAAAGCTTATTCATTCTCTTACAAATTACTTGCACTTAAAATTGTTTTTTAAATCCTAGCTGTTCTCTAAATAAGCATTAGATTTTCTTCCTAAAAGATACTAGGCTAGGGATATAGCTCAGTTGGTAGAGCGCACAAAGCCTTGGGTTCAATCCCCAGCACTGCAAAAAAAAAAAAAAGGTACTAGGCTTGCGTGATGTGCTTATAATAACAAGGAGAAAACACCACAGACAAACGTCAAATGTTCCACATATTTAAATCACCAATTTTACTATATGATCTTTAAAAGGTAATTTTTTAATGGAAGCATAATTTAAAAACTTTTTTCAAAGAAGTCTTAAAATCACTATGAATGGATTCTCTTTGGCTTCAGCAATTTGACACACCAATCCAGACTGAAGGGAACTTCTAGGGAATTTACAACTTCTAGGGAAAGTGCTTGTGTCCTTGTTTCAAATATGAGGATGATTCTCTTCCAAAGTTAGCCAACCTAGCCCTGACCATAGAGCTCAAAAGCAAGCTTGCACATCATCACTCAAATTTCTCAATAGTGCCCAAACAAGAAATTAGAAGCCAGAACTCATACACTTTAACATCTGAGACTAAGAATACAAATCAACAGGAGATCTACTTGTTGCTTGTCTCCTGGTTACATTACAAGAAAGAAATTAAATCAATGTCAAAAGAGAAGATATTCATATCTTGTTTTGCATGGGAAATTAAGTGCCATGTGCTAAAAAGAAGTCTGAAAATGGTGGCACATGAATTCTTTAAAAGGCTGAAGCTCTCAAAATATTGAACAATCTATGAGACCACTAATATCTCAAGTTTTATGAAATGCTAGATATTAGAAAAATAGGCAGGATGATAAACATTTGCCCTGCATATTAGGCTGTACTCAGTGGTAAGTGTAAAAGAAAACCAGCCATGGGTAGGCTAGTTTAAAGGACATGCTTCCAGGTATTCTGATGCAATGATAAAGACTTGAAGGTAAGTAGAGTGATAGCAGTACTACAGATGCTCAGTTTGAGTCTGTCAGCCACACAACTAGGAGGTGAATATTATTTTTAACAACAGAATTCTAGTGATCATGAGCTAGAGATGCTGGGAGTTCATTCTTAAAAATTTATTTGAACCGAATATTTGTTTTCTCTGCTCGCACCCTTCAGAAAAAGTCACCAGTAATGTTCGTCTCGTGAAAACCAAAGTCTCATTCTTATACCATCATTTGCTCTGACTCTCAGAGACATTTAATCAATTGATCACCTCCACCATTATGAAATAATTCCTCAGACATGTTTCTAGGACAGTAGCATACACTCCTGGCTTCCTCCTCCCATCCTGGAAGTCTCATAGCTCCTCATCAAAATCCTAACCTTTTGACATCTGAGTACTCATGTTTTGCTGTGTATGCTTGATATTTTAGTCAGTTTACAATGTGCTATGTAACATTGCACGTGTCCAATAACTGCACAATGTTAGTACACAGTGGACACTCAAATATTGTTGAAGGAATAAATGAATGAGGGAAACACACGTCAGATTGAACACATGAGTATAAGTGTAATGATGATCACCTGAAGATCAAATAGTTCCTAACCTTACTTTATTGACATAGGTCTAAATATTATCATCTTCATCTTTTGGAATAGGAAAATGAGAGTTAGAAAGGTCCAGTTACTTGCTCAAGAGCATATAGCTACTGAGCGTCAGAGCTGGGACATGTTCTCCTGATGTCCTAGTCCTAAGGCCATGCTCTTGACTTAGTGCTGTACTCACTGATAAGTACAGGAGAAAACAAGGGTAGGAACCCTAACTCTAACTTGCACGTTTTCTGGTCTTCTGCTACAAGAACATAGCCTTGAGGTTAATGTTATCAGTCCACCTTCTTAAATGGTTATTTTTAGTTAAAATAAAATAACAGGCATACAAAATACAAATTATCATACCAAAAATATGAGTAATTTCCATTCATAATTATTACTACTAGAAAATAGAAAAAGAAGAGCTGAAATGGAAAAATAGAAATTCTCCTTATTCACAGACAGAGTTTAGGTGCAGGAAAGGGACAAGAAAGAGCTAGAACATCTCTCTTTAACTAACTGTGTTAACTGGGAAAAGGAAGGAAAGAGGCAATGTTCTATTGTTCTCATATTATAGATAATGAACACCCACTACACAGTTACAGAATTAGAAGTGCATTGATTTAGCTATGCAGTATTTTCTCTTAAAAAGAAAATCATGAGAATTTTGTGAAATAAAACTGGTGATTCTGCAGTTCATTTGTTTTGTACCTGTGTAATTTGCCATCCGATTCCAGAGACATTGCAGTTGGTGTATTCACGGAATGACTGGAGAAGGAGCAGACAGGGAGATGCAGTTAATAAGGAAGGAGGGAGGAAAGCAATCTTGGAAAATATTCTTGTCTTTAACCTATAATCAGCACAATTAGGAATATCTTCAAAATTCATTTTCACCATTGAATTCCAGGTTTTAATATTTATTATTATAGAAAATGGTAATCAAGATGAACTTTAATTCTGAGATTTCATCTACAAGTTTTACTAAGGGCACCTTCTTCCACCAATAGCAAAAAAGCCATCACATATGGCTTTTTTGGGAGAATCTGTTAGGGAGAATCAGGCTTTCCACTGCAGACACCCAGGTTTCTGGGTCATGTTTGTGTCCACTGTCAGTATCACATAGGACATTTAACTTGGTTAACCAAAAATATTTCCTAGTCAAAAAGAGTGCAGAGGAATAGCCTAGTGACTTGAGCTTTGGAACCAAATCAATATTAAATCTCAGTTCAGTTTCTTAGCAAATAAAAGCCAGCCTCAGTCACAATATGCTCATTATTTAAATGGAGATAATCCTTGCAAGGTAGTTTTGAAGATCCTATAACAATTTACTTAAGAAGATTAGATTGCCTGGCACTAAGTCAGTTTTCTACAAAGCATGACTGTTGTTTTAATCAAAGTTTTTGGTAACTGGGGTGGTGATAACAAAATTGGCTGTAATTTTGTTTTCATTAGTTTCCATTTACAGAAAAAGAGATCTATATATGTACATACAGAATCTCTTCTAGAGATTTAGGAATTCATCAACAATCACCTTGTCTTAGCCTATTTTTGTGCTGCTATAACAGAACAACTGAGACTAAGTAATTAATAATGACCACAAATTTATTTCTCACAGTTCTAGGAGGTTAGAAAGTACAACACCAAGGTGCCAGAATCTCTCAAGAGCCTTTTTGCTGCATCATCACATGATAGAAGATAAAAGAGAGAGAGCAAGAGGAGGCCAAACTTGCCCTTTTATAGCAGCATTAATCCCACCAATGAGGGTGGGGCCCTCGTGCTCTAATCACCTTTCAAAGGTCCCACCTCTTAACATTGTTAAAACAGCAATTAAATTTCAACAGAAGCTTTGAACGGGACAAACATTCAAACCATAGCACACCTCCAAGTACCTGTTCAACTTTATTAATCAATAGACCCAGGGAGCATTTACTAAGCACCTATTATGTTCTAAATCTTATGAATCCAGCATCTAGAGAAGGTACAAAGATAAATATCATATGAAGCCCGTTTTATAGCTTATAAGAATGTAAAAGATAATTTCAAGAAGAAAGTAAGCATCATAAAAGAGGCATAAATAAAATATTACAGGAATTCAGAGAAGATGGTTCCTCCGTGTGAAAAAAAAAACCTGGGAAAGTATCATGAGAGAGGTGGCATTTGGTCCGAACCTTAATTTAGCACAGAATTTAGACATGTAGAAACTGAGGAGGAAATAGTCAAATAGATGGATGATGCATAAATGACTCCTTCATTTGTTCATTTCAAAATCTTCTCATTGCTTTAACCCTGGCAGATCAGCCTTCATGGTAATGTGAACAATAAGCATGGCAACTGAAGGGAAGGGTGGGTGGATCAGATCATGGAAGGCTTTAAATACTGAGGTTAAATATTTGGACTTCATTCAAGCCTTTTGAAGAGAAATTTCAAAAACACTAACCCCATACTGAAGTTAAAAATAAAACCTAGAGGTACAGCTGTAAATATAAACTGCCTCAGAGAACATGCATGTTGTTAAGACTAGATGACTGCCTAAAGGTCTCTCTAGCTGTGTTTGGAATGATCAGAAAGAAGGAAGTCTGGAACTAGGGATGTGATAGGTGGTTATTTCAATGGGTCTGAAGTGGGGTGATGAAAGCCTGCCCTGAGGAAGAGACAAGTGAGGTGCCGTGGTGATGCTCCAGAACTCTTCATGAGTGTGTTCTACCTCCCACAAAGACAGGTTGAAAAAATAGAAAGAATTAAATCCATATCCCTATCCATATTTGTACTTACAGAGGTGTAAACATTTCAATCTTAAAATTATACCTGAAATAAAATGGCAAAGTGACTAAAAACACAGTTAATCTGGCAGATTCTCATGTAAGCCAAAAATGTATGTGAACAGTCTCCTAAACTGTGTATTCTTTTCCATTTCAATATCCTGCCTGTCTGCCTCCAGATTGCCTGGGTCTTCCCCCAGGATTTTTAACTCCTCCCCTAAACTTTAAATCAGCTGACGAATACTGAATTCCTTTCATAGCTGCAACCAGCAAGGCATATCCTTCTAACTGGAAATCTGGCTTATTTTGGGGTGAAAACACTTTCCTAAAAGAAAGTAATATTAGCTCTATGAGAAATAGCTCTATGTGTGTCTTTTCACTATGAAGATATCCGCTGACTACATAACAATATTCAAGGAACACATGAAAGCTTGAAGAATAAGTAAACAGCCAAAAGGGCAGCAAGACAAGACAAATGTTTCCTAATAAAAACATGGAATACACTTCATTACCTGTGAGATACAGAGGTTTTTCCTACGAGATCTCTAAGGTTCAAAAAAATACCATGAGAGATATGCTTGCACACAACTATAGATAATATAAAGAGAGATATAAACACCAGATTCATCATATTTACATCCCCCCCAAAGCCTTATCATTTCCACCCTACCCTGACTTGACTCTATTATTCATTCAGTTATTAAAATCAGAAACCTGGGAAGCACACTTAATTTTTCTATTCCCTTAATCTCCCATACCTAATTAATAAAATTTTTCTGGGTATATTCTACCAGCTAAATTTCTCTTGCACTTACCTAATGTTACCCAATGTTTTTTGTGTTTTATTTCCTCCCCTTCTGGTGCAGGATAAAATGCAAACTCCATCTCATGGCATAAAGGCCCATTAGTCACAGACACATTACAGCCTTCTCTCCCATTTCTCCCCCTCCCACTTCCCCACGCTTGCTGTTCCCTCTGCTTGGAATCGTTCCACCGTGGATGAACTCCAACAAGAAGGCTCAGGGATCATATCCTCCAGGAAGCCTGCAGGACTCCTGCTGCTACACATACTTTATTTTATTTATTTATTTTTTGTACAGGGGATTGAACCCAGGGACACTTAACCACTGAGCCACATCCCCACTCTTGTATATTTTATTTTAAGACAGGGTCTCACTAAGGTACTTAGGGCCTCACTAAATTGCCAAGGCTGGCTTTGAACTTTTAATCCTCCTCCTGTCTCAGCCTTCTGAGTTGCTGGGATTACTGGTGTGCACCACTGTGCCCAGCTACTCATACTTGCACTTACTTTTTACCCTAAATAGTTTCTATAACTTACTGGTCTCTGTCACTAGGCTTAATAAAGTTCTTGGATTTAGAGACACTGCCTCATCAATCACAGAGTGAGAATCAAAACCACCTACCACACACACAGTTGATTGTCAATATTAACATAATTTTGCCATTTAACAGTCTCATTAGCTAATTAGAATTGTCATGAATTTGCTACTCAGGTAGCTCCTGCCCAGGAAAATTACATGGCAAATGATAATATTGTCCATCCCAGGAAATTTGATGGAAACTATTACCCAATGGTCTATATCCTAAGATTGTAAACAATAAGTGTAGATTTTAAAAATATGTTTAAATATATTACAATGATAATAATACTGGTGTGATCACAAATGAAGGAGATTTATTACTGATTAAAATATACAAATTGATTAGGGTACATTCTACTCATTCTTTTTCTACAGTGTCTAACAATTCTTTACACTACTAAGTGTAAAGAAAATACTTAGAAAACAGGTTGGAGGAAATCTTCACCTTTTCTGAGCTCTATTAAGAACCATTTTGGGGCTGGGGATATGACTTAGTTGGTAGAGTGCTTGCCTCGCAAGCACAAGGCCCTGGGTTCAATCCCCGGCACTGCAAAAAAAAAAAAAAAAAAAAAATCCAAGAACCATTTTGCAAGTAATCATGATCAAAATAAAGGCCTCAGACATTCAATTCCTATATTCAAGTCGATGTAACTGCTGATGACATAGGAATTGATTAATGGTGAATTTTAGTATACTGATACTTTTTAGAACAAGAAATAATTACATATGTACTAATTTGTTTAAAATGTTAATTTTGTCAAAGACAAAAATCACAACAAATTTAGTTCAAATATTATAATTGGCTTTATCTGCAACTTTGGAATCAAGTAGCACTTCATTCCTTAAGCTGGAATGAGAGTTCAACAGGGCTGAGCAGAAGGAGGTTGTTTTTATAGACAGAAGGGCTACAGAAAGCAGAAACAAGGAACAATAAGTGGATTGATTATTTCAAAGTCATTATCCTCTTAAGGTGTGGGCAAGGAGACAGAGCATTAGAAAAATAACTGATTTGTTCACTTCAGGGGTTTTTTTTCTAAGCATTAAAGCAAACGACACTTCTATCATGCCACTTGTAACTGGCCTGTTTGGGAAATGTGGCTATTATCTCTCTCTCCTGGTTTCTCAGGTCAGATAACAATTCAGCCTCAGTTTGGAAATGTGGATCGTTGGTTTGGGTGACTTTACTTTGATTTTCAGCTGATCTGTTGGGGCTCTGCAGGAGCTTCATCTGAAGCAATGGCTTCCTATGACTTTTGTTTAACAATATTTATCAGGCTTTCATTCTCCATCTCCTTCTCTCCTCTTCTTCAATTCATTTTACCCAATCTCTCTCGTCCTTTTCCTGCCTCCATGAATTTTTCTCTCTGCCTGGAGAAATCACAAATTACCAGTTGGAACTACTACTACCTGTTGTTTTCAGCTCCTTCCTCTGGTTGTTCTCTGTACCTTCCAGCTTTCACTGACACTGATAGTGCTCTGAAAATAGTACCTACCCATGATGCTTCTCTCACACTCCAACTTCATCCTTGAAAAATGACTGACTCCAGGCCTGGAAGGAAAAATACACAACATAGATCTGGACTATCCTGTCACACATCTTACAATAAAGGAACCAAGGACAGCTCGGGTCATTAACTCAGAAACTGACATAAAGAAGCTCCCAGTTGTCAACAATAGGAGAATTTTAATAATACCTATAATGGACTGAAGCACAACAAATATGTTTAGATCCATGAGTTCATAATTATACTAAAAATAAGAACTGGTCAACATTAGGGGAGGGTAGGGAATCGTTTTATTATTTTTAAAACATGATTTCAAAAATAATCATGCATTTACATGAACTCTACCACCAGAGCACCAAATATTAGATGTCAGGAAATTTCTGTTTATAAAAATGTTCTAAGCAATCTCCAATCTTGGCCTTGCATGATAAAGTAACTGGCATTGAACTAATCCTGCTGCCAAAAACAACTATAAAACCTGGATAACGTATATAAATCAACTGGTTGAAGGCATTGGCAAGAAACCAGTACAGACAGGACTTTCTCAGTCCCTGAGAGATGTGAAGCACATATGGTGAGATCTACATTCATGCTATGGCTTTTTCTGAGGACATTTTTCAAATTATGATGAAGGGGAATATAGCTCAAACTAGAAGTGACAGTCTTATTGGTCTGAGGAAAAAAAGGTCTGAGTTGAGGGCTGCCAAAGTGGCTTGGAATTGAGCCTCAAAATCTCAGACAGGAAAGGAATTGAAAGAAGGATACAAAAGCTACATTCAAATTTCCCTCAACTCATATTAATGTCTCATGGTGTTAAGATATAAGATAACACTAGCACAAATAGTGGCAGGTAGGCAAATGGAATTAAACTGTTGAGGGCTTTTACATTAGACTATAACTGGTAGTTACTAATGTAAGATAGCTTGCATAGATGTATAGATTATAATTAAATGGGAAGCACTAAAATAACGATTTTTAAATAGGCAACTAAAAAGCCAATATTGGGAAAATAAAGTAATAAGCAGTACCTGATTAATCTAACATAATTAAAGAACAGAAAAATTAAGGATCAAGAGCAGATAGGAGACATGGAAAAAAATAATATGTTGACAGACTTAAACCCAACTATATGAAGTTAAGTGAAATGTAAATGGACTGAAGACTTCAATTAAAAGACAAATGAAAAAGCACTAAGAATCAACCATATGCTCTTTATAAGAGATGCATTTTAAACACAAAGACACAGGAAAAAAGTAAAAGGAATGGGAAAATAGATACCATGTAAAAGTTAGTATTAGCTTGAATACCAACCAAAGCAAACTTTAAGGTAAGTATAACTAGAACTAGGTGGATATTCCAAAATGATAAAAGAATCCACTGTATAGGAAGATAAAACATTCCTAACTTGGAATCGCCTAATACATAAAGGCAACAGAATCATATCCACAATCATAGTCAGAAATATTACAATAGCTGACAGAAAAAAACAGACAAAAAAAAAATATTAAGAATACAGAAAATTTAAATGACACTATAAACCACCTTAACGTAATTGATAAATGGATAACATTACAGCCAACAACTGCAGAGCACACTTCTTTTTTTCAAACACATGTAGACATTTACAAAAATAGACAAAAGCAAATCTTAAGTTTCAAAAAGTTGAAATCATAGAGGATATTTTGTGACCAGGGTGGAATTAAACTAAAGGCAAGTGACACAAAGATAAATAGAAAAAAAATTCCTTGATGTTTAGAAAACAAGCAATATACTTCTAAGTAACTTACAAGTAAAGGAAATACAAGTTTTCCTACAAATTGTATTCATAAGTGAATTTTCTTTTGCATTACCCACTTCATAGAACAGCTTTTGGAAAACTTGAGAGGAAGTTTATGGGTGTGCTCCATTTCTTCAATCTAAAATAGACTTTTTTCCAACTACATTTCCAGCAACTACTGGACACATATTTGTAAAGAACTGTGAAATATTTAAGACTTTTCTCTATTTGCTGCCCAACACATTAACCTGCCACAGCATTAAGCATGCTAGCTGAGAACACAAAATTTCCCAAACAGAGCTAAAAACAAACAGACAAAAATACAACAAAAAAAAACCCTTGATTTCTCATAGCACCACAGTCAGCATGAACTTCTAGTTTGCATTGATTCCCCTGCCTCCCAAATCCCCCAGGGATTACATGGAGCATCTCAGGTAATCATAGCTCACTAGGGTGACTACTTCCCCCATTTGCCAAGACTAAAGCATTTCCTGGAATTCAGCATTTTCTGTGCTATAATCATGACGGCCTCAGGCAAATTAGAACACACTGGTTAGCCTGTGCACACAGGGCTTAGATGGTAGGTGAGAAACTCTGAATTTGGGTAACACCAGACTTTTAAAGGAGTCTGCCTGCAAAGCTGCCTACCCTTTGTCCTGGAAAGAGGCATTATCTTTATTGCCCTGGACATCAAATAAATCTGCTCTTTACCTTGGATGGAGACCCTACCTTTATCTTCCAATACAGTTTACCATGTAAACATGCTTGGAAAGATATTCCAGAAAAAGCTGTCAATGCGTCTGTTCAGAAACAGGAGATCTGTGGAGATTTGTCTCCCAACAATACTTTCATAAATTTACAGTATAATTATAGTACAGTCATCCCTTTACTAATCTGTATTCTGGCTTTAAAGATGAAAATCCCATGTTCTTTCATATTTTAACCGAGTTTCTCTTGTTAAAAATCCAGTATAAAATGTTTGCTCACTATTTTTTAGTAGGAAGTTTGTATAAAGTCTCCTAATTATACTGAAAGAGAGAACCTGTTTTAGTCGGCTTTTTCACTGCTGTGACTAAGGGCCCAACCGGAACAACCGTAGAGGAGGAAGAGTTTATTTGCAGGCTCACAGTTTCAGAGGTCTCAATCTATAGACAGCAATCTCCATTCCTTGGGGCTCAAGTGAGGTAAAACAACATAGTGGAATAGTATGGTGGAGGGAAGCAGCTCAAATGATGATCAAGAAACAGGGAGAAGGAGATCTCCACGTGCCAAATACAAATATATATATACCCCAAAGCCATGCCCCCGAGGCCCCACCTCCTTCAGCCATACCTCACCTGCCTTCAATTATCACTCAATTAATCCATCAGGTGACTAATTTGCTGACTAGGTTAAGGCTGTCATGACCCAATCATTTTTCTGCTAAATTTTCTTGCATTGTCTCACACATGAGCTTTTTGGGGACACCTCACATCCAACATAACTTATCTCTAAAGAATAAGTTGCTATTTTATCTCGGAATGAAGACTTAATAATCAAGAGATACTTGTTTCTATTGTCTTGAGCATCCAAGAATATACTTTCTAAACCCTTCTCTTTCATTTACCAAAAGAGGTTAGAGCTCCTGAATTTAGGAGTGTGGAGGAGAGAATCAAACAAAACAAAAAAGAACTGTGTTCTTGGTGAATGAAGTAGATACTAAATACTAAATGGGACCTTATGGAAATGTGAGCAATCAATTCCCCTGAATTTCATCAGCCTGTACATTCTAGTGGCTCCTATTGACTGTAACAATCCAAATATCACTGTTTCCCCCACTCCACCCAGGACCATTTCTAGGAGTACTGGAAGATGTTTCACAAATAACTCTCCAAGTCTGTTCTTACTATGCACCACCACTTACCTCTGGGCACACAGGGGGCCTCCCACAACAGCTATGTCCTGATTCCCAAAATACAAAATACAAAGCCTCCTCATATCATGTGACTGCATTAGCTTTCTAATGGGGCACAACAAATTAACACAAATTATCTCACACTTCTGTAGGTGGAAGTTTGGCATACCTCTATTGAGTTCCATGCTTAGAGTTTCCCAAGGCTGAAATCAAGGTGTCCACTGGACTGGGCTTTTATCTGAAGGCCCTAGAAAAGAATCTGCTCATTCAGGTGGTTGGCCAAATATGAACTGACATCCATCTTTCCTTGCTGGCTGTCAGGCAGGGGCTGCTGTCAGCTCTTTAACGCACCTGCATTCCTTGGCACAAGGCTCCTTCATCTTCAATCTAGCAATAGTGCACCTATTTCCCCTTGTGACTTCCTCTTCTGCTCCTACCTATAGGAAATTCTCTGCCTTAAAAGAGCTTGTCTGATTGAATTAGCCCCACATGGATAATTGCCATTACTTAAGGGCAATTAACTTGGGATTTCAATTACATCTGCAAAATTCCTGCAAAGGAATATCTAGATTTGTTTTGAATGGGTAACCAGAGGCCAGAAATCTTGAAGTGAGGGACATCTTTAGACACCTACCCACCACCATAACCCCATATCCCACTCCAGGGAAGCAGCATTTGTACATCTAAATAGTTTTTAGAAAATCAGATCTTGGAAGTTTATGCACAGACCCATTGTTCTCCACAGGATCTAAACCCAAATCCAATGGGGTCTTGACTACAAGTCAAATGAAAGTGCAAATTTTGATGCTATTTTGGGAATCATATCCACCCTAACAACCAAGGCTTTGTAACAGGGCTAAACTCCTCCTCTCTTAGAACAAATACTTCCTAAGAGAAATCTCTTCAGTCTTTCAGGAAACAGGCTTTTGGGGAGTTGGCCTTACCAGAACAACAAGCATGCCAGATGTGACTGAATTCTAGTTTAGTCTACAGCCTGTTTTCCGGCTACATTTATATACTATTGATATGGAATCTTCAAGCTTTGTGTCCATCAGAATATTGACTACACTGAGCTGTTGCTCTCTGAGGAGCAGACTTTGTTTCTCACTGAGCAGCAAATGTCTGACTTGTGGTTTGAGACAAATGGGGTTTATGCTTCCCTAGTTTATATGCTTCCTCAAAGGACAAGCCTCAGGGTTTTGGTGCTTAGAAAGGGTAATGGCAAAGTACCATTTAACCAAACGTATTTCCAGAAAGAATAAGGTGAGCAATTTTCAGTGTTCTACCTGCAAGGCCCATAGGTCCAGAATCAAGTCTAAAAAAATAAATAAAAATAAAAAGTAGACCTTGTTTTCTAAGTATGAACAGAAAATGGGAGAATGAAAGCAGGAATTCTTATATTTGCATTATGGGAAGGGATGCATTTGTCATGTTTTTTATCCAATTTGCTTTAAACACACAGACATCCTGTAACCTCTAACTGAATTGTGAAGAAACCAGGCAAAAATGTAAGGGGGAAAGTTGAAGGCCACCAACTTTTTTCAACTGTAGTCACAGACATCAGGTAAATTCACCATTGGCAGAAAGTAATTCCAAAATGCAGGACCTAGAACTAGCATCCAAGCTACCTAATCTACATGGGGTAATTTTTTTTCTTCAAAGACTAATATCCACATAACTCTATTCATTAAAACTCTATGTGTCCTGACTTCTGAAAAAAGATGTGGAAAATAGCCAAAATAGGTTGGTCAGTGTTTCATATGTTCTTTGGGAATTGTTCCATTAAACCAACCATTCAACAAATAGTTGATAAAATGAACCCTCAAAAGCATGGGGAGGCTGGGGATATGGCTCAGTTGGGAGAGTGCTTGCCTTGAAACCAAAACCCCCGGGGTAAAAACCCCAACAACAAAAAAAAAAAAAAAAAAAGCAATGGGGAATTTAATTTCAGGATTTTATTTTCTTTTTATGTACCTCAAGATTTATTTCACTGGGAGAAAATGATTGATATAAAGAGAAACATCTGGGCTGGGATTGTAGCTTAATGGTAGAGCACTTGCCACATGTGAGGCACTGGGTTTGATCCTTAACAACACATAAAAATAAATAAAAATAAAGGAATTGTGTCCATCTACAACTAAAAATATTTTTTAAAAATAAAGAGAAATATCTTTCAGGTTTATATTATCCATCACCACCATCTCCCCCCCAAAAAACTAATAAAGAATTCTGAGCAAGAAACAGGTTATATTTTTGTGCTCAACTCAGGAAAAACAAAAGAATCTTAATAAGATTTTGTTCTGAACTCCATGGTCTCAAGTCAGAAATAAATTAAAATAAATGGTTACATTGAGAAAGGGAGACTATTTTCTCTCTGCAAATAATTAAGATAATAAAGTGAACTTTCACAAGAAGAAAGTTCAAATCAAATCTAAATTATTGGCAGATGAATATATATAAATCCTTTCTATATTTATATTTAGCTCTGGCTTCCAAAAATACACGCAAGTATTATATTTTGAAATCACTTAAATCTTAGCTTCTGTTAATCATGAAGATATAAATAGTGCTGTTAAGTGTGACTTCTGAAAACTATGAAGAGAGCTTTGGGATGCAATGTTAAGTGTTAGGACTTGAAGTCAAGTACATCCATATTTGGTGCTTAATTCATATCCTTTTAGACTTCATGACTATGGGCACTTTTCTTAGTTTCTCTGAGCCTCAGTTCCTTTATCAGTAAGGTAAAAATAACACCATTCTTGTTCTTTTACTGCTTATGTCCTTCATGGCCTCTCTTCATTCATTCTGTTTTTAAATAGTATGACAGAGACTGGCTGGATATTTCCAAAAATGTGTTTCTTGCTGCTGGGCCAGCAGCTAAACTACATTTCCCAGCAGCCATGTGTCTGGGTGATCCATGTGTCCTGTCTCTCTAGGGAGACATAAGCAGAAGTGAAATGCTTCATATAGACCAAAGCAATTTCTTTCCCCTTCTCAGGGAATCCTGGATACCATATATTGAAGAGGACAGAGATACCATATAGGAAGCCTGGGTCCTTGGGTCACCATTGGAAGAGAGCTGCCTGACCAGGAACATCTGTAACTGACTCTGCCCAGGTGGAAAATAAACTTATACCATAATAAGTCACTGAGATTTGGGGGTTGTTTCTTACAGCAGTATTATTTTCCCTGCCATAGAAATTGCTAAGGCAAAGTGAGTCTTGGCTATAAGAAAAATGTGAAATATGTGTACTGGCTCACCAGCTGGACAATGGGGAGCAAGAACACAGCTATGGCAGGTAAAGTACCTAGAGAGTCATGTTATACAGTGACATATCAGCCACAAAGAGGGAGGCACACCCTGTAATTACTTAGCATATGGATGTAGGGGAAGAGGTTGGAAAACAGAGAACTGATTGTGTTTATTGGTTGTTTACTGACTGCTGGTAGCAAGATATTACAAGAAAGAAATGAGCTCAGGGAAAGACTGATCAGTTTGAAAAAAGAAAATTAAAGGGAAGAGGGAAAGTGTAGAAGGCCATGGGCTTGCTAGGTGGAAAATCAACTATTTTTGTACTCCAAATCATAGAAGATTAGATTTAAAAAAGGAGACGAAGCCTAGTGCCCTATTGAATAGAATGACTCAGCCTCCCAGCAAAGAGCACATCTCGATGTGGTTTTCCTACTCAAGGCTGATAGCTCCACCATTAAGCTGAGTGGGTGAGACACAGGGTTGGGGTTAGGGGGCGGGGGAAGCACACTTGAGAACTATATCTAGGAAAAAATTGGGGGTTTGGTGGGCACATGGAAATGACTAAAAATGAATAGGTAGGAAGCTACTAAATTTTTGAAAGAAATATATTACCATGCACCAGAAGTCAGAATAGAAATGTTTGACTTTTGAGACTTATAAAAAGCTTGGATTTTCAACTTCCCCAAGCAAGTGAAGTTCTGAAAGTTGTATAATAGCTGAAGAGGGCTCAGTCCTAATACCAAGTTCAGAGGAGGCCATGGAAAATACTAAACTTGGAAGAACTTGCTAGGGAGAAAAACCAGGGGCCACAGAAAGCAATAGGAGATTCTCAAGAGCAATGGAAATTGGCTCCAATCAATAGACTTCTTCCACACCACAGTAGCAAATTTCCATAGGGTTAGCTCAGTGAGAGTTCAGAATTTCTATGGCCTTATGATTCTCATGTGTCTTCCATTCTACTAGTTTTTTGTTTGTTTGTTTGTTTGTTTTGTTTTAACAAGAATGTTTAAACAGTTGTCCTGTCCTTCTTCTACTACTGAGTGTTGGGCAGGGAGAGCAACAAACTAATAACCTGTCTTTTTAGATCATGGGCTACAGGACTAAAGGAGAAAATTTCCATTACCTGGACAGCCTGACCTTGAGTTGGAAGCAGTGACTGGATAAAATCTTGGATTTTCTATCAGGGAAAAGAGTGAATATCTCGTATGCATGGGAGAAAGTATGAAACCTCTATTTAAAGGCCAGAAGCACAGACTGCAGAAATTGACTAGAAGCACATCAAATACTTTTTCTTCTCCTGAACACAGAGCTAAACTACATCTCCCAGCCCTTCTACATGTAAGATGGTGACATATGACTAGCTTCCACCAGTATAATGGCAATAAAAGTGATGCACCTCTTCCCACCAGAGGCAGTCGAGAGCAGATGTTTCTTCTTTATACTATCTATTCCCTCATCTTTATACTATCTGCCCCTCTGAGTGCCAATGGAGTCCCTTAGTAAAGATATCAACACTATGACAGAGAAATGGCCTGAATCCCTGAGATGCCTTGGAGGAGAGCCACCTAGGAAAACTGCCCAACATCTGCATTAGAGTCATGTGAATGAAACAACTGTATGGTTTAGATATGAGGTATTCCCCAAAAGCTCATGTGTAAACAATGCAAGAACATTCAGAGGGAAATGATTGGGAGATGAGAGCCTTAACCTAATCAGTGCATTAATTAACTGAGTGGTGACTCTCAGCAGGTAGGGTGTCGCTGGAGGAGGTGGGTCATTGCAGGGGACGTGCCTTTCAGGTATATAGTTTGTTGTTGGTAAGTAGAGCTCTCTGCTTTCTGGTGCCATGTCATGAGCTGCTTTTCTTTGTCACCCACTTCCACCATGATATTCTGCCTCACCTCAGGCCCCGAGGAAAGAAGTTAGCCATCTGTGGACTGAGACCTCTGAAACTATAAATCCCCAAATAAATATTTCCTGCTCTACACTGTTTTTGTGAGGTGTTTTGGTCACAGCAGCAAAAAAACAAAAACAAAAACAAAAACAAAAGTTGACTAAAACAATAACTTTTATTGCGCTGTGCCATGGAGATTAGCACATTGTCCATTCTCTGCTTGTAGCCTCTATAAAGGGTAGTTTTTCCCCATCAGAGTTGATGGCCCCAGGATAGTTTACCTGACCAAATCTTTTTTCTAGCAATTTGAAGGTAGGACATGTAATAAGTCAATTTGCCAAGAAAAGCCAAGCTATAAATTTATTTGTTACAAGGGTCCTTAAATGACAATTCAGTACCATAAGGAACATGAAGTTGCAGAGAAGCAGAAAAACCATGAAAAACAAACAGACAAAGACAAAAATAAGAAAGAAGATGTTTGCAGGGATGAGCAGGAAAACAGGTCAAGCTTGCAGAAAAGAGGGGAGCTGTAAATATACAGCCCTACATGGCAACCTTGGAGGTGCTCTGTGTAGATCTCTCATTTAAAAGGACTTGCAAACTGTTAGTGTCTCCAGGGTGTGCCTCAGCCTTGAAACAGAGGTTATGCTCTTCTCAATAACCTTGGTCAATGGCTGAACACACTGGGTAGAAGGGACTGGCCATTTATGCCTAATGTGGTCTTTGCTCCACAGGCCTTGGGTGGATTAAGACTGTCAGATCTGCACCATGGTTTGAGGCTCCCTCTGCCCTTTCTGACTTTTCATTCTTTCCTTTCAGGAGGAACAGATCAGCATCATGATCAAATGTTTTTTTCTGCCCTTTCTTTGTTCCTCTCTATTTTATCTTTCACAGGCATGTTCTCCAAATAAACCTCTAGCATTTCTAAGTTTATTTCAGTGTTGCTTTCCTGCATTCTAAGTCTAAAATCAAATTAAGATTAAAAAGATTTTGGTGGCCCTATCTGTAATTGTAAAAATAAACAACATTTAATCATAAAATATATCTGAAGAATTTTAAGAAAATTCTGATTGTCATATAATAACTATCTTGATGATTTTATTTGTGATCATTTTTTAAAATATGAAATTTTGAATTATTCCATCCCCTCAAAACACCCCTAATTTACTTGAGCTTTAAACACATGCTTAATATACCTATTGAGTAACTGAGAATTGCTTATGCCTCACTTTGAGCTCAATCTTCATTAGAGTATAAAATGAATTGGGGCTGGAAAATGGAATGGAGTTAGTTATATATTGCTATGCAATAAATTACCTAGAATTTAGCAGCTTAGAATAATACATTTTTATTAACTCACAATTTCTGTGGGTCAGGAATCTACACATGGCTAGTTGGGTTATCTGTCTTAGAGTTTCTCCTTGATTATGTCCACAAGTGGGGTAAGAACCCTTCAAGTCTGAGCAATAATTTACAAAGTATAAAATGATTATATGAAATATGCTTCTGTAATAACACAATGCATTATCCATAAGTCATATTAAAACTGGAAGTTTTGGTCATGTTCCACAATAGAGTTCCTTTTCTTGATACTCTGAGGTAACCCCAATGTGGTCCCTACCTCCTGGTGCTCAGTTTCTCCACCTTCTCCTCAATTTAATCAATAGAATATGGAAGCATTGAAAGCATATGACTTCTGTGATCAAATTACAAAAGATTGGGAACTTCATCCTGCTAGTTGACTCTCTGAGTTGAGTTCTCGGCTTGCAGGCTTTAATGAAGCGAGGTGCCACATTAGAGAGGTCCACACAGTAAGGAACTGATGATGGCAGCCTCTGGCCAAGAGCCAGTGAGGAACTGAGGCCCTCAGTATAGCAGCCAATTAGCTGTCAACAATTAAGTGAGCTTGGATGTGAATCTCACATGTCTGAGAAAAATGATCCCCTTGTATGCCCCCTGCCTTGGCTGCAGTTTTACAAGCCATGGAGGCTATACTTTTGCCTAGAAGCGGACTTAAATACGAGTGAGGACCAGAGAAATAAAGCAAAACATCCTAAAGGCCTCAAAGGTCTTGACATCCAATGCTTTGAATGCCAAAGTAAAGAAATTTATTGAAAGTGCATGAAAGACAAGTAACCATGGCTCCTTTAAGGTGGTTAAAAGCTGCATAATCAGTGATGCACATAATTGCCTCTGCAGATTTCTGATGCTGCTACCAAGGAAACTATAGCAAAGAGGTATTAGTTCCAGGTCCATGACAATTTCCTCCCTTTGCCCAACAGGAAGATGGAGTAGCATAGTTTTATGTTAAAACCAGTGGTAAAATTCCATTGATTTATCGTTTGTTTTATTTTTAACTGTTCCAACGGAATATAGAGTGATAATGATAATGTGTTCTCTAAGACACATGGTTCTTAGTCCTTCACACTCTGGAACATACTCAACAGAGGTCAGAAAAGCCAGGACACAAGTTAAGGTTAAGAAGAACAAAGTCACTAAGAGAACAGAAAAGCAAAATGGTCACTCAATCTTGCTTTTAACTTTGAGTAGATGGGGAAGTGGTGACTACTGCATTTCTCCTGACCTTTTGAATTTTAAGCAAGTGTCAGAGAAGTTAATACAGAGATACGTGGTTTGTGGCCACCAAGTATTTCTATCAACATCCATTTCTTGATCCTTCCATTTTAGCTTTTCCTATCACTGTGAAGAAACATCTTCTGCCAATATGAAGTATGTTCTGGCTTTAGCTAATTCACAGATTCATTTTACCTACTGATTTTTCCATTAGTATTTAGATAATTCTGCCCATTGAGAGGTCCCATGGGTTCAGACATTCAGAGTTTGTGCCAGCAGGACAAAGTTCCCACTTATGGAATCTTTCTGAACACTTCTAACCACAGTCTGTTAGGCAGAAAATTTGGTGGCATCCTGGAGTGACACTTGACCTCACCTGGCTGGTCCCCACTGCCCCTGCTCTTCTATTCCTCACCTGTTTTCTTGATTAAGGGGCTATATGTTAGACATGGTTTTGTTGTTGTTATTGTGTTTGGTTTTCTTTTGGTCCACCCTTCCTTCTCATTTCCCCTGGTGGATGACAGGCATTGGGATTTACTCTTCTCAATAGCCAAAATTTCAGGAGACCCAGGCACCTCCTCATGTGTTTCTTCCACAGTCAGGGAAAGTTCCACTGAAGGATTCTGGTGCAGAAGAAGAAAAACATCTCAGCTTTTCCTCCAAAGGAGTATTTTTATAGATTTTTGCATAAATTTTGAACACCTTCCTCCTCCTCCTCCTCCTCCTCTTCCTCCTCCTCCTCCTCCATCCCTCATCTCTCTCTCTCTCTCTCTCTCTCTCTCTCTCTCATTCCCCCCCCCCTTCTGCCACATTGGTGGTTGAATCTAGGGCCTTGCACATGCTAGGCAAGTGCTCTACCACTGAGCTGCACCCCCAACCCCCAACACCTTCCTTCTGAAGTTCCTTGCAGTCACCACATCTGTACCCTTGGGAAGCCAGATGCCGACAGGTTAAATGCAGTGGAAGACAAGGTTTTCTGTGGGTAATTGTGATGGACAAGATGTCATCAAATCAGGTGGAGTACTAAAAAGAGAACCAGAGTAGTCATACTACTGATGCCCAAACTGTATACTGTTGAGAATGCAAGGGATGTTTTAAATTATCGTATATATTTAAAGTATGTGCTTATTAATCACAGAGTGAAATCATTTGAATTATATCCGTATACAAACAAAACAATCCTCCTAAAACTGTTTTCAAAAGCAAAATTCATTCTTAAAACAACCTAAGACAAAAAAATTGAAAAACATTTGTATCAATGGGTTGAACATAATTCTACAAAAGTAGAATAATTATTCTTGGTAAATATTCATGTACTCTTTAGAATTGCTTCTAATATGTCACAGATTTTTTAAAATGTGTTTTTTAATGTAACATTTAAATCTTTTTTGTAAAATTGCCTCCAATGTTCTTAAGGCTATATCTTATGATATTAAAATTGAAATTGTTAAAATCTTTATTGAAAAAGATGAAAAAGGAAGAAATTCTAAATCAAATGGGACACTGAGATAGCAGTATACAGCCAGAATTTTCTGGGAAAACCAGAACAATATGTACATCCTAACCAGAGAACCAGAGAGAGACAGATATAGAGATGTATTGATTTCACACACAGATGTCAGGCTGCCTCAGAATTGGAGGATATCACCTTTCTAATGGTGAAGCAGCAGAAGAAGAAAGCAGGGAACATCAATTATGAGAAAACAAATCACATTTCACATGGAGCCTGACTTCGGATGTGTGCTGTCTTCTGGTTGTGATGCCATCCTATTTCCTTCTTAAGAAATGAATAGATTCCTATTTCCAACCTTTGCAGGCAGCTCTCTCTTGAGAAAAACAAAGCTGCTGAGTAATATTCAAAACAAACCAGGGAAAAACACATATCAGAGAATCACATTAAAACCTTCCACAAAATAACGCTGAGGAATGTGTTTCAGAAGGAGTTAGTGCCCCTACACCAAGATTACTCTTCTTAAGTCAAGATGTTTCCAAGAGCAATAGTGCAAGGCCACGCTGGGAAACCAGAAGCTAAGGAAAGAGGAAACAGTCACGATGATTGTTTCTCACTTACCCTCCAGAGGGGACAATCCAAGTGATTTTTTTCTGGATCAGACTGGAGTCTTTTCCTCATGTCATATTCTCAGTTCTCTGAGATTAGCAGTCCAAGCTCACAAACACGCTCCAGAGGGTTCCCATCAACACAGCCTAACGTGGTTATTTGGATTCATAAAACCAAAGAGAAGTGGATGAGCTCTAATTATCCACTGATAATCCTTGATAGTGATAAGCTGCAGTTATCATTGATCATATCTTTGAATCAGTATTTCTATTTTCTCAGTATGCTCCCAGAGCAGGGATTATTTTTCTCAAGAACCACAAGAGGGAGTATTCTTACTTCTTTGTCATTGTCTGTCTCTGACACTGAATAGATACTATCCTTAAGCTTGTTTAAAAATAATAAGACATATTATTAAATATTAAGCAAGATAATTTATATTCATCTAAATCCTGAGTGATTATCTACTTGTCTTCTATCGATTCATGTTTATTATATCCAGGATATTTTCTTGGTCAGTTGTGATAAAAGAGAAAGCATACTGATTCTTTCTCTTGTGTTATTATCTGGGTGTAGTGAAGGAGTATTTCTCAGTTAAGTTGTGTTCAGCAAGTATAAGTTAGCAGTGGGCAATTCTCCCTGACTAGCAGGAAGGAAGAGACTCAGTTATCTAGAAAAGATGATACTCTTGCTTCTCCCTGATTGCTTCCTACTCCTTAAAAGGCTAAAAGCAAACCACAAAGATGATTCTGTCAATTTTCATCATATGCCTGTAAGATAAGAGGTGATAGCTAACAATTTCCTCAATAACCTAAGTGTAGTAAGAATCAGGAAACTATTTGTCTTCTGTAAGATACCACATTGACTTTCTTAGCCCAATAATTAACACCAACTGCTAAAACAAAACAAGCCAAAATATCCATGAATTCCCTCTCTCTCTCTCTCTCTCACACACACACACACACACACACATACACACACACACACACATATACACACACACCACATGCACACATACACACGAACACACAGCTTATTTCTCACTTGGGTTATTGTCTGATGGTAGCTGGGTAACCAGCATGGCCCACTCTCTTGTAAGTGTCAGCCTAAAATAGAAACGATCATAGACATAGTCTCAAAAAAAAAATGATGATATTTATTTGGGAATAGCAGAGCATTGCAGTGATAATATGTGCACTACAGTAAACCATGGGCATATTCAAAGAGGTCGAGACAAGGGGAAGTTTGTAAAGACAAAAATGAGGAGGATGACATCAGATATTTTGAAACAATAATCCTTGGTCACAATGATTGAAAACAAGAGTGGCCTCATTTCTAGGTTGAACAGTTGGGCACATGTCTCTGCAGAAATGCTTTTAGTATGAGGTTCTGAGGACTTTTGTGTGAGGTTGTTGTCTGCTGCCTTTTGTGATAGTGACTTACTAGGCAGTCATGCATAAGAACTCTTTCTTTATAATCTGGCTTTTCGCGGCTGCCGTTGTTGCTAAAGTTGATAAGTGGCTAGAGGATTCAGATTTCCATCATCTGACTCCAATGCTGCTGTACTAAATTGTCTCTTGGCTGACAAGCAAAGAGTTGAATAATTTTATGACCTAGAATTAGAAATGGTATATCTTCCTTCTGTCCCGTAGTCATCATTTAGAACCTAATCATATGACCCACTTAGATGGAGGATGATCCTACTATGTACCTGGAAACAGCATACAGAACGTTTGAGCTTCTAAGCTAGTGGTTCATGAGCTACCAGAAGATCTGTTACTTTGGACTGAAAATAAATTTCATTCTAATCTTCAACTGAATTTAACATAGCTTTCAATTACAAATGTAGGTATAGTGGATGATGCTGCTGTACCCACAGCCACATCCCATCCAATCCATCTGACTTCAGTGCAGCAGAAGTAAACAATTCCATGTGTATTATCAGTGTCTCTCCTCAGGTATGACATCACTCTGTATTCTGTCTCAGGGCTTTCTCCAAAGTCTTGGAAGGTCACTCAACAGATTGACAGGTGTAGCTCAAAAGTGCAGAGGGGCTAATAACTATAGGGATAGCACTCGTACATGCTCAACAGAACTGTTGATGTAAACAGACCAGTTTCCAGTTCTTTAGCAAGCCAATTCTGAGACAAAGCTTATTCAGAGTTCACAGGTTGAATTGGGTGCCAATTGTTTTCAGCCAAAACCAACACAGTACTATACCATTTATTGACTTTTCTCTTTCCTGTATCATTCTTCCAACTCTTCCTTCTGTTTCCTGGGATTATCCCCAAATAAACTACCTGCACCAAGTCATCATGTCAGCTTCTGCTTTCCTAAAAAACAATTTAAAAGTTGGTATTGGAAGAGGCTCTAGAAAAAAGCCTCTGGGTCTGAGGTTTTCAAACTGAGTTACTGAACAGTCAGCTACTGCCACACACTGTATGTGTGGGGAGAGGGGCTCACTCCCAGCATGCTGTGGCATCACAATGACTAAGACTCTCATCTATGGTATATTGGGATACAGTAAAGGTAAAAGGAAAACATTAGCATTCATGGTATCTCTAGTATTGGAGCCATATGGGGACAAATGTCATAAAAAGAACGGGATATGCAGATATAACCTGAAAACCTTGAATATCCAACTTCTCCTAAATACTTTGGATCATCAAAAGTAGTCTCCACCTTTTGCTAGGGAATCAGTCTACTATTGCCAGGAGATCATGCAGTGTACACGCTTGAAAGATAATACTTGTTCCTTAGGATCTGCCCCCACCTCCCTTCCCTGAACTCAGGTCTACAAAGACTTCAATATGGCCTATGCAGGGAATAATAGTTCCTGCTACAGAAGTAAATAATTTATAGAAAGATTTGCAAGTATTGGCCCATATGTACTGGTGAAAGCTAGAAGCAGATCTTGAGAATAATAGACCTGAGAGTAGGGAGCATCATATAAACCTGACTGAAGGAAAATTTATTTACATGAGTACACTCTCAGAATTTCATGTCCTGGCATAGATACCTGCAGCCATTTCTCACATGTTGTTACAATGGTTCCTTTGAGTTTGGACATGACACTGTCATATAGTAAATGAGATAGAGATGACAGCCTTTGTGCAGTAAATAGATGAACCCTAGAGAACCCTAGGGAACAAAATGATTAGGGAAAGAGGCATCTTTAAATGAATTAATTACATAAAATAGGAGAACCTACTATCTGACTATATTCCATAGAAAGGGAAAACAAGTCCTTCTCTAGGACATGCATATGCCAGGGCTGGGAACACCAGCATCAGTATAAAGCTCAAAAGTGACCCCCCTTTGCAGCCCAAAGTTACAACAGAAGATGCTACCTTTAGATTAGAATCCTTAGTATCAATGTGCACAGAGAGGTTACACAATAGAGGAGGACAAGCGGTAGCATTTGGCTCTCAAAGGCAACACTTATATAACTACCATAACAGTAAGCAAGGTCAGAATGGCAAACAGTTTACCTTAATCCATAGAGATCTATGGGGATTGTCAATAGACGTTAGCGTCTTTGAAACAAAAGAAAGGGACAGTGAATGACTGCCATAGGCTTTGTCAGTCTACCAGAGGGCTCAAGACATCCAAGAAGGTAAAAACCAAAATGAAATAAAGCAAAATCCAACAAAACCCTCTGATTAAACCTGTCTCTGGTAGTCTACCAATATGCTTGCCAAGTCATCTATTTTGCTCTTCCTGCTATACAGAGCATGCAATTAATTTTCAAAGAAAGAATTCAAATAGCATTAGCTCAATACATCAAGTTCATATAAATTTTTAAATTACCAAATAATGAAATGAATACATGCATATGTAGGTCATCTGGTAAGTGGCAAAACTTCCACAATGAGAAAAAAAAGACAGCCCTGCTCAGCTTTAACAGAAATGCTCGGCTTCTATTTCACAAGATCCTAGATGTCTTTTGCTCTATGACAAACCTCTTCAAAACTTAGTGGCTTAAAATAATAGCAACATTTATATTTCTCAGGTGTCTGCAACTTGACATGGGTTGGCAAAGATAATCTGTCTTTGCTTCAGTCAGCATTTACTGGGTTAGCCTGAAGCCTGGGAGATGAAACAATCTAAAAACTTGAATCAAGTATCAGTTGAGGTTATTACCTGGGACTGTTATCTATAGGCAACATCTCCATGTTAGCTGAACTTCCTTACCAAATGATGGTTGGGTCCAAAGGAAAACACTCCACCAAAATGACCAGGCAGAAGTTATATTGCCTTTTACAAACCTTACCTCAAAAATCATTCACATTAGTTCCACCACACTCTACTTATTAAAAGTGAATAATTAAGATTGATCTTCATTCAAGGGAAATGGAAGTAGTTTTCAACTTCTGATCAGATGAGTTCCAAAGAACTTGCAGGAAGATTTTTAAAATACAAGTTTTCTCTCTGATCAAAAGTTATGTACCTCCAACCTGCAAAATATGCTTATCCCTTTCCAAGACCTTCAAAGTCTCACCTACTTAAGGTCAAACAAGAATTCTACATCTAAGTTAGGTCCAGCAAAGATGAGCTCCTCAAATGAAGTTCCTTAATTACAGCTCCTCAAACAAAAAGATACCTTATATATACACCTAGGTATCATTAGCATAGGATGACTGCTTTAGACATTCATTCAAAAGTTGGGAAAAGTAGGAGTTCATCATCAATAGCAAATCTGTACATATTTAGGTACATGTTGCAAGTTTCTTGATGAAGGCTGGGTTCTGTTGCCTGAGAATTATTCTCCATGTCCCTTAGCTCCTCCTTTGGGACTCTTGATCCTTTCTCTCCCTTCCTCTATCATTGCAAGAGGCCAATATTTGCATCTGAGTAGTTTTCTCAGTATTCTGAGAAAATTCTTGCTTCCTGTTGACAGTAATGGTTTGGGGGTCCAGAAATCTCCTCCCCACTTTTTTTCATTCTGTATAGTCTTTATCACTTTAGTCCAAGTTGCTAGTAGTACAATTCTATTTAAAATTTTGTGATTTTCCTATCAATTTTATTGGAATTCACTCTATTTTCTATAAGCCACCACCTAACATTCTCATAGGGAAAAGCCCTGTTTTACTTTATTTTTGAAAATATTTTCTCTAACAAGTAAAAAATATGTGCTTATTTTTGGTAAACAATATGATGTTTTGATATCTGCATACATTCTGAAATGGCTCAATCAAGATATTTAACATGAACATTATCTCACACGCTACTTATTATTTTATTGTGGGGAGAACACACTTAAAATCTACTCTAAGGAATTTCCAAGTGCAAACATACTATTATGCACTGTTGTCACTAAGATGTAGCTAGCCCTTTTCTACTTTGGATTTCTTATGAGGTTGCTATGGGAAAATTCTCTTGTTTTTAAAAAAGTTCTATTTACCTACAAGTCACACCCTTAAGAACTTTATGAGAACTTCTGTCTGTTTAGAGGACCACCTTAAACCTTTCTAAGAGAGTAACAAGGGGTGGGGATTGAACCCAGGGCCTTGTGCTTGTGAGGCAAGCACTCTACCAACTGAGCTACATCCCCAGTTCCACTAACAAAAAAAAGAGAGAGAGAGAGAGAGAGTAACAAAGGTAATACAGTCACACCTTTCAGGTCATCATAGGCCATGTTTTCCTCACAGTGTTCTGACTTTGGTTTCTGACTACAAACCATTTTTAAATATCTTTATTATTCGGCACCTGGAGTATCTTCGAATTAGATATAATTTTATTTTCAAAATAGCAATTCACAATCCCTTTATATGCAACAGTCATTTCTTTACCTTATTTTTCTCCCCTCACATTTGACTACAGGTAGCTAGAAAAAGCAAGGTAGCACCTCTGTTACTGTGCCTGAAAATCATGCAATTTACTAAGCATATTTCTTCCATGTTACTATAGAATATAGTGCTATTAAATTTCCTGTTACTACCTAACAAGTTTCCCCTTTCCTTCAACTTCTAAACACATTTTCCTCAATTGAAATCCTCACTGACAGCCCCAGGGCCATCAGGCATCTATAACGCAGTCTCTTTAGGGAATCAGGCATTTGGTGGTAGTTCTCTCCTTGAGGCTCCTTTCCACATGTTTTAGAGCTTTTCGTTACAGCAACACTCCCAGCAGCACTTCAAGGAATCAAATATCAAAATATAGTCCATTAAATAAATAAAATAAAATAAATCACCCTAAAAATATAGGCATGCAGCACCAACAGCAGGTATATTTTGCTTAACACCCAGCAACTTGAGCAGGGTCCAGTTCGGACAGCTTTGGTTTGGGCAGGTTAAAAGCTGGAACCTAGAATCACCTGCAGTCTTGTTCACCTCTGTGTCTGGTGGTTGGTGGTGGAGATCCCCTGGAGCTGTGGCTGGGAGTGCCAGCTAAAACGTCTGTATGTGCTGTTTACATGGCCCTCGCAACCTGGTGACTAAGTGCCAGGGGGAGCTTCTTGAGAAAGAGCCACGAGAGAGCTGTACTGCCTTTTCTGGCATAACCTTGGTAGTGACACAGCATCATTTCTCAGCGCATTCTGCATGTCAGATGCAAATAAATAATGGAACAATGGGCAATATTCAAGGGGAGGGTAGCTAAGGCGAACTTCCTGGTGACAGGAGTGTTAAAAAGTTTGTGGACATGTTTAAAAACTACTACACCCACACAAAGTTTGCATAAAACTGATTTATAATTTCCCTTTATTTCCCATTGACCTAACAGACTGGCAGCTTATATTAATGCAACTATTAATAAAAATATTTTGTTGAAAATACAAAATCGGAGATAAATATAAGATTTGGCAGGATATTCACTGGATAAGCTTAACAATAGAATGGAGATGATGGGAAATAGGACATTGGGGAAATTACCAAAAGATCTAGTATTCACATAATTGGAATTCCACAAGAAAAGAGATAAAGAATGGCACATAAAGAATATCTGAAGAGGGGTTAGGGATATAACTCAGTTGGTAGAGTGCTTGCCTCGCATGCCCAGTGCCCTGGGTTCAATCCCTAGCACCACCAAAAAAATAAAATAAAATAAACCAGAATATCTGAAGAAATAATGGCTAAAAATGCCTACTGTTGGTAAAAGTCGTAAGTTTATAAATTAAAGTAATTCAGTTCACCTCAAGCAGGATAAACACAAAAAAGTTCATGCCAACACAATTTATAATCAAACTTCTGAAAACAAAAGAAAGAAAAGTTTTAAAAAGCAGGGAGAAAGAACAATATATTAACTGTAGGAATAATATTTGAAATGATGGTGAATTTCTTCTCTGAAATCATGGAGGCCAGATAGAATTAGCTAAACATTTTCAAGTGCAAAAACTTCCTTCAATAATGAAAAAAATTAATGATTTCTCAAACGAAAGAAAATTTGTTACCAGAAAAATTGCTTTAAAATAACTACAGCAAGTTTTTGAGACCAAAGGGAAATGATATCAAAGGAAAAATTAGACTATCAGGAACAAAGGAAAAGCAACAAGAATTGTAGATATTTGGGTAAATAAAACTTTTCTTGAACTCTTTAGAATCCATTTAAAAAGCTGGAGTTACAGCTCAGTTGTCGAGTACTAGCCTAACCTGTGCAAGGCCTGGGATCAATCCCCAGTACCGCCAAAAAAAAAGCTTACAATTCATATGAGAGATGAAAACAAAATAATCACATTGATAATTTTTTTCAATGTTCATTAATGAAATACATGGTACAGCTACAACATAAATTGGGGAAATAAAATTATTTATATGATAAATATAAATAATTCTTCATTTTCACTGAAGTGGTAAAATATCAAGTCTAAATAACCACAAAAAGGTAAATATTTATATTATCACTCATACAAGCATTATATAACTAGAAAAAACAGATACAATCAAACACATAATAAGTAAATTAAAGTGGATTGCTAAAAATGAAGACAGCAAAGGAGAAAGAAAAAAGAAAAAGAAAACGAAGGGAGCAGAAAAATAAAAAACAAATAATAAAATGGTAGACTCAAATCCAAATATACAAATAACTACATTATATGCACAAAGTCTGAACACACAAATTGACAGGAAGAGAATGTCAGAAAAGAAAAAAAGAAAATCTACAATCAAGTGGACAGTAAAAGAAAGGAAAAAAGTATGCCCTGCAAACACTAAAGATAGCTGAAGGAATAGGCAGGAATGCTACACAATAGTAAAAACATCGATTCCCAAAGAAGAAAAAGAAGTCCTAAATAAGCATGAGCCAACAACAGAATTTTAAATCCATGAAGTGAAACTAACAGAAAAGAAAGTGAAATAAATTGTCATAATTACATTTAAGGACGTAAACTTCTATCCATATTCAATAGAACCAACTAGAAAATCAGAAAGTATATAGAAGAACAGAACAAAACTATCAATTAAGTGGATTTAATTAAGATTTATGGAACACTTCGCCCAATGAAAGCAGATTACACATTCTTTTCCAGCAAATGTAGAACAATTACCAACAGAGATGATTTCCTGTGATATAAAACAAATCTTAAAAATGAATACTAAATATATTCTCTGGTAATAACAGAATTAAACTGGATAGCAATAGTATAAAGATTACAGGAAAAATCTCCAAACACTTGGAAATTAAACAACATACTGAGAAATAACCATAGATCAGAGAGAAAGTCTCAAGGAAAGTATGAAAAACATACTATTTTGAAGAAATTTTAAATCCAACATTTTAAAATTTGACCTATGTCATTAAAGCCATTTTTAGGAACATTAGAGGCATTATATGCTTATGTTGGAAAAGAGGAAAGATCTCAAATAACTAAGTTAAGGTTTTGCCCTCAGAAACTAAATCCAAAGCAGCAGAAGGAAATGACAAAGAGAAGAATTGAAAAGCAGGAAAAAAAAACTTTTGTCTATCTTTAAAATTGTTTAATAACATTGATATAGTAGTTCCAGCAAAATTGAAAAAGAAAAACAGAGTAAGGACACAAATAACCAGTATCAGGAGTAAAACAGGGAATATCATTACAGCCCCTATGAACATTTAAGAAAAAGAAGGTAATTCTAGAGATAATTAATTACACACAAATTCAATAACTTACATGAAACAGAAAACAAAAGAAATAAATAGGTCGAAACCACTCACTCAAACATTAACACAAAAATCCTATGCAAAATATCAGCAAATAGTGTGCAACCATAGATAAAAAGAAAAATGACCGTTGGAAACTATAACAAATCTATATGTCCACCCTATTAACTATGGAAAGAATTAAAATCACATGATGATATCAGTAGATCCAGAAAAGAATTTGATAAAATTCACCATCATTTTGTAATAAACTAAAAAATCCTCAGCAGGCTAGGAATAGAAGATAACTTTCCTGACATATTAAAGAGCATCTACCAAACAACAATAAAAACCAAAAACCTTTAGCTAATGTCATACTTGCTAATAAAAGACAAAATGCTTTCCCCTTTAGCTTAGGAGCAGCAGAAAAATATCCACCTTCATCACTCCTACTCAATAACATAAATATTGGAAAAAGAGAAATAAGATTGTCCCTATTTGCAAGAGACAAAATTATCCATATAAAAAATCCAAAGTAATCTACCAAAAGACACCAAGAAGTAATGTGTTTTTAGCCATGTCTCAGACAATATAATCAAAATGTAAAAATCAATCTTTTTCCTGTATGCTAACAATGAACAGTTGGAAACTGAAAACATTTTGAAACACAATGACTCTAATAAGGAGATGCTTAGATATAAATATAATAAAATATTCATAAGACTTGTGTGCTGAAAACTTCACAATAGTGCTGAAAGAAGTACATGCAGCCCCAAATAAATGGAGACACACTCTGTTCATGGATTAGAAGACTCAACATTTAAAAAGTGTCAATTCAAATGTAATTCCAATGAAAATTCCAACAAGTTGTGGTAAATATTTATAGTACGAGCTGATTCTAAAAGGCCAAAACAATCTTGAATCAGCAGAATAAAGTTGAAAATAATTTAAGAATTACTATAAAGTTATACTAATCAAGGCACTGTGCTATTGGTGAAGAGACATACAAAGAGATCAATGGAATAAAATAGAGAGTACAAGAGAAATCCACACAAATATGGTTAGTTGAATCTTTACAAAGGTTCAGTGGTGACTCAGTGGAGAAATACTGATCCTTTCAACAATAGAGTCACTGATCATTTATTTGCAATAAGTGAAACTCAAACCTCACACCTTATATAAAATTTAACTCAATATGAATCCTAGATCTAAATTTAAAACATAAAATTCTTAGGAGAAACCAGAAAACCTTCAGGATAAGAGATCAAGCAAAGAGTTCTTGGATATAACACCAAAAGCACAATTTATAAGAGGAAACAAAAAAAAGGATTTCATCAATCTTTAAAACTCTTGAAAACTGTTAAAATTATGATAAGACCATCCATGAGATAGGAGAAAATATTTGCAAATCATATCTGACAAAGCACTTGAATATATAAAGAATATTTAAAAATTCTCAAAACTCACCAATAAGACAACCTAATTTGAAAATGGGCAAAATATTGTATATGCACTTCACCAAAGAAAACAAATGGTTTACAAATAAGTGTGTGAAAATCTGACCAACATCATTATTATAGTAACAATGAGATACCATCAGAAGAAGAACTAAATTTAAAAAAAAAAAAAAAGACAATCTAGCAAGTGATGATGAGGATGTAGAGTAAGTGGAATTCTTATACACTCCTAAACTGCAAAACAGAATAGCCATTCTGAAAAGCCATCTGGCTGTTTCTTATAAATGTAAGCATTATTTTACTATATGTCCCAAAGTCCTTGTCCTCAATACTTACCATAAAGAAACAAAAACGTGTTCATATAACCTATATTCACGCAGTAACTATATTAAAAACTGCCAAAAATTGGAACTAACCTTTTCTAGTTTGGATCTCATGTGTTGAAGGCTTGATCTCCAACTGACGGCACAATTAGGAAATGGGAACTTTAGGAGGTAGGGCCTCATTGAAGGAAGTAGTCATGAGGGGTACGCTCTTGAAGGGTGTGTTGAAACCCCTGCCCCTTTCTCTCTTCTCTTCTTCCCAGACACCAAAATGTGAGCAGCTTTGCTCTGCCACATACTCTCTGCATGATGTTTGGCCTTATTAGCAGCCCAAAATGACAGGGCCAATGATCATGGACTAAAACTGCTGAAACCATAAGCCAAAATAAATCTTTCCTTCTTTTAAATAGCTTCTCTCAGGTATTTTGTCACAGTGACAGAAAGCTAACGCACAATACAAATGCCCTTCATTGGGTAAATTGATTAACTAGGATGCATTCATCTAAGGCAACATTATTCAGCATTAAAGGGAACAAATTATTAATACACACAAAAAACTAAGTGAGTCCAAAATGCATCATACTGGTGAAAGAAACCAGTCACAAAAAGTATGATTGCATTTATATGACATTCTGGAAAAGGGAAAAATCATAGCTACAGAAACTAGATCAGTGGTTGTCATGGGCTAGGGACAGGGAGAAAGAGTGGCTTTGGAGGGCCAGCATGAGAAATTTTGGGTGATTATGGAACTGTTTGCATCCCAGTTACAATGGTGGTTACAAGAACCTGCTTATGTGTGTTAAAACCCTACACTCTCAAAATTTAAAAAAGTCATTTTTATATAAGAATCAAACAATTTAAATTTGTTGTTTAAAGTAAATAATTTTTAATAATCTGAACTTTAAGAAAATAATTGCCATTTCCAAATCTCTACCTATATGACAATATTTTGCTAGCCAAAGATTTTTTTTCATTAACTCTTTTTTTGAAGTGCTGGGGATTGAACCCAGGGCCTTGTGCTTGCAAGGCAAGCACTCTACCAACTGAGCTATATTCCCAGTCCACTACTAAGTTATTAATCTTTACCATAACCCCATAATTTAAGCATTCTTGTTCCACTTGTCCATGATCATATGAGCACTAAGTAGCTGAGTAAGGATTTAAACTCATCTAGAACCACAGTCCATAACAATCATCCCTTTGAGCATTAAGAAAGAAAATTCATCCCTGGGCAGGTATGGTGGCACACACCTGTAATCCCAGTAACTTGGGAGGATGAGGCAGGAGGACCCCAAGTTCGAGGCCCGTCTTAGCAATTTAGCAAGACCCTTAGTGAGACCCTGACTCAAAATAAATAAAAAGGGATGGGGATTATAGCTCAGTGGCAAAACATTTCTGAATTCAATCCCCCCAGTACCATAAAAAGAAGAAGAAAAAGAAGAAAATACATTCCATTCCTGACAGAAGAATCTATTATTCCTTATCTCTCCTCCATACTTTCAGAAAAAGACTGATAGTAAGTTATTTTTTTCTGATGTTTAATATGAGTACAAACTAATAGTCATTATCAGCATCAAAACTGAAAGGAGGAGCTGGAGTTGTGGCTTAGTGGCAGAACACTTGCCTAGCATGTGTGAGGCACTGGGTTTAATTCTCAGCACCATGTATAAATAAATAAAATAAAGGTCCTTGACACATTGACAACTAAAAAAAATTTTTTTTAATGAAAGAAGTGTTTTAGAAGTCTATCCAATCTCAGCATATTTTAAACTATGAAACTTTCCTTTATCTACAATGCAAACAACTAAGAAGCTCAAATAACTACAGTTTTTTAATAGCAATTTATTTTTATGTGAAAAATATAAATGACAAGTATACAAGCTGATATCAAGATTTTTGAAGCAATTTCCAAAATATACCACACAGTCAGCATATTTCCATCCTAATTTCTTAGATTGTCTACTTCGAAGTGTAGAATTCAAATCAGTAAGTATTTGACTACCTACTATTTATGTTCCTTGTAAGTGTTACTTCAAGATCCTGAAGTGCCTTCTGAATCATTAAAGCAAGTTTAAAATTTGTTCAGCATGGCTTTATGATTGCTTATTTCTCCATTTTTCCTCTGAAAACTGAAATCCACTACTGTAGAGTAGTAATCAGTGAGATTACTAAATGAACTATAAAATTCCATTCCTCAATAATTTCAATTAATAGGAGTTCATGCTGCTTAGCTATTTTAAAAGATAAATTAAAAGCAAAGGCAAAATCTACTCCTTGTCTTTGTTAAATAAACTTCTTTGTTCATGACTCTGAGCAGTATGATCAAAGGCACATCACCAGCTTTCAATTCCTGTTCTTCATATCATCTTAAGGTTAGCATTCATGTTAAATTGTTAGTAGTAGTCGTAGTAACAGTATTGTCAGTTCAGATTTGGGCGACTTCTGGGAGAGGGAGCAAAGACATCTAGCAACACACTGCGCCAGAAGTGACCAATCAGAGGCAGACCTACTGACCCTGACATCCACCTTGGTCCACCTTTTCCTGGGCAGGACCCCTAACCCCTTCCCCCATACAAATACCCTGAGCAGCCAAAGCCACTTGCGATTTCTTCTGGCTCTCCCACCCCAACTTTCACCCAGTGGGGCTGGAGATTTCGCCAGGGAGTACAAACTCTAATAAATCTTAATTCAGCTACTTTTGTCTGACTCTGGTGGTCCTGAACCCGCTCCAGCGAGCTTACATCTTTGGCCACCCACCGCCTGCAAGTTTACAAGTACCAGGGATTGAACCCAGAGGCACTTTGCCACTGAGCCACATCGCCAACCCTTTTTATTTTTTGAGACAGAGTTTCACTAAGTTGCCTAGAACCTCAATAAATTGCTGAGGATGGCTTTGAACTTGTGATCTTCCTGCCTCAGCCTTCCTAGTTGCTGGGATTACGGGTATGCCCCACCGTGCCTGGTTCACATTAAATTATTAAAAACCAATTTAAACTGCTGTAAGGAAGCATGCATTCTCTGCCTCTTTTATTTGTGACCATCACAAAATGTTTCTGCTTTGGGGATGCTGGAGATTCTGTCCAATTTAATTCAATTGTTTCCAAAATCTAATTCTATTAGATCTTCGTAATAAAAACTTAAGTCAAGCACAATTCTTACGCTCAAGTTACTCAACAAACACGATCACAAGCACTTAAAATAATGACTGCAAAAATAGACTTATCTCTAGAGTCAAGAAAGACTTGAAGGAAGAAGCAACTTGGGTAGGTAAACAAAAGCATCACAGACTGTGAAACTATTGAGTAGAGCTGAGCCCACTGTATTTGCAGGACTTTTCTCCTTCTCCAGGAGGAATAGGTCATGAAACTATACAGAAAACCCAGAAGGTCTTTTCTGGGTTTATGAAAACAGAGATCAGCAAATTTTTCCTGCAAAAGACTTGTTAGTAATTATTTTATGCTTTACATTCCACAGTGTCTGAGAGAAAGCAACTATGCATAGTATGTAAATAAATGTGTGAGGCTACGTTCCAACAACTATTTATAAAGACATATGAAAGCTACATTGGGTCCCAGGTCACAGTTCACTAACTCCTGAAGTAATCAAATCAATACAAGTATATGTCTGAGCTTTAAATGTCAATTACCTGGTCCACTGATAAAACCATGTTAAGATTTATGCCTATGAAAAGTTTAACTTCTTATTAATGAAACTGATAAAGACCCAAATTCTTTTATTGCAGATACCTGAAACACATGAGCCTTCCCCTTACAACAAACAAAACCTAAACTCCTAAGAACTTTGCTCCTGGACTGTTATTTTTAATATCTAGAGCTATTGTGGGTATTAAGAATCCCTGAGATTAAAGAGGAAGAACTTCATGAATCATGTTCTTCTTACTCTTAGACTTCTGCTTTGAAGGGTCTAAGAATTTGAATGCATGGAAATGTGAGAACTGTGTGTTGGTTTTCTATGTTCTAGCATGGCTAATCAGATCTCTATCCCTTAACAACTAACTCCTTTATAACCCAGCCCTGTAGAGAGCTTTTCAGCAAATCTTAATTGAGTCAACTCTTCTCCATGGGTAAATGCTTTTAGCTTGACCTTTGAATTTGAGTGAGACACAAACTCCCTTGTTGACATATAATATTAAACTTATTTCAGCATGGTAGCTGAAGAATAATAAGAATTAGAGCTGAGACTGTCCTAACTAAGTGATAATGATGGAGTTGGTGTGAAAGTATTAGTGCTAGGACCAGATTATCCTAATTTGTGTCTAAATCTGGTATATTTCCTTTCAAAAAAGTGAATCTGACATCATCTAGAGGCACTAAAATTCAGGTGAGTCAGCAGGTCAGGAATAAGAAGTACAATTTTTTTTTTCAACTACTGTTTTAAAAACATAGTAATTACCACTGAATACAAAGTGTATCCTGCTTTAAAAAAATATTTGGATGCAAAGGTAATGCTTTTATTTTATTATGAGCTGCCCACGTGCACTTGTTAGGTTGTGATTCATTTGAACAGTTTTTTCAGTTTAAGAACATTTTATTCTAGAATGAAAAAAAAAAAAACCTGAATGCCCCACAGTGGAGTGGGGTTAGCACAAACATGGAATGACAGGCAGTTTAATCTAAAACCAGAATAATGACATAATCTTATGGTACATCAAAGCTAGTATATGATTTCTTATGTACAGCATTTTGGTTTCCTTCACCATAATTTCAGAGGCCATATTACCATGAGTCATAGACCTGTTTACGATGCTAACATTTTGTTCTCTTTGGTAACTGTGATGGGAATCTGAAGAGATGTTCAGCTCATTCTAATTTTCTTCCCTGAAGCTGCTACTTACTGCCTGCTGCGGATACTCTTGGCAGAAAGCATCATGGATAGCTCTGGGATTCAGAATCTTAAGGAAAACTTCTAAACAGTCTAAGAACCTAAAAATCCCTTCATCAAGTTTCTAATCGCAAACAAGATGGTCTTACATGAAGGGCCCTTTGAGAGTGGCAATCACGACATTGTGTCTTCACCATAACAAATAGGATTCTTATTTTAGCACCACAGGCAATTCTCTTCTCGTGGAGTGAGGCAGAACCCTGAACGGTCCACTGAAGAACAGAACACAGTTGCTACCATCTTATTCTCTCCCACACAGTTCCAGAGCCTACTTTCTTTTATTTCATTGTATTTCATGAATAATTGCATAGTGAATTTTTTTTTATAAATACTATTTGGAGTCCTTAAATTTTTACTATTGTTATCTCCAAATTATAGAGCAGAAAATGGGGCACAAGGACTCACTACTGGACACAGCTGGCAGGTGTCAGAGCCCAAACTCAAATGAAGGTTACTCAGATCCCAGGTCCACATCCTCCATATGAGGCTATCTCCTCACCTCAACCTCAGACACAGCAGAGAGGCGGGACCGGAGGGTCTTCTGATGAGCAGAGCTAGTCATCGCATTTCCATGTTTAAAACACCCCATGGAATTTTTGTTCTGAATTCCTTTGACTGGTATGAAATTTATGTTTGAATAGAAAAGAATTCAACTCTGTATGACATGTCCACAGCTGGTTCACTAGAAATGGTTCTGCATACTGCATACACACCTTTGTATTGTTGACCTGTCCATTGTTGTGCATGCTCTAGGATTTTTTTTTTTTTTTTTTTGGTACTGAGGATTGAACCCAGGGGTTCTTAACTCCTGAGCAACATCCACAGCCCTTTTTCAAATATTTTATTAGACACAGAGTCTCCCTAAGTTGCTCAGGGTGTTGCTAAATTGCTGAGGCAGACTTTGAACTTGGATCCTCTTACCTCAGCCTCCCAAGCCATTGGGATTACAGGCATGCACCACTGCGCCCAGTTTAGGATTTTCATTTTTAACCTAGTATTATTGGTGACAGATGCATTAAGCATTCTGGTGGACTTTCATTTTTCTAACCAATTTGGTTTCAAATAGAAACAATTGAGATTTTGTCCAGTGAACAGAGTTTCCACAACACATGGTTAAATCTGATGAACACTCAAACCTTCCAAGACACAAAATAACTACTATGTGTGACAGGTTGACATAGTTGACTCCATGAAAATGTTATAGGCCAGGCTATATGGTTAATGACTAGACAGACTCCATTTTACCCTGAGACTCCACGTCATGTAGGAAATGCTTCTCCCATGGGAACACCCTGCCTCTGTACCCATCAACAGTTGCTTAGCATGACATATTTGGCAACACAAAATGGCAATCTTTATATAACGAAAAATTGTTCTCTTTTTGATTCCTATTTTTCCTAAACAATGTACCATGTCAATAGTGATGTCAGCAGTGATTGTCTAGATGTTAGTAACCATTCTTTAATTTGTACCTAAGTAAGGTCATTTTGACCCACTTCCTCTCTGCTAATATTTTAGATCTCATGATGTTAGTTTGTAGTTGTGAATCACAGCAACACACTTATGACTTATGGTATAAAAAACCCCTGCAACCCTATGGTCGGGGCTGTTCTCCCAATAGCCATTTTTGGGGTAGTATGTGAGACAGTCAGCCAGCTGGCTAATAAAGACTCTCAAATTTGGACTTCTCAGTGGTGATCGGTCTGTTCTTAAGTTTCGCCCCACAACACTATGGTTTCAATGTGTCCCCCAAAAGTTCATGTGTTGGAAACTTAATTTCCCAAGACATATGTTAATGGCATTTGGAGGCAATGTTTTGGGGAGGAAATTAGGATGGATAAGGTCACAAAGGGTGGGGAGGTCATGATGACATTAGTGACTTTGTAAGGGACTGAGACCTGATCTCATACACTTGTTCTTGTCTCACCATATGATACTGTCGGCCATGTTGTGATACAGAAAGAAGACCATCACCAGATGCCAAACAAATGTCGGCACCTTGCTTCTAGGCTTCCCAGACTCCAAAATTGTGAGCTAAATAAACTTCTATTCTTTATAAATTACCTAGTCTCAGGTACTTTGATATAGCAGCAGAATACAAAGACAGTACCTAACACAAGCCTTTCAAGGACATTGTTATAGACTGAATGTTTATGTCCCTCCAAAATTCTTAGTTGAAATCCCTAATGCCAATGCAATGACATTTGGAAATGGAAGCTTTGGGAAGTGAATGGAATTTGTGCCTTTATCAAAGAGACTACGTGGAACTGCCTAGAGCTTTCCACTGTGTGAACATATAGAGAGAAGATGACTGTCTATGAACCAGAAGGAACCTTCACCAGACACAGAATCTGTGGATGACTTGATCTCAGACTCTTCAGCCTCAAAAACAATAAGAAATAAATTTCTGTTTATGAGACACTTGGTTTATGGTATTTGGTTACAAAAGCCAGAATAGACAGACATCATGCAGGACTATCCGTGATAAAAGGAAATACCTAGACACCATTTCCATGTTTGTCGTGCTGTCAGCTTATTGGCCCAGCCAGTGAAGGATGGATGATGCCACATTCTTGCCATAGTCCTTTGCCATAGAAAGCAGAATTCTTCAAACTGTCACCCTGCCTGTCAAAGGAATTTTGGGAAATAGGAAAATTCAGAAGAAATAAAGGCAGAGATATTCTAACCTATTAGTTACTGATTATACTACTATCCAAGTATCAAGGCAATAATTCTCTGCTTATTTAATTTTAATAAACACATAATTCATGTAAGTGCTTCCTAAGCTTTGTGTGGTCATATCTTATTTTGTTCATGTGCTAAGAATTATATTTTTTTAAAAGTTTTTAATAGAATTTTATTATATAGGTTTACCAATAAAATAAACTAATTCATCAATCAGTAATTATTTAAGGAATTATGTAACCATAATTATATCTCATTTTACTTTTAAAATTTTATGTGGGCACCTATCTTAGGAGAAAATTCATTACATTGTGAAGTAGCCCTTTCCATTAATGGACAGAGCTACAATTACTAGAAAATTCTTCCTCATACATATTCAAAATCTGCTTCCTGATAAATTTTCTTAATTTGGTTCTGCCTTCTGAAGCTAAACAAATTAAATTCCAGGACTTCTTCCCTAGTAGAAACATTTTAAAATGTTATCTTCTGTTTTCCTGTCTTTTTCTTCTAGGGCTTTTGGAATGTTCACTCTGGTCAGAAAACAAACATTCATTTCCACTCAAAGTGGATAGAAAGAGATTTCCTTCTTAAAAAATTACCTGTATTTTCCATTACACTGGTATTGTCCTTATTTCTTCTCTCCAGTGAATATTTCTCAAAGAGAGAGTGAAATACTTTTGTTAAAAGAATAAACTAAAATAAATGGAAGGAATAAAAATATTCTTTCAGAGAAAAGAAATTTGGACAAGATACAGAGATGCATATTTCAATATACCAGTTATAGAATATTGGCATTGGATCCTCAGAAGAGCACAGGTTTTCAGTTTAGATACACCTCCTATGGTTATGTGAGGCCTAAATTAATAGTTGAGGAAAATAGAACCAATTAGAAGTATGATATGTGCATGAGCTATTATAATAATTCATCTTTTTAGATCTTATGTACCACCCACCGATCAAGAAGTAAAAAGGGAGAAATAAAACATAAACTATTAGAAATATAGGAGGAAAGCTAGAGAAAGGTACCACAACGTATATCCCATGACAATAAACTTGAAAGCCTTGATCAAACACACTGTGAGCTTGGAAAATAAACATTATCAGACTGATTCCAGAGAATGTCCAATATGGAAGTTTCCTAGACCCACCCAGGCAGGAGGTGGGAGCCACAGCTCCACTGCTCAGCCTCGTCATTGTCCCCCATTAGACCACTGCACAAGTGACTGGATAGAGACATTCAGTATGCTCATGTGGAGTCACTGAATGAATGAAACTGGTAAGAAAAAGTAGAGAGTTTCACCCATAAAGGCAGCAGGACTAGATAATTTTAGAGAAATGTGCTATCAAACATTTAGGAACCAAAGAATTCCATTTTTGATTGGATGGGGGAAGGTTCCAGGGATTGAACTCAGGAGCACTTGACCACTGAGCCTCAACCCCAGCTCTGTTTTGTATTTTATTTAGAGACGGGGTCTCACTAAGTTGCTTAGCACCTCACTTTTGCTGAGGTTGCTTTAAACTTCCAATCTTCCTGTCTCAGCCTCTGGAGGCACTGGGATTACAGGCATGCGCCACTGCACCCGACCAAAGAATTCCTTTTTACTCTTTAAATGGTTTTCTAGCTGTTGTTAATGTGGCCTAATGAAACTTGAGACAGTACCTATGAATAAAAAGTTGCCAAAATCCTAAATAGAATATCTTAAAATTATTTCAGAACTGTAATAAAGAAGTATGAAAGCAAGTGTGTTTCAAATGAGGAATGGAATAGAAGAGCAGTTCAATATTAAGACATTTATTAAAGCAGAAAATCACATGATTAGATTAAGAGATGTAGAAGAGACACTTGATGAAATTCAGCCACATTCCTGATAGAAATCTCTTAGAAAATAGGACCTGAAAAACATTTCTGTAATGTGATTTTTGAAGAGTATTTTTTATTAAGCAGAGCATGGTGGTGAATGTCTGTAATACCAACTGCTCAGGAAGCTGAGGCAGGAGGATCCTGAGTTCAAAGCCAGCCTCAGCAAAAGTGAAGCACTAAGCAACTTGGTGAGACTCTGTCTCTAAATAAAATACAAAAAATAGGTCTGGGGATGTGGTTCAGTGGTTGAGTGCCCTGGGTTCAATCTCTGGTATCCAACAACAACAAAAAAGAAATAGTATTTATTTTCAATATGTGGTTGTAATGGTTTATTTGAATTGTTGACTTGATTGGATTACGAGATGTCGATGATTAAGAGGCTCTGGATGTGTCAATGCTGGAGTGTCTAGGAATGATTGGAATGTGGGATAGTGAACTGAAGTGGAGACTCTCCCTAATTGTGGAAGGCACCGCTTGGATGGAATAAAAATTGAAAGAACAAGGAAGCAGATGCAGATGCAATTAGGGTTAGGGTTAGAATTAGGGTTATTGAATGGGTTCTTGATTGCTGCTTAGATCATCTGAGGATATCTGACTCTCACTTCTTCACTCTTCCAAAGCGGACTCTGCCAATGATTCTCTAGGTACTTTCCAGAAGCCTCGGTCTCGGACTAGGGTAGCACTCTTGATCCTTCTTGTTTTGGGCCTTCTGCGTCTTGGACTACGCAGCTGCTGGTTCTTCCAGCTCTCCAACTGCAGATAGCCATTGTGAACTATCCAGCTTCTGGTTGTCCAAGCCAATCTAATAAACCCACTTTTTATAATCATACTTCTTGTTGATTCTGTTCCTCTAGAGAACCCTAACTAACACAGTGGTAAACATAATCTTAAAATTTGTAACTCATATTCTCTTTAAAACAGGAATAAGACAAGGATGTCCTCTTTATATTTTAAATGGTTACCTATCTTTTTCCTAGATTTAAAAAAAACCTTGAAATTTGGGATAAGGTTGATATTGATACCACCACAAGTGTATCAACACTTTCAAAGTATTTTATAAAAATACTATTCTTGTGCCTCATAATCTTTTAGTGAGAACAAACCTCAAGTTACTCCGTAGGCCAATTAACTGAAATTAATTAGTAAAAATTGTAATCTCCATATGAGTCCACGAATAAGAAATCTCCACAACTCTAGCCCCAAATAAACTGGAATGATGCACTTCTTAATTCACACAATCAGGTGACACAGTTAGGCTGTTATTCATTTCACCTTCGGTAAAAACTGCAATTTAGAAGAAGGTCTGAGAAGTCATCTGAACACAATCACTATGTGTTCTTTCCTGACTGAAAGCTCATAGCTATGGTGGAAGCTGGCTTGGGCTTTCTTCCTCTCTTCTCGTGCAGCTTTGTTCAGGAGTCTATAGACAAAGGCTGTAGAAGGAAACAGACATAGGCCTGATCAGCATCTCAAGTCAGCCCTCAGAACCATGTAGTCCAGAAGTTCTCATCAGATAATTTCCCTTGGGTGAAGTTTGCAGTCTCATCCTTTGAAAACTGCTTCATTGGTTTCTCCTGCCCAGAAGATGAGTATTTGTCAGATCCCACTGATAACAATATTTGCTCAGTTTTTGGAGACTGAAAGTTTGCACAGGTATCATTCTTAGTAATCCCTGCACTGCTAATAGGATCTTGTTCTGCCTGCCCACCTAGCAGAATGACCCGTTCCTGTTTATTTCCTTTGCATCTCTCTCTAACTGGCATAATTCCACTGAGGACACTCTGATACTCAGCGACCACTTTGGAGAAATTTTGACATGAACAAGGTTATTCCTTTGAGAGGCACATTCAAAGAAAAAGGGAAGAAACCTTCATGAGGAGGTTGTAAATTTAAAGAAGAGATCACTTGGACAACAAAGGAGAGATCCTCCTCTTTGCTTTTGTGCCTTTGGGAATAAAAAGTATCATTTTAAATTGTACATTGGATGGAGTTAAACTTAGTCTCTCCATTTCGCTGTCTCTCACTCTTACTATCTCTTCACTTAACTCAGAGAATATATGAGCATGTTGATGTGAATATGGGTTCTCCCTCATCTAAATCTGTTTCCTTTTTATGTCCCCTGCTAATTCATATGTTAAAATCCTAACCCCATGTGACAGTGATAGGAACTGAACCTTCAAAAAGTGATATTGTCATTAGGGTGAAGCCCTCTGGAATAGGGTTTCATAAAAGAGACCCCAAAAGAGCTCCCTCATCCTTTATCCACCATCTATGGACCAGGAAGCAGACACCAAATCCTCTACACCTTGATCTTGGACTTCCCAGCCTCCAGAACAGCAAACAATAAATGTTGGTTGTTTATACCATTGAATCTACAATATTTGATCATAGCAGCCCAATGGTACCCTCTTTACCAAGGATACCATCTTAATACAATTTTTACAATTTTAATATAATATTTACAATTATAATTTTATATTTGTCTGAAACCAGCCACTTCTTTTTTCTCCTCCTCCTCCTCTCCCTTCTTTTCCCTACCTTGGAAGACTTTGGAGACTAACTGATCATAAAAAAAACCTGTTCCATGCAAGTGCATACACTCTAGAAATATCTATCCCAGACAGTGAAAAACATCTAAAAGAAAGAGAAAGATTGGACTGTGGGTCAGGTTTGTTGTTGTTGTTGTTTTGCTTTTTGGGTATGTTTTCCCCAGCCAAAACACTAACTCTGAGAAGACGTTTCAACTACAAATTTGCTTAATCATTTGGATTCCAAATAATAAGAAAGCTAGATACTCAGGGCTTCTGGAATGAATTCAAGAGTCATTTTTGGAATTAATTAGAACTTTATTCCACATTTAACCTTTTGAGATTGGTAAATAGATCTTTGGACAAATTAGAGTGATTTAATTTTAGATTAAAACTATTCTACATCATCTTTCTGGTTTCGTCACAATGTGAAAAATATTTGCATATTCTTTTAGCTACTTCAAGACTTGAATTTAATTTCTAATGATGACTATTTTAAAAATGTACTCCATTATTTCCTTACAGAACTTGGAAACTATAACTTTTTCCAGAAATTGTTTAACATTGGAAAAAATATATAAAAATAATTTTACTAAATGAAATTGAATTGACAGATGTTTTCAAAAAAGTGTTTAATCTTATGAAAATTTCTAATTATAGGACTTAATATTCTGACATATATTTTGTTTTCCAGATCTTTAGTCACTTTAAGAACTTTCATTAATGTTAAATTGTGTTATTGAATAGTCTTTAGATACATGGATAATTTCTCAGCAAGAAAACTATTAAACATTGGTCATTAAACATAGTTTTAAATTTCCCTTGATATTTATTTTTGTAGCAAATAGGATGTCTATAAATCAAGGAAATGTCCTTAAAAGATATTAAATACATTTTGATTGCCATCTGAAAATTTATTTAAGTAAATGAACATAAATATATATAAAAATTAGTCATATTGATTCCAATTTTCTATTTTTTAGTTTGCTCTGTGTCTGGGGGAAAAATTACTTAAGGTAAATTCAAGGGTTTTTAATAAAATCAACTGTGGAGACAAAACAATATGGTTTATAAATAGATAAATGATCATATAGTATATACTTATATAGTTATAAATAAATATGTAGTATATGTGTCTATGCATGTAAGTATATATATATATATTTATTTATATGCTTTAGTCTCTACTCTTTTTTGATTTTCATAGAGTACAGTTCTGAGTTTTAACACATACACAGATTCTTGTAAGCTTCCCTATAGTTTTTTGCCTCTTCCAGAATGTCATACACACTTAACTTTAAGATTGACTTCTTAAGCTTGCTCTCTTAAGTCTGGGATTCAACCATGTTGTGATGCATCAAAAATTCATTTCTTTTTATTACTGGGAAGTATTTAATGATTTGTTCAATCATTTACCCAAATGAGCACTTAGTTTGATTCTCATTTTGAGCAACATGAACAATGCTTTTCTGTTTTAGATATTTGTGTCCAGATTTTGTGTGAACATAGGTTTTTATGTCTCTAGAGTGATTCATAAGTCACATGTTTATCTTTATAGGAAACTGGCAGAATTTCCTGAGTCACCGTTCCACTTTGCATCACCACCAGCAAGGTGTGACAGTCATCTACTTGCAACATTGGTATTGTCATTTGTTGTTGTTGCTTTTATTCACTTTTGCTCTGCTAATAGGTGTACTGTGCAATTTCACTGTGATCTTCATTTGCATTTCCCTAATGATGAATAACGTTGGGTACATTTGATATACTTATTTGATAATCACAGTTTTCATAAAATGTCTCTTTAAATCTTTGTGCCATTTTTTCAGTTGTGTTGTTTTCTTATTGTTAAGGTGGAAAGTTCTTTCTATATTCTGGATACAAGCTTTTAGTTGGATACATGATTTTTCAAATATTCTGCCTGTGGCTTATCTTTCTAATTCCTTAACAAAGAATGCAGAGTCAAAGTTTTTAATTGTTCTGAGGTTTAATGCAGTCATTTTTCTTTTGTGAATATTGCTTTTGGTATAATAACTAAGAACTCTTGACCTAATTCTGGGTCACAAGGATATTCTCCTAATTTTCCTTTAAAAATTTTTATGAATTAATTTTATGTTTTTTTGAATTTTTCTTTTTTTCCCCTTTTTTAAATTTATTTATTTTGATTCATTGTACACAAATGGAGTACACCTGTTGTTTCTCTGGTAGTACATGAAGTAGAGTCACACCATCCATGCAATCATACATGTACCCAGGGCAATGATGTCCATCTCATTTTGGTATTATTCTTACCCCCCATCCCAACCCCACCCCTCCCTTCCCTCTATGCAATCTATACTTCCTCCATTCTTGCCTCCCTTCCACGCCGTATTATGCATCATCATCCACTTATCAGAGAGATCATTCATCCTTTGGATTTTGGGGATTGGCTAATCTCTCTTAGCATGACAGTCTCCAACATCATCAATTTACCTGCAAATGCCAAAATTTTATTCTTCTTTATGGCTGAGTAATATTCCATTGTGTATATATACCACAGTTTCTTTATCCATTCATCTATTGAAGGGCATCTAGGTTGGTTCCACAATCTAGCTATTGTGAATTGAGCAGCTATGAACACTGATGTGGCTGCATCACTGCAGTATGCTGATTTTTAAGTACTTTGCATATAGGCCAAGGAGTGGGATAATTGGGTCAAATGGTGGATCCATTACAAGTTTTCTAAGGAATCTCCACACCGCTTTCCAGAGGGACTGCACTAATTGCAATCCCATCAGCAATGTATGAGTGTACCCTTTCCCCCACATCCTCTCCAACACCTGTCGTTGCCTGTATTCTTGATAAAAGACATTCTAATTGGGGTGAGATGAAATCTTAAGGTGGTTTTGATTTGCATTTCTCTTATTACTAGGGATGTTGAACATTTCTTCATATATCTGTTGATTGCTTGTAGATCTTCTTCTGTAAAGTGTCTCTTCATTTCCTTGGCCCATTTATTGATTGGGTTCTTTGTATTCTTGGTGTAAAGATTTTTGAGTATTTTATAGATTCTGGAGATTAGTGCTCTATCTGATGTGTGTGTGGAAAAGATTTTCTCTCACTCTGAAGGCTCTCTCTTCACATTGATGCTTGCTTCCTTTGCTGAGAAAAAACTTTTTAGTTTGACTCTATCCAAATTATTGATTCCTGCTTTTATTTCTTATGGTTTGGGATTCATGTTAAGGAAATCTGGTCCTAAGCCAGCATGATGAAGATTTTGACCTATTTTTTCTTCTATTAGGTGCAGGGTCTCTGGTCTAATTCCTAGGTCCTTGATCCATTTTGAGTTGAGTTTTGTACAGGGTGAGAGATATGGGTTTAGTTTCATTTTGCTGAATATGGATTTCCAGTTTTCCCAGCACCATTTGTTGAAGAGGCTGTCTTTTCTCCACTGCATGTTTTTGCCTCCTTTGTCAAGTATGAGATACCTGTATTTATTTGGGTTTGTCTCTGTGTCCTCTATTCTGTACCATTGATCTACCTGTCTATTTTGGTGTCAATACCATGCCATTTTTGTTACTATTGCTCTGTAGTATAGTTGAAGGTCTGGTATTGTGATACCCCTTGCTTCGCTCTTCTTGCTAAGAATTGCTTTAGCTATTCTGGGTCTCTTATTCCTCCAGATGAATTCCATGATTGCTTTCTCTATTTCTATGAGGTCCGTCATTGGGATTGTAATTGGAATTGCATTGAATTTGTATAGCACTTTGTACAGCCATTTTGACATTATTAATTCTGCCTATCCAAGAACATAGGAGGTCTTTCCATCTTCTAAGATTTTCTTTAATTTCTTTCTATAGTGTTCTGTAGTTCTCATTGTAGAGGTCTTTCACCTCTTTTGTTAGATTGATTCCCAAGTTTTTTTGGTTTTTTTTGAGGCTATTGTGAATGGGGAAGTTTTCCTAATTCCTCTCTCAGAGAATTCATCCCTTACAAATAAATGCATTAGATTTATGAACATTAATTTTATATCCTGCTACTTTACTGAATTCATTTATGAGTTCCAGAAGTTTTCTGCTGGAATATTTCGGCTCCTCTAAATATAGAATTATGTCATAGGCAAATAGGGATAGTTTGAGCTCTTCTTTTCCTATTTGTATCCCTTTAATTTCTTTGGTCTGTCTCATTGCTCTGGCTAGAGTCTCAAGGACGATGTTGAATAGTAGTAGTGAAAGAGGGCATCGCTACCTAGTTCCAGTTTTCAGGGGGAATACTTTCAATTTTTCTCCATTTAGAATGATGTTGGTTGTGGGCTTAGCATAGATAGCCTTTACAATGTTAAGGAATGTTCCTACTGTCCCTATTTTTTCTAGTGTTTTGAGCATGAAGGGGTGCTGTATTTTATCAAATGCTTTTTCTGCATCTATTGAAATAATCATGTGGTTCTTGACTTTAAGTCTGTTGATGTGGTGAATTACATTTATAGATATCCCGATGTTGAACCAACTTTGCATCCCTGGGATGAAACCCCCTTGATCATGGTGCACTATCTTTTTAATATGCTTTTGTATGCGATTCGCTAAAATTTTGTTAAGAATTTTTGCATCTGTGTTCATTAGGGATATTGCTCTGAAATTTTCTTTCCTTGATGTGTCTTTCTCTGGTTTTGGTATCAGGGTGATATTAGCATCATAGAATGAGTTTGGAAGTGTTCCCTCCTCCTCTATTTCATGGAATACTTTGAGGAGTATTGGAATGAGCTGTTCTTTGAAGGTCTTGTAGAACTTGGGTGTGAATCCATCTGGTCCTGGACTTTTCTTTGTAGGTAGGCTTTTGATGACTTCTTCTATTTCATTGCTTGAAATTGATCTAATTAGGTTGTGTATGTCCTCCAGAATCAGTCTGGGTGGTTCATATGCCTCTAGGAACCTGTTGAAGTCTTCCAGATTTTCTATTTTGTTGGAGTATAAATTTTCAAAATAGTTTCTAATTATGTTTTGTATTTCATTAGTGTCTGTTGTGATATTTCCTTTTTCATCATGAATTTTAGAAATTTGAGTTTTCTCTCTCCTCTTCGTTAGTGTGGCTAAGGGTTTATCAATTTTGTTTATTTTTTCAAAGAACCAACTTTTTGTTTCATCAATTTTTGAGTTCTTTTTTTCAATTTCATTGATTTCCCCTCTGATTTTAATTATTTCCTGTCTTCTACTACTTTTGGTGATGATCTGTTCCTCTTTTTCTAGGGCTTTGAGCTGTAATGTGAGGTCATTTATTTGTTCACTTTTCATTCTTTTACTGAATGCACTCCATTCAATGAATTTTCCTCTTAGCACTGCTTTCATAGTATCCCAGAGATTTTGATCTGTTGTATCATTGCTCTTGTTGATCTCTAAGAATTTTTTTATTTCCCCCCAATGTATTCTGTTATCCATGCATCATTCAACAGCGTATTATTTAATCTCCAGGTTTCGGAGTAGTTTCTGTTTTTTATTTTATCATTGATTTGTAATTTCATTCCATTATGATCTGATAGAATGCTAGGTAGTATCTCTATCTCTTTGTACTTGCTAAGAGTAACTTTGTGGCATAACATATGGTATATTTTAGAGAAGGATCCTTGGGCTGCTGAGAAGAAAGTGTATTCACTTATTGATGGATGGAATATTCTATATATGTCCGTTAAGTCTAAATTAGCGATCATGTTATTGCGTTCTATGGTTTCTTTTTTTTTTTTCTTTTTTATTGAACCAGGGATTGAACTCAGGGACACTCGGCCACTGAGCCACATCCCCAGCCCTATTTTGTATTTTATTTAGAGACAGGGTCTCACTGAGTTGCTTAGGGCCTCGCTAAGTTGCTGAGGCTGACTTTGAACTCGCAATCCTCCTGCCTCAGCCTCCCAAGTCTCTTGGATTACAGGCGTGCGCCACCACTCCTGGCTCTATGGTTTCTTTTTCAGTTTTTCTTAGAAGATCTGTCCAATGGTGAGACGGGTGTGTTAAAGTCACCCAGTATTATTGTGTTGTGGTCTATTTGGTTCCCTAAGTTGAGAAGGATTTGATTAACATACATGTCAAAAATGTGCCATTGTTTGAGGTATAAATTTTATGATTGTTATTTCTTGTTGATTTATGCTTCCCTTAAGGAGAATGAAATGTCCTTCTTCATCCTAACGAATTTTGGCTTGAAGTCCACTTTATCTGAAATAAGGATGAAAACCCCTGCTTTTTTACTGAGTCCGTGTTTTTCCCCATCCTTTCACCTTTAGTCTGTGGGTATCTTCTTCTATGAGATGTGTCTCTTGGAGGCAGCATATTGTTGGGTCTTTCTATTTAATCCAATCTGCCAGTCTATGTCTTTTGACTGATGAGTTCAGGCCATTAACATTCAGGGTTATTATTGAGATATGATTTGTATTCCCAATCATTATGGCTCATTTTTGGTTTTTAACTTGACTTGGTTTCTCCTTTATTTGGCTTCTTTTAAGGTAGTTTCTCTCTATGCTGGTTTACATTGTTGCTTTTCATTTCTTCCTCATGAAATATTTTGCTGAGAATGTTCTGTAGTGCTGGCTTTCTATTTGTAAATTCTTTTAGCTTTTGTTTATCATGGAAGAATTTTATTTCATCTTCAAATCTGAAGGTGAGTTTTGTTGGGTATAAGATTCTTGGTTGGCATCCATTTTCTTTCAGGGCTTGGAATACATTATTCCCGGCCCTTCTTGCTTTTAGGGTCTGTGTTGAGAAATCTGCTGATAACCGTATTGGTTTCCCCCTGAATGTAATCTGATTTTTTTCTCTCGCAGCCTTTAAAATAATATCTTTATTTTGTATGTTAGGTACTTTCATTATAATGTGACTTGGTGTGGATTTGTTGTAGTTTTGTACATTTGGTGCCCTGTAAGCCTCTTGTATTTGATTTTCCATTTCATTCTTCGGATGTGGGAAATTTTCTGACATTATTTCATTGAATAGATTATTCATTCCTTTGGTTTGTATCTCTGTGCCTTCCTCAATCCCAATAATTCTTAAATTTGGTCTTTTCATGATATCCCATAATTCTTGTATGCTTTGTTCATGGATTCTTACCATCTTCTCTGTTTGGTCAACTTTGTTTTCAAGATTAAATATTTTGTCTTCAGTGTCTGAGGTTCTGTCCTCCAGGTGATCTAGCTTGTTGGTTATGCTGTCTATTGAGTTTTTAATTTGGTTTACTGTTTCCTTCATTTCAGGGATTTCTGTTTTTTTTTTTTCAACATCTCTATCTCTTTATGGAAATGATCTTCTACTCTCTGTATCTGTTCTTTTAATTGTTGATTGGTGTGATCATTCATTTCCCGCATTTTCTTTCTCATCTCATCATTTGCTTCTCTGATCATTTTAATTATGTACATTCTGAATGGCCTTTCTGACATTTCTTCTGCCATGTTATCACTGGATTCTGTTGATGCAGCATCTAGGTTTGTTTGAGACACTTTCTTCCCTGTTTACTCATGTTGCTCATGTATCTTCCCTTCTATCTGTGAGAATCTGAGGTATTGCAGCTTCCCCTCTATAGACCTGTGATGTCCCTGCAGGTTTCCAATATCTCACCTCCTATTCTTCAGTAGCACTAGACCTCGGGCTGGGGCCAGGCTGGAGTAAGACTTGGACTCTGGGCTCGGCCTCCTGGCATGGAAGCCTCAGACTTGGACTCTGGGCTCGGCCTCCTGGCATGGAAGTCTCAAGTGTCCATGCTGTGCCAACTTCCCCCACACTAAAGCCTCCTGCTTCTACACTGTGCCAGCCACCCCCTCGGAGGTCCCACAGGAGCACTCTGGGCCACTGTCTCAGGTGCGATACTCTTCCTCATCTGCGCTGAGCTGAGCCTGATGTCTGTCTCTGGGTCTGCCTCCCGGACCTGGAACTCTCGCTGGACTTGGCTGGGCTGAACCCAAGCCTCTGAGCTGGGCCCCCTGGAGAGGATGACCCAAGTGTCCTCTCCTCCGTGCCTGCTTCCCTCGCTGAAGACTCTCACCTCTGGGCTGTGCCCACCGCCCCCACAGAGGTCCCAGGGGAGCATTCTGGACTGATGTCCCAGGTGTGGAACTCTCACTCATCTCATGAATTAATTTTAATATATGGTGTCAAGTAAGGTTGGAAGGCTTTATTGTTTTTGTTTTGTTGTTTGTTTTGTTTGGCTGCTCGTTGGTTTGTGGGGTTTGCATATAAACGTCCAATCATTTCAGCACTGTTTGTTTTAAATTTTATGGCTATCCTTTTCAAATTACCTTTGCACCTTTGCTAAAAATCAACCATATTTATATGAATATACATCTGGAATCCTCATACTGATCAGTTGCTGCTGTTCCACTGGTTATTTAGCCAATGGTCTTGACAATTGTGGCTTTATAGGAAATCTTAAAACTAGATAGCATAAAACTTCCAACTTTATTTTTATACAAAAGAATTTTAGTTATCCTATTCTCTTTGTATTTTCATATAAAGAGTTTGTCTATGTCTACAGAAAAAGTTCCATTGCACTATATTTCTGCATTCATTTTGACTTTTTCATTGATATTTTTGATCAATGTTTTGAGGTTTTCAGAAAATAGATCCTGAAAATATTTTTTCAGGTTTATGCCTAAGCAATTTTTTTAATTTGTTATTTATGAAAAATGGTGGCATTTAAAAAATTTTGTTTCCAATTTTTTTAACTTTTTAAAATTTGTTCTTTTGAATTATACATGACAGTAGAATGTATTTTGACCTATCATACATACATGGGTTATAGCTTCCCATTCTTGTGGTCATACATGATGTTGAGTTACACATATGAACATAGGAAAGTTATTTCTGATTCATTCTACTGTCTTTCCTATTCCCATCCTGCTCCCTTCCCCAATCCAATGAACCTCCACTCCTCTCTCCTCCCCACCTCCCCACTCCCACCTATTCTGAGTCAACATCTGCATATCAGAGAGAACACTGAGCCTGTGTTTTGGGAGGATTGGCTTATTTGACTTAGCATAATAATCTCCAGTTCCATCCACTTACAGGCAAGTGCCATAATTTCATTCTTCTTTATGACTGAGTAATATTCCATTGTCTACATATACCACATTTTCTTAATCCATTCATCTGTTGAAGAACATTTAGGTTCTTCATCTATAAGCATTGATGTGGCTGCATCATTGTAGTATGCTGATTTTAAGTCCTTTGGGAATACGCTAACATGGGATAACTGGGTCAAATGGGGTTCCATTCCTAGTTTTCTGAGGAATCTCCATATGGCTTTCCACAGTGGTTGCACCAATTTTCAGTCTCACCAGCAATGTCTGAAAGTTCCTTTTTCCCCACATCCTCGCCAACATTTATTGTTCCTTGTATTCTTGATAATTGCCATTCTGACTGGAATGTGATGGAATCTCAGTATAGTTTTAATTTTCATTTCTCTAATTGCTAGTGATGTTGAACGTTTTTTCATATATTTGTTGACCATTCATATTTCTTCATCTGTGAAGTGTCTATTCAGCTCCTTTGCCCATTTAGAATAATCTTGGTCTTAGGTTTAGCATATATAGCTTTTTCAATGTTGATGTATGTTCCTACTATTCCTAGTTTTTCTAGTATTTTGAACATGAATGGATGTTATATTTTTGTCAAATGCCTTTTCTGCATCTACTGAAATAATCCTATGATTCTTGTCTATTCATGTGATGAATTACATTTATTGATTTCTGCATGTTGAACCAACTTTGCATCCCTGGGGCGAATTCCACTTGATCATGGTGCACTATCTTTTTAATATGTTTTGTATGCAATTTGCCAGTATTTTCTAAAGAGTTTTTGCATCTATATTTATCAGGGATATTGGTCTGAAATTTTCTTTCTTTGAGGTGTTTTTGTCTGGTTTTGGTATCATTTTGCTTCCAGTTGTTCCTTCCTAGTGTATTAGTTCTTGGATTTTTAAAATAGATTCTTTAGGATTTTTTATGTAAAAAATCATGTAATCCAAATAAGTACTCTTTCATTCCTTTCTGATTTCATGCCTTTTTCCCCCTTTTTCTTATTTCAAGTTAGAACTTCCTGTAAAATATTGAATAGGAGTGGTGAGAATGCATATCCTTGCCCTGTTCCTGATTTTACAGAGAAAACATTCAGACTTTCATTTTAAATATAACAATAGTTGTAGAGTGTTTTGAAAATGCCCATTTCTGTGTTGTAAAACCTCCTTATACTTTTTAAGAATATTTGTAATAGAGGGACATTGAATTTCATTAAAAGCTTCCTGCATCTATTGATATAACCATTTGTTTCTCTGTTAGTGTGAACTTATCCATTGATTTTTAAATGGTGACCAGCCTTGCTTTCCCAAGATAACCCCAGTTAGGCACAATATATTATAGTGGATTTTTTTAATATTATGGTGGATTCAATTTGCTACTTTTTATTGAAGATTTCTTTGTCTTTGTTTATGGGAGATCTTGGTCTTAAAACTGCTATGCAGTTGCTCTTCCATCAAGTGATCTGCACATGATTTTTCTAACAAAAACAAACCAAAAAATCTGCTGCAAATGAAGATATGAATGACCACCATCAGAAACTCTTGACATGACAACACACCCAATGTAATACAGATCTGAATTGATTATACCCCTAGATGGTAATGGTTTGTCCTGTAGCTTAGGCTGGAGAAAAATAAAAAAGGAATCCTGAGAACTGTAGCCCTTGCATTAAACAATACTAGGACCAGGCTATGCTGAGGCAAAGCAAAAATAACCACTTGGCCCAGTCCAGTGATTATTTGCTTCCAAACTATGAACCAACTTTACACCTTACTTATCAAGAATAAAAATTTATCAAGACTGTTAAAACCCTTCATCTTGCTGTGCCCTCAATCCAAAGTTATGTTATAAAATCTACCCCATGTCAACAAGTTACCTTCTTTGCAGGTCTCATTTTGAACTCTTCCAACCTTCGTGACTCTAAACCCCTAAAACCACTCTTCCATAATTTCCTCATTTCAGGAAGTTATCAATGGTTGATGATGGTCTTCTCCCTCCCCACTCTAAGTCTAATAAGCGTGGTCTTGGTGCATCAATAGGCTTCTCTGGTAGTTTACTAGGGGAGTAGAGTTAACCCTGCTATATTTTTCATCCTTGCTATCATTTTTCAGACCTTGAATTGCAAAGTAGGCCTTTTGTCTTCAGAATATCTTTCTTGACTGGTTTTCTATTATTAAATAATTAACTCTTTGGGCTTTTCAGAAGTTTATAGAAGACTTTCATCTCCAGTGATCATTGCTTCTGTGGCTCATCTCCTGGCTGTGCCATCTACAATGGAATACAGATAAACCTTGGGGATGGTAGAAGAATAAGAAAATTATTCATTGTCCTATTCCTCTGCCAGACCCATTTTGTTGAAATTACCCTCAAATGCAAACATACAGAGGAATTCCCCGTTAACAAAGAGAAATCTACCATCCACTTTTGTGACTGTATCTGTAGCAGTCTCTGCTGTCTGGGAATCAGTTACTTTAAGTTTCTCAAACAATAGTCTCAAATTCTGAGTCAAAACACACTTTTAAGTCTATTTTTTGGGTGTTGGAGAAAGAGCCCAGGCCTTTGTGCTTATGAGGCAAACACTCTACCAACTGAGATGTATTCCCAGCCCTTCTCAGCCAAAACACTTAACCACTCCTTTCTCATCTAGGATTCACCCATTTATTGGTTAAAATAAGCGTCCCACAGCCTTAATTTTTTCTGAGTTTTGGTTTCCTGTCTTTCCATCAAATTCCCAGTGACATAGTATGAGATATCATGAAGTGTTTGGATGATCAGTGGTTCCTTTCTTATATATTTTGTAAATTATTCTAAAGCCCAAGTTGTCCACATATATTCAATCTCAAAGAAATTTATCTCCAGAAAGTCCCTAATAAGTTTTCACATAAGGTTCTTTTCCCCTCCTAGGGCTGCTTCACAGTCTTGGGACCTGAGTCTGTTGAACTGCTGAGCTAAATATGGCCAATTAACCATATAACATTACCATCAGCTAGACACTGCACTTTTGTGTCTCTTAGAAAAATTGACTTTGGACTGACCTAATTCCCACTTGTTTATTTTATCTAGGAGGCCTTGCTCAATGCCCAGCTGCTTTCTTCCAGGGATGAGGAGAAAAGGGAAAAGTAGGAGGTCTCTGCTTTTTCTAGGTTCTTGTTAAGCCCAGGTTAATATGCCATGCAAAGTCTACCAGTGCAGACTCTCAGCCACCATCAGTCACATATTTCATCCTTAAGGAAATGAAAGTGGCTTTCTTGCATTAGGAGCTGCAACTCAGAATAATTTGCTAGGCCCTTCTACCAGGGCAGCAGATTTCATTGAGAAATGACTGGCACAGAAACTACTCAACACACACAATTAAACGTTCTCTTCCCTCATAATATTTAGAAAAATTAATAATATAATTACTTGAGAAGTTAGTGTCAACCTTCTTCCACAACAACAATATATTTTCCACAACGTCAGGAACCATGTTTGTATGTAGATGATACTTTCTTAGCAAATTAACTGGTACCCTTTGTCTATTGGTAGGCATTCAGTAGGACACAGAAAGACCTCAGTAAAGACATTCAATGAGTGAATAAAAGAAATTGCACAAGTACAAAGGAAACCAGTCATCTGTAGGCAATGCTTCCAAAATTATGCTTGTCACTGAATTTTCACCAAAATGGAGTGCAATTAGAGAAATAAGTAAAATGGAGTAGATTCTTATAATGCTACACAGTTTATACTACATTATAACCTTCTCCTTCAGTATTAAAAAGCCCTACACTGCGATTTATGAAATGGTGGTATAACTAGATGATAGATTTCAGTGTATGTGATTTTTAAGTTAATATTTCGTGGAAAATTTAAATTGGCAACTCTATCTCAGTCATCCAACTTCATTTTATTTTAATCATTTTTCTTTTTCATGAAAACTGAAGTCTGATTTCATTGATCTAAGGCATGTCAAAGTATTATTTTCTAAATATTAAAAACATGACTTTAATACTAATACAGAGTATACTGATGTCAAAGTTTTTTTTTCAAACACATTAATGAGAGAATGAGAAAAAATGGTAAAACTATTTCAAAGAAGGATATAAGAGATTGAGAGTTACCAAAAGAAAGAAAGCTGAAATAAGATTGCTAATTTAGATTCAGGGAAATGGAACCATGATCTTTGGAAGTTATCATTTCTGTAGAACAAAATCCATTTGAATCCCTACCAGAAAAAAAGTAATTTACAATTTGTCAATCTTCTCTAAGTTGACTTGTAACTTTATAGAATCTGGGCCTTAATCGATAATAATAAATAGTAAATCAAACAAAACTACCTTCCCACATGTGTCAGATGACTCTTATCAGCTTGTGAAACAGTCTCTAGTATGAATTAGAAGGTCACACAGTAATTTTCTGCCTTCATTTCTAGTTTTAAATAATTCTATTAAGGGGAACCTGCCCGTTATGGTTTGGACATAAGAAGCCCTCCAAAATCTCCTGTTTCAATGCAGAAGGGTTGGGAGGTGAAGTGATTGGACTGCCAGAGGTATAACCTAATCAGTCTAGCCTAGTTTGAATGGACTGACTGGGTGGTAACTATCAGCAGGTGGGGCATGGCTAGAGGAGGTATGTCACTGGGAGAATGCCCTGGAAGTGTTCATTGTCCCTGCAGCTCGCTCCACCCTCCTTCACTCCGCTACCTGACTCCATCATGAGCTGAGGAGCTTTCCTTCCCTAGGCCCTTCCACCATGATGTCCTGCCTCACCTTGGACCCAGAGCAATGGACTCAGTCATCTTTGGACTGAGACCTCTGAAACCATGAGCCCCAAATAAACTTTCACTCCTCCAAATTGTTCTTGTTGGGTATTTTGGTCACGCAATGCAAAGCAGACTAATACACTGCCTCTAACATTTGAATAGAAATTCCACATGTCTATGTATGTATATAAATAAATGTCAATTTGTACATTTATAGATTGTAACTTGAAGGAGATAAACAAAAAACCAGCTATTACACTTTGGAAATAACAATATGGGTGTACTAGTTTCCTAGAGATGCTATAACAAAACAGTCACAAACTGAGTGGCTTAAATAACAGAAATTTACTCTCTCACGGTTCTGGAGCTGGAAGTTCAAGATCAGGGTGTTGGCAGGGCAATGCTTGTCCTAAAGGTGCTAGGGAAGGATCTGTCTCAGATCTCTCCTGGATCTTTAGTTTCTTGGCTTGTGGCAGCACAACTCTAGTGTTCACATGGGCTTATTCCATGTGTCATAATTTCTACTTTTATAAAGCATTCAATGAGGGGCCTATCCTAGCCCAGTGGGATCTCATGTTAACTACATCTGCAACAACCCTATTTCCAAATAAGGTCACATTCTGAGGTATTAGGGTTTAGAATCTCAACATATGCGTTTTAGAGGAAGGAGAGACATGATTCAACCTGTTACAATAGGTAAAAATTTTTTCTGAGACTTTTCTTCACTTTCTAAATTTTCAAGAAAAATAAATACCAACACCAAGAACTAAAAGTCTGTATTAGTTCCTTAAGACAATCATTGAAAATAAATATAAAATGATGAGTTAAAACAACAAAAATTGATTCCCATAATCTGGAGGTATAGAAATCCAAAAGCAAAATATTAGCAGAGCCACAATCCCTGTGAAGGCTTTAAGGAAGAATCTTTCCTGTCTTCTAAGGTTTCTGGACATCCCTGGCATTCCGTGGCTTACAGCTTTAATCATTCTAATCCTTGCTCTGTCTTTGCATTTTTTTTTTTTACATATTTCCTATTTATTTTATTAGTGTTTGTCCTAGGGCTAACCATAAATATCATAAGTTCTTATTTGTAGCAATTTAATTTCAGTAAGATATAGAAAGTTATTCCTATGCAGATCTACTCACTCATCCATTTTTGTGCTCTTGTTGTACATATTACATGTATGTACTTCATACCCAACAATTCACATAATTACATAATTTTATGTCTATTAAAGAAGCTGATAAAAGAATAAAGGAAGGAAGTCTTTATAGAATGTGTTATGTTAACCTCATTATTTACCATTTCTGGTATCTTTACTTGTTCCTGTGCATTTAAGTTACTATCTAGTCTCTCTTTATTACTCCAGTATACCTTTGCTCTCACCTGGATTCTTGATGCTATTAACAAAAAAAGTGCATGTGTATGTATTATGGGTTCACACTTAGGTTTAACTCTTCTTAAACAATTGTATTTAATTGAGTAAGAGAAGAGAGAAGAGATATGTATTTGTACTATCTTTTATAATTATATAACTACCTTTACCAGTGTTCTTTATTTTCTCATATGGATTCAAATTACTTGCTCAGGTCACAGGTAGTTCTGTTGCCCGCTTTCTCCTCCTTTATGTCATACTTCCTTATCTTTTGGAATGTCTCATTATTTTTGGTTGAAAACTGGACATTTAGGTTGCATATTGTAGAAACTCTGGCTAGTTTATGGACTTCCACCTGCTCTGGACCTTGTTTTTACTATTGTGTGCTTGTTTGTTTATGACTTGGGTAGACAATTTTTCCCTCACACTGTGAAACTTCTCTTTTAGTAAGTTTTTTGGTGCTATAACAAAATACTTGAATCTAGGTACTTTATAAAGAAAAGTTTCCTTTAGTTTCTAGTTTTGGAGTATGAAAGTCCAAGATTGGGTGACCCCCTCTGCTGAGGGTTCTCTAGGCTATATCACATTATGGTGGATGGCATCAAGGTGGAAGGGAGTGATCACCAACAGGGAGAGGTCAGTCTTGCTCTTTTATAACAAGTCATTCTCTTAAGAACTAACTTACCCCATGGGAACTACACTGATTTCCTCCAAGGGTAATGCATTCAATGACCCAGTCACCTCCCACTAGTCTACACCTCTTAAAAGTTCCATCACATCCCAGTTGCCACTGAGGACCAAGCTTCCAACTTATTAACACTTGGGGGGCACCATCAATCCAAATCATCGCACCCCTGACAATGCACTTCAGAGACACAGCCTTGAGCATACAGTCACCTCAACATTACTGTGGCTTAGAAGAACACTCTCAACAGTCTCTTCCTCTGATCATTCTGTGAAGCTCCCATCTAACACTGAGCTGCTTTTGGCTAATTGTTCTAATTGTTTGTAGCTGATTGTTCTGTTAATTTTTTAAAATTTCTTTTTAAAAAATTTTTAAAATTTGTTTTAATTAGTTATACATGACAGTAGAATGCACTTTGATACATCATATATAATGTAGTATAATTTCTCATTCTTCTGGTTAGAATCCCACCCATCATATATATACATGGAGTAATAATGTCTAATTCATTCTACTGAATTAGTATCCTCATATCAGAGAAAACATTCACCCTTTGGTTTTCTGGGATTGACTTATTTCGCTTAGCATGATATTCTCCAGCTCCATCCATTTTCCACAATGGTTGTACCAATTTGCAGTCCCACCAGCAATGTATGAGTGTCCACTTTTCCCCACATCCTCACCAACATTCATTGTTGTTTGTATTGGCATGCCCTTGGACATAATAAATTCCACACACTTATCTAAATGAACTTGAACCCCTTTTGCAGTATACTTTTGGAGGGCAATATTTTATTTTATTTTTTTCTTGGTCCCAGGGAGGGCTCTTCTTAACTACATTTTGCTAGTAAACTAACTGACCTGTGGTTTATATTGTTATATAAATGCACCAACCTCCTCTTAACAGCTAAGATCTCTATTGTTCTAGAGAGTGCCCTTAGGCTTGGACTTCATCACACATTTTCAAATGAAGTCAGGACCTTTGGGAAGAGTTTGGAGCTCTGTGTTCCTATGAATTGTCTCTTCCCCCTGGGAAGAAATTTGAGCCAATTGCTCTAGGCATGGAGGAGTAGGGACATTATCCCCTGGTAGTCTCAATTTGCCTCTTCTGCTATGGAACGTCCACTCTGGTAGTCAGCTGGGACAAAAGTAATTGGGGATCCAGTATTATTCTTAGCCTGCCTTGTCTGGGTAGAGCCTGTTCCTATGAGTTGAGACTAGGTGGATGAAGGGCACCCTCGATCTCTTACTCACATTCACAAAGAATTCGACCTCTGTAACAAAGAGTCAAAGAGTATGAGGAGTGCTGGAAGCCTGTCCCTCCCTGTGAGATACAGTCTTCCTTGATTGGGAGTTTAGGAAAGGAGTCCCACTTTTTGGCTCCACCCATCTGGAATGGAGCTTTAGTCAAGTTGCCCTGTGGGTAGGGATGAAAGATCAAGTACTACAGAGTCTTGCTATTCCTACCTAGATTTAGTGGACTTCTCAAATAAATGTTTCTTCATTTGCGGCATACCCTTAACACAAGCTCCAGAGACTTGAAATTGTTGGGTTTAAAAGAAAATAAATTTCCCTAGTTACGCTTACTTTGTTGAAGAGCAGGGCCACAAAATGTGTTGCTGCCATTCCTGATTTCCTCATTGGAGGTTTCAGTTGCAAATCTGAACTCACACATGGTGGTTGTTAAAACTGGGATGAGTAAATGTTTCCCCAGTGTTAAGTTGTTGTGACATTTTTCAATGGGAAATATTTCAAAGTGGACAAGATAATATCTCATGCTTAACTTTTTTCTTCTAACACACCATCTCAGTGCCAAAATTCAATAGAAAATGATTGTCAAATATGTTTGAGAGGTTCTGTATGTTTATAGTATTATAAAATTTTTTGAAAACCTCTGTGTAAAATCAAAAGTAGACATCTGTTAGAAGACCATGGAAAGTGAATATTAATGAGATCAAGATCAAAAATAAAATTTATTTGTGCCCCTCCAACTTCAAGAGATGAATATATAATATCTATAATAATATGATATCTATAATATCTATAATATCTCTGAGTATTCTTTAATATCAGTAACAACCAATGTAGTTCATTACGACTTCACATCAGAGTGGGATGTCGTGGTCAGAATAAATATTTTGCTCATGACATTTGTCAATTCATTTAATACATTAGAAGTGGTATCAATTTTAAAATGTAAGAAATTTCATGTAAGATTCGTATTCTAGTGTGAAAGTACAGAAATACTTAAGAACACTTGCCTATTTGTGTTTTCATTTATCAGAATTCCCTGTGATGTGTCAAATGATTGTCAGTTTACAAAATGTGACATCTATAAATATGCTTTAATTGCACATTCATTTCAATCATTTAGTCAACGAATACTTAATGAGTAAATATGGAGCCAGGGGATATCAGTGTATGGGACAGATAAGGTCCCTGATCTCTTGGAAGTTGTATTCTAAGAACCTAGGCTTCAAAAAACAGATAAATGTAGAAATGTGTTGCCTATTGTCCTGGGTGCACAAGTACACCACTGTTCAGATGCCCTGTCAAGGCAAAGCCACTCATTTGCAAGCTGCTGGGCGTGTTGACTGTCAGACACTTCTTAGCTCCACCTTTTTCCCAGAATTGCCCTCTGTCAAAGGGACCTGCCTTGTTCAAGATTACAATTCCTTCCCTAGGGTAGCTTGCATCCAATTACTGGTTAAAGCCACATTTGAAGACCTGTTACCTTTGCATCAATTTCAGAGTAATTCAAAAGCTACATCAACTCCAGACAACCCCAGAGGATTTTCTGAGACTTCTCTTACAATTTTATCACAGTGGAATTTTTGTCTCTGTTCAGTCTGCTTCCTGTAATTCCTTAAAGGTCTTGTTTCTGAGGACATGTCCCAGTATCCTACACACAAATCTCTATTTCTGATCTGCTTCTAGGAAAATTTAACCTAAGATGATGGGTACCAGATATGGTCCCAAAAAGTAGATTCTACATGAAATATTTGAGCTGTCTCACCTCCTGCTGAATACTGGGGAAAGCTAAGGTCAGTTCGAGAACCTAATTATAACTGTAGTGAAGCTTCAGAGAAGGTTGAACTGCTAACCCCAGCAGCACTGCTTCAACAGAGAAAAGGCTCCAATTAGGAACTGGGACCCTAGGACTAGAGATATCTGGGTCAATACACTTGAGAACATTGAAACCCAAATATAACTGAACCTGATGGGTCAGGAGGAATGTCACACCCCTCCTTGTTAAAGGCTTACCTATGCCTCTTGCTTGCAGATTAGGCAATAATCTGTTCTTGAAAGCTCAGGAAATGCTCCCACCTACCTCCTGGCCACTGAACAACTAGAGAGGGTCAAATCTCAGCACAACCCACCTGAGGAATTTCTGGACCTGCTAAGTAAGGGACAGGAACAATTCACTTAAAGAGTGCAGGGATACCCACATGAATTGGTAGGAACAAAGTGAGTATATATGAAACAGGAAAAAGAGGTTGTGGGGTTAAAAAATACAGGACATCAAGATGCACAGCAGAGAGTTTACTGCTGGGGAGTCCCCTCCTGAAATACAGAATTTAATACCCTAACAAAGACCATGAGAAAAGGAGCTAATACCTGCTAGGATGTCTCTTGGCAGCTGGAAGAAAGCTATGGCCCATCCTACATGAAATATCAAATACTAGATCTTTTTTAGCAGTCAGGAGAGTAAGAAATCAAAAGGCTCAAAGCAGAAGCCAGCAAGAATGGATATACTTCTCAAAGACTAATAGCCTACCTGCCAACTCTGTGCTATGAAAGGACCCACTATTAGGGACAAGGACCAAACTTTCTGCAACAGACCAAGAGAACACAATATTTACCAAGGAAATAAGAATGCGCTGATGAGAAGGTCATCAATATCATTGTAAATCTCAGTTGTGGCTGTTCTCTTTGGGTCATGATGAGAAGTAAGAGATGCTTTTAGAGAACCAGGCCCTTCATGGTAATGAAGATGATATTATGGAATACCAGCGGTCAGATGATAGAACTTCACTGGCAGAAGCAAGGTTAAAGTAATTGCCATAACAAAAAGAAAGGTGGGAAGGGAAGCAATGAGGGTCTCATTTGTAGGGATTTATGAAGATGGTATATAAAACATAGTTGTAGGTACAGAATAAAAAGAAAAACCAAAAAGAATATTGCTAAATTTGCACATAATCAAAAGTGATCAGTAGTGGATTAACAGAAGATTGGGATCAACCACCCCAATAGAGATCCACAATCCTTTATCAGATGTTCAGAACCAATTCAATTATCAGATCTAAAATGCACTGACTGAAGCTGGGTCCCCACGAAGTAGGAATCCAGAACAGCACAGGAAATGTGCATAATAGTGACCCGACCACATCAGTAAAGATTTTAGGGGGCAAATCTGAGGAGCAAAATTTTAGGAAGCAAGGTCTGAGGCACACCAAAACATGGATTTCAAAGTAAAGGACAGGGCTGGGAATGAAGACAAAAAAGTTGGGAGGCTACGAATGTAGTTCAGTGGTAGAATGCTTCTCTGTGGTGTGTGTATGCAAGCTGAAGATGGACTGCTGTTGTACCGCAGCCCATCCAGGGCCAGTCCTGTGCCTTAGTTCCCTTAGGCTTCTGTAACAAAGTACCCCAAGCTGGGAGACTTAAAACAAAAGACAATCACAGTGCTGGAGACCCCAGTCCAGGTATCATCAGGGTCCTTTCTATCCTCTGCAGGAAGGGAGAGAGGGAAGATTTCTTCTTTGCTCTTTCTAGTTTCTAGCTTCTAGCTTCTGTGGTTGTTGGCAACTCTTGACATTCCTTGGCTTGAGGCAGCATAATGCTAATCTGTCTTCATCTGGCCTCCTTCCCTGTGCATGTGTCTCCATTGCCTTTTTCTTATAAGAACACTTGACAATGGAATCAGAGTTGCCCAAATCCAGTATTAATTCCTCTTAATGATCACATGTGCAAACACCCAATTTCCAAATAGGACTGTTACAGTCCCCAAGAAATAAAATTCTCAAACACCATGCCCCAGAAATGGAACAAACAATTCCTGGAAATCGAGGGGTGACCTTTAAATTAAGGAAGTTGGAAAGTCCCTAAGGGCCTAAATATACCATCAGGAGGGAGAGATAGCTAACTGCTAATCGCTAACATCTGCTTCTGTAGCGTGGTTTGCTTGCATTGGCTAGAAACAGTGATTATGCCACCCACCCCACTCACATGTCATTTTCCCTATAAATGCTGACTATGAAGGAACTAGCGTGCGACTCCCCTCCACACCACTTTTAGGTGGTCGTCACTTACCAGCTACAACAAAGGCTTCTTTTGGCTTTATATGAATGGCTTGGATGATCTCGTTCTCATCAGGTATAACAGGACACATTCACATGTGCCAGGAGTTAGGACTTGAACATGTCCTTTGAAAGACAGAATACAATCCCCAACACCCTAAAAGGTGAAATGAGAGGAGAATGACAGAGCATTTGGTCATCCCCTTAGGATGTGGAAAGAAAAACAGCCCCAGCTAGGACTATACCCAGACTTACATGTAAGGTGAGAAATCTGGCTGGTTGGATAGAATCTGGAAGGGGCAAGATTGGAAGATCAAGTACAAAAACACATAGCTCGTATTGAAGAGGTATGTAAACCGATCATGAACATGCACAACGAGGATTACAACGAGGATTATCTTTGTAATCGGCCCCTTTCTCAATTTAGCAACAATTGCAAATGGCCAACTCCATTCCAAATTAAGGATATAGGAGTGAATTTGGAGAGAAAAGGACTAATTTGGGATGTTTTAAGAGTGCAGCATGTAGGACTTGTTGGCACCCAGCACCTGCATGAGCACCCAGCACAGGGCAAGTATTCAATAAATGAAATTGATGAATAAGTGACTCCTAAGTTTTGACTCTTGCTCTTGGATAGACTGTGGTAAAGAGGAATTGAAGCTCTGCATGCTGAAGCTCTCTTTCTTCAGGTTTTCTCTGACATCTCAAGAGCTTCCTGGGCCACAAGTAGGTACAAACTAAAATATTAAAAATACACTTTCAATCAGTGAGGTCTATGTCACAGCTGGTGAGTAAATGCCTCAGCCTCCTGCTCCCAGTAGAATGGTTCTGGAGCACATTTCACACTTTCTCAGAGAATCCCCAATGAGACAGATGTTCCTTTGGACATAATGGTAACAGCTCATGAACATATTCTTTAATGGCTTTCTTCATTATCCTACCTCACTTTTAGTCAGCTTCTTACTTGTGCTTCCTGGAATCCCCTTCCAAATAAATAATTGCTATAGGCATTGGTTCCAGAGGATGCACAAACAAAGACAATAGTGGCAATAATGGCAGACCTTGGGTCCACAGATCATGTTTACCTAACATTCTCTCCCATTTCGGTCCATCAAAATTCATGTTCTTTAAAACCCAGTGCAAATCTCCTCTACAAAACACTTTCTCTGATCACATTACTCAAAGAGATCATCCTTTTTCTTGCTGTTCTTCTCTGGAAATGTTATCTGTTGAGCATTTTGGAGTTTATTTTTCACTTGTTGTACCATCCTGGACTCGGGACCCTTTCCTTGTTCTGAGAAGTCTTACAGTGTACATCTCTAGTTCTCAAACCAAGCATGTCCTTTTTCCTTTTCTCTAGATTTATTTCCTCTGGGATTGGCATGTGTGAAGATTTTAATTTCTTTGAATTAAGGATTTGAAGATTTGAGTTTGAATGTGGAGGAAGGAGACCTTTGGGCATACAATCTGTGCAAAATGACAACACAGAGCTGCTTACATTTGAATTCTCTGAGGTCAAATTCTACAAATAATGATAACATATGATATATATATAATGATACATATAATATATAATAATTATATATATAATATGTACACACATTATATAATTATATATTATACATTAATAATTATACATTAACATATATAACATATATAACATTAACATATATATGTATATAACATATACATATATAATTATACATTAATAATTATATATATATATTCACACACACACACACACACACACACACATGCATAGGACAAAGACTGGCACAGATATGCCTGTATCTCCTTTGTCCTATGCATGTATCTCCAAGGGTAGAAAGACTTGGTCAAGGAAGTGAGAACTAGCTGTGCTAGGTAGGCTCCAGAGCTGGCCTGTCTTAGATAAGGGTGTCCCCCACCCCACCCTGTACTTTGACCCTTTGCTCCATTGCAAAAGGATTCCATAAATATCCTGTCCACATTTAGGGCCCCTTGAATGCTGAGAGCCAGTTCCCAGCCTGGTCCCAGTTGGCCTGGCCTGTTTGCCACTGGGACCTGAATGTCCAAACCCCTTCCCACGATGGCTCCTGGAAAGACTAAATGAAGTCACGAGTGTAAAGTGCTCCTGCATGGTAAGCACTCAGTAGGTGGTCCCCGTTCCCAAACCCTGAGCCCTGAGCCCTGGGTCGAGGATGCTACCCTGTGGGGTGTCTGTTTCCTGGGGTACAAGTACATATGCAGGTCAGAAACTAAATGTGTTTCTATGCTTATGTACAAACCTGTGTGATCAGAGTTCCTGTGTCCATGTTCCTGGGAGTACATACGTGTAGAATTGTGCAATAAGGGTGTGTGCCTGGGTGTGCATGTGTGTCAGGGAGGACAAGGAATGCAAGTGCACGTGATTTAGTACTGGACTGTGCCGGAAGACAGTGAGCTCTGAGTTGCCAGCAGTTGTCAGGGTGACTGCAGGTAGAGTGTGTGAGTGTCAAGGGCATGAACAGGTAAGTGTGAGGATGTGGATCTGTCAGTGTGAGCAGCTGGGCAAAAGGGTTTGGGGGTCTGTTTCTCCTCTGCTCAAGGCCAGTAGCCAAATGCCTAGGCTTATTGGGCCTGAAGGATAAGTAGACTACTGGTGGACTGGGGGTGAGGGGACACAGCCGGAGGGTATCTGCAAGGCTGGCTCCTTCTCTGCCTGCTGTATTTCCTTGTGGTCATCATCCTGTACTTTGAAATCTATGCCAGCACCTGGCCTTCTTCATCTACTTAAGAACCTGTGGCCCTGCCTGTAGCCTCCACCCAGAAGCTGGCAGTAGCACCAACCACTATTTACCTAATGCTACTGGCCCCAGCTCTGGGCTCCCTGGGGTCCCCAGTGTCTGGCCTGGCCCCATGGTTCCTATCCTGCCACAGTGTCTTGACTTACCACCTATTGGGTAAAGCCTGTCTATAGGGGTGGGGAAAGGGCCTTGCTAGTGTCACTGGAAGAATGGAGTCCTGGCCCATGGATCCAAGTCCATTCAACAGGGCTATTCTGGAGTTCCATTGCTCACCTCAGGCAGCTGGTGTCCCTGAATTGTGTCAGGAAGACCCTTATTCCTGACACTGTCCTGCCTGCAGTGGGCTGGCTGCTGATGGAGCTCACCTCACCCATGCTTCTGGAGCAGATGTAAAGGGAGAACCCAGGCAGCTTTTGGGTGGCCACCACAACACTGCCTAACTATACCCAGGCCCAGACAGTGACAGTCACCATCCCCTTTAAATACGGGGAGGATCACCTGCACTACTGGCTCCACCATGTGCATCCCATCTTGAGGCAGTAGCAGCTGCCCTATGGCACCTATGTCATCTGTGTCATCAATCAGCATGGTAAGGACACCTTCAACCCTGTCAAGCTGCTCAATATGGGTTTCCCAGAGGCATTGAAGGAGCACACTGCTAGGACTGCTTCATCTCCAGCATTGTGGACCCACTGGTCCCGGTGGATGATCGCAATCTGCAGCAGCAGCCCCACCACTTTGCCATGGCCATGGACAAGTTTGGCTTCCAGCTGCCCTATGCTGGCTACTTTGGAGATGCGTCAGGCTTAAGCAAAAAACTGTTTCTTAGAATCAATGGCTTCCCCAAGAGTCCTGAGGATGGGGTGGTGAGGATGATAACCTCTTCAACGGGATCCCCCTAACTAATATGAAGATCTCACACCCAGACCTGTGGCTGCTACCATGTAATCTAGCAAGACCAGAACAAGCATAACAAGCCCAACTCCCAGAGGTTTACCAATATTCCAAAGAGGAAGCTGACATGAAACCGGTCTTGGAGGTGTCTTGGCAACCTCTTCTCCAACATCAGAGTGGACATTGTGTGGCCCATCACGGCCCCCTCAGGGCTGACACTCATTGACAAAGGCTCTTAGTGCCAAGGATTGCCTACCAGAAGACTGACCTACTGCCTGACTGGCAGCTGCTCCATAAGGGACCCCCCTGGACTGTACTGGGCTGTTCTCTGAAGGTCTTCAGTAGACCTGCCAGCTATACAAGAAGTTTCAGAACCTGCTTTGAGGGGCTTCTAACACTTCCTCTTACCTCACTCCCCATCTCAGCACCCCCTCCCTGTCAGGGTCAGGCCAACCCCTGCACTGCCTTAAGAAGTGGCCTAGGCTAGGTCACGCCACCTCTCTGTGCCTCAGTTTCCCCCCTTGAGTTCCCTGGGACCTGGAAGGGTGGGAGATATGACTAGGGAGCAGTGTCTTTTCCAGGGGGAATTCTCAGACCTGGGAATCCCCTCTTGCTCCCAGGGGAGGGGAAACCTTTTTCACTCAATATTGTAGGGGCAGGCTTGGATGCATCCTCTGCTGAGGAACAGCCCAAGGAGGGGACCAGAGGGGATGTTTTGTTGCTGCCTGGGATCTTGGGATTGGTCTTTGCATGGAGGATGCAGAGGGAGTTTGGATCAGTCTGGTTCTTGCCTCCCTGTCTCAGTGAGGAGGCAAAAACCCCACAAGTGACTTGTGTTTGCACATTGCACAGAAACTTCTGCAGCTTTAGTCAAAAATATGAATGGATCAAGAAAGAGAGAGAGAGAGAGAGAATGAAAGAAAGAAAGACAGACAGACAAACTTGGTCAGAACCTTCCTCCATCCAGTAAATCCCTAAAAGATGCATGCAACCCCAAAGTAGAGAGCTCTGGCTACTTAGGCTGCCCACCTATAGCCTTAACCTCCAGCCCTAAGTCTCATGATAAATCACTTTCCTTAAAGCAATATAAAACAGGAGACTGAAAAGGTGAATAGAACATATATATAAAAAAAGGAGAAAGAAAGAGCTTGGGTGAGCAGGTCTTTTCTCGTGGGAGTGGGCCCTGGGTCCAATCACACAGAAAAGAGAAGTTTTCACCAGCATGTGGGCAGGGCCGTCACAGTGGTCTGTCCACTTACTACTGAAACAGAGCAGAAGAGGGAGCAAGAACACACTCACAGGACCTCACCACACAGTGCAGCTTGACAGCAGTTTCCCAAGCAACTGGACCCAATTCAACTACTTGACTCTAACTGTCCAGATTAATAATCCCTCTATTTTGGAAAACTTGCAAAGGAGAGGGGAAAATGAAGAGCAGACAACTCAAGTATGTGCTTCTTGTAGAGGACCACACATCTCACATATCATGTCCATTGTTCCTATAAATATAATCCAACGTCACATCACCTCATTTTATTTTGGGCTCAAAAAATAAATCTCCATAGATTTTTCTCTTCCCAAGCAGGCTATAAAATTCTGAAGAGAAAGAACTGTAATCTGTTTCCTTTGTACTCTCCACAGTGCTGGGGATATAAAAGAAAGAAAATTCTTTGGATAATAATAATTATAGCAGTTATATTTATTGATGATTTTTTATTTTCTTGGTATTAAGTGTTTTACATAATTAGCTAATTTAAACCCTCACAACTGTCCTATAAAGCATATATTATCAAGATTCCCATTTTAAAGATGAGGTAACAGAGACTCAGCTCAAGTAACTTTCCTAAACTCTAAAAAACAGAAAGCAGCAGAGACAAGATTTGAATAGTCATCCTGTACTGCCTGGAAAAGTTTGGAATTTTACAAAGGAAGAGATAACAGAGAGGGGTAGTTGACAATATGGGAAACATATTAGTGGAGGTTCAGCTAGAAGGACAAAACTAATAGAAGATGCGTACAAAAGTTTTAAAAGATTTTTTAAATAAAAAATTGGCATGCAGTTCTAGAGGCTGGCTCAGCAGGTTTGAGGTTTGTGGGAGGAAACAGGTAGGCAGGAAAGGGAGATTGAAGGAAGGGAAAATAATTGTAGGCCCAATAGCTGTTTCCATACCCTCCCTCAGGGAAGGCCAGAGCCTTTTAAAGGAGTTCCATCTGATTACGTCAGAACTATGTAGGATAACCTCCAATGTTATCAACTTAAATTCAGTTGATTAGGACTTTAATCACAAGTGTACAGTCTCCTCGCACTAGCACCTAGATGAGTGTTTGTAAGAGAAAGCAGATGTAAACTATGATATGGCAAATATCACCGTCCTTCAACTCTCCCGGCAAGCAGAGATCTTGCATCCAACCTTAACCAGAAACAGGCTAGAAAGGGAGTTCTGAAGACTATTGTTCAGCCTAGCCAATTAACACATCACAAAGCCATCAAGGAGATTCTATAAGGCATGAACCAGGGGTTAGATGGGGTGACAGCCAAGGCAATACCACGGCAAGAACAGAGAAGAGACTAAACACTCATGTAATTGAGATGGGAGTGAAATCCTAAAACCCCCATGGGGACTCCAATGCAAGCCATTAATGGCAACTGCTGTGTTTACGAGATCTGCTGGGCTGGGAAGGAAGCTGCAAGATTGGGTACGTGGAAAGCCTGCAAGGCCAAAGGATAGGAGAAGGTGATGGGGTGAGCTCCATGGACAGAACAAAGCAGATGAAGAGCTCAGTGTCTCCAACATGTTTCACGTGAATAACCAAATGGCCTACACAGAGCTCATAGGCATTAGTCAAAACAGTTATGTTCTGTAAAGTTACCACAACTCTGAATTAACAAGTCTTGAGACAAAGCTCCTAAGGGAAATTCAGGGTCAGACCCCTGTGAACCCCTGGTCATAACAGTTTCAACCACTCAGGACCTGAGTGTATTATACTGAGTTTCTGTCTAAAACCACCTTATTCAGTATGCATTGTTGAACCCATAACACAGGACTCATGACCAACAGCACTATTACTCATTCCGGAACAAAAATCATCCAACACAAGCATTTCCTCCATAGAGCACACCCCAACCTTCTTGTGCTTATAAACTCTGAGCAGCACGTCAGCACTACAAGAGTTATTTAAATAGAAAAATCACTTACAGAAAGTACCAAAATGCAAAAAAGAAAGCCACTGAATAGACCACAGAAGGGACAGTTGTTTTCATATAATGGCTGAAACAAGAAGGCAGAGAATCACCTTGTTTAACCTCAGCTGGGATGTACGCATCAGGTGACTCAGATCTTCCGCTCTTCTGTCCATGTCCAAGATGACTGTGAAGAGCACCTCAAGTATTAATTTTATATTACAAAAAGTTTTAGCAAACATGTAAATCTGTGAATGTAGGATCTGAAAATAATGAGGATAAACTGTATGTATGAAAATTCACCCTAAGATTAATGTGAACGGTTAGAGAATCCCAATTCTTGACACTGCTTATGATTCCATCCTGGACAGATTTATGATTAGGTCACCAGCATGCCAAGCAGGAAGATCAAGCAAGCAATCCATTATCCATGCTTTTCAGACTCAGGGCATCCCGACATTGAAACTCCTTGGCTTAAAGTCTGCTGACCGAGAGTATTTGTGGTTTACATTTAACCACAGAGGCCACTTGGCTTGGGAGTTGGGGACTGTGCTTCACTGCTTCTTATTTAGTTTATTCTCTCTGCCTATCATTTCTCCACTATGGCTGGACAAACAACAAGTGCTTGGTTGTCCTGTTGCCATCAATTCTTACTACGTGTGCAATAAAAAGACAACTTCTGCTGAATCTGCACCTGTGCAGGGAAAGGAAACGGGTGGAAAACACTCTCAGACTGGCAGATCTCCCCTGAATGTCTCAGCTCTAACTTCAAATGCTAGCCGGCAATTCCAATTTCTCTACTCCACTCCTGTTCCTCTCCTGATCAACTATTTCATACTTTACCTCTCTCCCAAGATGTCGGGTCGCTAGTCAGCCCATTAGAATTCTTATGACTGCTTGCTTGTGACTAGAGATCATTCTGATAGGAACTGGACTGAACTAGAACACCATGTTCCTTATCCTCAATCTCTGCTGTTGAATCTATTTCCTCTGTGACTGAGAGAAGAGAATTAATCAGAACAGAATTTCTATACCTTCCCAACGTGACACCTACCAATTTCCTGCATCTGGACTGATATCCCTGCTCTCCCTTCCATTAAAATGAATGAACCGTCTCGCTGGACTTTTTTTTCCAAAACCAGCTCCCCCTTATGCCCAGGACCCCATCTTTTCTCATCTACTCCAGGACATCACTCTAGTAATTATCCTCACTTGCCCCATTGTCAGATGTACCCTCTATACTGGATAATTCCCCAAAAATATTTTTATTTCTCACAACTGAAGAACAAAATGAAAATAATCATTTAACTATTTCCCTCTAGCTGCCACTCATTCATTCCTGTATTTCCACCTTCTAAAAAGCTATTGAGAGTTGTTTACTATCCTTCAATTCCCCTCTTTTAATTCATATTTGCTTATACTCTAGAGAAGTTTTTATTTCAACCACTCAACCAAAACATTTCCTACTAAGAAACCCAACATTCAGTGGTCAGTCCTCTACTTATCTAGGTCACTTGACAGAATTAACACTTTCCTCTGGATATGTTTTCCTCTCCTGGCCTCTGGCTCCTTCCTCTCCTGGTTCCTTGCTCTAGTTCTTCTTTATTTGTTCCTGATCTTTTTTTTTTTTTGCGGTGCTGGGAATTGAACACAGAGCCCTGTGCTTGCAAGGCAGGCACTCTACCAACTGAGCTATACCCCAGCCCTGTTCCTGATCTCTTGACACCAGAGTGTCTTATATCTCAATCTTTGTCTTGCTCCTTTACACTCGGTCTTCTTCTCTTCATTTTTCTTCTCTTGTCCATCTCATCCTCTTCATGGAGTTGAATCTCCCAAATTTGGATCTACCATCTGAATCTCTCCCCTCGATTCCAGAATCATACATCCAACTGCCCATAGGCCGTCTTCACTTGCTTTCCAGTGACATTTCATGGTCCACATAGGAACTTCTGATTTGCCTCACAAACCTACTCCTCTTTTCTATCTCAACAAGTTTCAACTAATCCATGAACTGAACTAACCCCTTCAAAAGTTCCTGTGTGTGGTCCCTGCTCCCCACGTCCAAGGCCTTGTCTGTACCTGAGCCCGTTGCTCCTTCTCTGCCTGCTTTATTGCACTGACTCCATACAGGTCTCATTGCCTCTGTCCTTCACTTCTGGTACTCTATTACTCGATGCATCCAGGGCCAGTATCATTAGCATGTGACCCCTGAAATCACACAGGGCCCATCACTCAGAAGGACCCAATGTTCAGTTTAAATTTTTTTTTCTTGACATCTTGAAATTCTTAATAATTTTTGAACAAAGAATCTCACATTTTCATTTTGTACCATGTCCCCCAAATTATCTTGCCAGTTATGAACATAAACAACCAAACCTTTAAAATCATAACCCAAATCATATCACTTCTCTGCAAGTTTCCAATCTCATTCATAATAAAGTTCAGAAGCTCCGCAGTAGACTCCAGAGATCCATGTGACACACCTCCCCACCCATCACCTTTCTGATCTCATTTTCTGCAACTCTGGCTTACACACTTCTCCATGCTCTTTCAACCTTTGGGCTTTTCCATAGCCGTTCCTGACTGCCGCACTCTTGCTTAAACATTGAATGACTTTCTCTCATGTTTTCTTCAAGCCACAGTAAAAGTGGGGCCTTCTCTGATCTCTCTAAATAAAATAGAAACCCACATCCAGCCTTCCACACCCTGTAACTCTCTACCCATTTTATCCTGCTTTATTTTTTACTACACACCTTATCACAAGCTGACATTGTATTTGCTTAATTATTAACATGTAATCTTTCCATCAGGTGAGGTCATACACACCTGTAATCCCAGAGACTTGGAAGGCTAAAGCAGAAGGATGGCAAGTTCAAGGCCAGTCTTGGAAACTGAGTGAGATCCTGTCTCCATGTAATAAAAAAATAAACAAAAAGGGCGGGGGATGTAGCTCAATGGTAAAGCACCCTGGTTCAATCCCCAATTGGAACACCTCTCAGTTGCTTTGCATACCAGAACAAACCTGGGTGGTTTGCAAAACTCCCTAGACATTCTCTCCAGAGATTTTGGGGCCACCACCTGCTAGACACTGATGCCCAACATGTCAATGAGCTAAGGCAGAATGCTGAATTCCCCAAATACAGTTTCAGAGAGTTTTGGGCTTCAAACTTTGACAGTTAGTAACTCCAGCTCTCCTGTGACCTCAAATGCTCCCAAGGGTAGAGAGAGGCTTTGGAGTGTCAAGGTCTGTGCTGCGGGGAATGGTGGTAGGTTCCACGCAATCCTCCTGAAGTGTTTCTGGTGTTCCCAGCTCCGAGTGCAGTCTCAGGCAACTGCTTACTGCCCCAAGCTCCAGCAGCTGGCCTGACAAACCAGGCTCCAAAGAGAAGCACCCTCCATTGCCACACAGTCTACAGTCTAATCTCTCACCACAGAGAACTCCTAGTGAGTTTGTGTCCATGTGCCCAAGTCTCCCTAGCCATATGACTTTCAGGGCTGTGGACCTCTAGGCTAAGTCAATGCTCTAAAATTAACATGAAGTCCCCAGACAGGAAAATGCAGGGGCCTTTGACTTGCAGAGCAGTAAGCTCAGACAATAAGGCCCAACCCAGGTCTATTATCTGTTAGGATGTAGTTCTTCAGAGTACCAAATCATGTGGCAGTGGTGTTCACCAGGACTCCTCTGCTTCCTCCTCGACACCTACTGAGTGACACTCCCCCTACGCGTGCGCACAGTCAGGGTGGCCTGCTCTGTTTCACCCTCCATTCCATTGTCCAGAGCCTCTGGGTTTCTCCAAGTCTCTGTCTGTCCATAATTGAACCCCAGCATTCTCACCCACCTCAGTAAGAAGCTGTTCGCTAGTTTTGATTCTATCTTACACAGAAGCAAGCAAGAGTTGGTGCCTCCAATCTGCCATCTTGAATTCTCTGAGATTTCATTTTAGCCTTGCACACTCTATGTCGTCAAATCTTTTGCCTAAATATTAATTTGTCTAAAAAACTTTCACCTTTTCCTCTCTGTATTATTTAAAAGGAGATGTAGTTTAGTGTTAGAGCACATGTCAAGCATACATGAGGTCCTGGGTTTGTAACCAGTGCTGGAAAAAAAAAATCTATAAAATATTATTTAATTCTCATGTCACTAGTTAGAGGAGACAATACTATCTCCTCATTATTGAGATCATAATTGTGTATGTTATTTGAGCTCAGAGATTTTGAGCTCGTTCTTGGGGAAATGTGATGGAGAACCTGAAGTACATGGCTTGATTTTATAATTTTTAAAAATTTGTTTGCAAGGCATAGTAAAATTAACAGTAATGACACCTTATCTCCACAGGGTCTTTCATCTAAAGATCTCAAATCATCCAACATTTGGACCACATTTAGAGCACACGATTAGGCCTTGCTGACTGTGACAAAAGTTCAGAAATGTTTAACATTTTTCATTTTTTATATCCCTTCTTATATTTGTTGATGCCTTTGGAATTTTCAAAGAAAATCTTGTTTACTTTTAAAAGGGAGACAATTTGGAGAATGTTTTACAAACAATGTAATTTAGTTTCTACAGTAGCACACAAAGTATATGAGGTATATTCTTAGCTCATTCAGGGCAGGAAAAAAAATGAATTAAAACCACTTGTAATATTTTTAATATCATTATGCACCAAGCTCTGTGCCAGGCATGCTGCAGTTGATATCTTATTTTAAAACCTCACAAAAGTCCTTCCAGATTTAGCAATTATTTTCAATATTAACAGGAAGAAGCTCTATGTATAATGGTTTAAATTATCTAAGAGATTCAAATTTAAAAACCCAGATGGGAATCCACCTTTCTCCACGTACACTTTTTTAACACTGTAATTGCTCCTCAATTAGAGGTACATAGAAAAAAGAGTGGAGGAGGTTTTTATTATCCAAATTTCTCTTTGCCATTTTTATATATTAATCATTCCAACTCTTGGTCATAAAAAAAGTTAGTTTTTGAGGAAGAATTCAGGAGTATTGATGGATATTCTTTATGACAGTTTCTGTCTTTTAATGGCACAATGTCAATGGCAAGATGTCTGGAAGAGAGTGGGCTTGTTTAGGTGACTCAAGGCTAGAGCAGTGCTTCCCAAAGCATGCCACATGTACTACTGCTGGTCCACAAGATGATCTTAGGTTAAGATTTCAACATTTTTCTAGCTATATATTTTTAACATTTTAATAGCTCTATATTTTTTAATAGCGATCAGGAAGCAAGCCAGCAGAACAAACTTTTATAAACATTATTGCTTGTGATGAGGCCAGAATAGGTAGCGCCATATTTATCTACTTTGCAATGGCGGAGTGGTTACTCTTCTTGGCACATCCATGACTAGGTCAAACCTTCAATAATCAAAACTTCTGCCACGGATATGAGGATGATGTGGATGTACAGAAGGCTGGTTATAGATCCTCATAAGTCAAATTTCCATTCTCATTAACATGTATTTAAGCAACATATCAGTTCAGCACTTCTGAAAGTCAAATATATTAATATTTGTTATTATGAATTATAATCTCAATTGGGCTTTTTATTAACTAAACTTATGATTAAGAGGTCTAAAAGGTTTTTAGACAGACTTATTAGAGAAATATGAGCTGGCGATATAGCTCAGTTGGTAGAGTACTTGCCTCACGTGCAAAAAGCCCTGGGTGCAATCCCCAGCACCAAAAAAAAAAAGAGAGAGAGAGAAATGTGAGGACTAAGAGTGATAGTAATAAAAGCTAAATAATGACTTAATTACTATTAGTGTTATAAAATGCCAACTTCAACACCAAAAAAATGCTACACAAATACAGTGAAAATTGTCTGATCTTCAGAAGTTCATTGTCAGCTAAGAGTGAACCTATTTCGTTATGGGTTGTGTTTCCACACACTAGTGTCCTTTGTTACATACAAAGAACATTATGAAAAGCATCAAGATTTCTGAGGCAAAATAATAGGAAATTCAAGCATCTTTGAAACTGACATGCTGTGTAATACTGATAAGAATACAAAAGCTGGAAAGACCTTCTTTATGATGTTATGAAATAATTAGTGAAATACATATAATCCTAATAAGCCAATAAATGATAAAACAATAATTGGGGACAAAGCAAGCAAAATGATTAATAAGTTGCCTCTGAGAAGTAAGTTTGTTTTAAAGTTGCAGATATGAACAGCGAGTAAAGAAGTAATTATTCAGAATGACAAAGTGAACACAATTCTCTGAAGACTGAGGAATCTACCAATATTATTCAGTCAGAAAAATCTGTGATGGTTGTCTGACATAATCTGAATAAAGTCATCTATTAAAACTTATTCTCAGCCAAATTACACATCTTAAGTAGTGTTTCTAAACTTTCTTAATATATCCAGGTAATCAATAACAATTACAAGAAGGGATACTAGGTTGGACACAGAAGATGCCAAACACCTGTATTCAGGTCAAAAGAAAGACTTCATTAATACAGTCAAGCTATTGCACATATGCAAATTGTTCAGAGATAAACTTCCTAGCCAATAGAGACAGCCATGAAGATTTAGAAAAAGTATTTACTAAAATTTTCAATTACATGCACACCAATGAATTATCAAAATGTCCTCAAACTTTGTTGAAAAAATTAAAACAAATCAAAAATTAAATTTTTGCTGTGTTATTTTTCAGATTCCCTGCTGCCTACTGGAATATCTATTCAAATTGATATGTTTATAGAATATTGCATATTCGGTCCTACTATGGTCTTAACACAGATTTAACCTTTTTTCCGGGGTCATTTGAAATTCTACCAGCAAAATGAATAGCCAAAACAGTTTGGGAAAAAAACCAAGTTGAAAGAATCATACTGTTACAGAACTGGGACCTTCTGGGAATCTGAGGCAGTGCAAAAACCCCCTTAAATCCCAATTATTGTGACCAAGTCAGAAAGATTTAAGACATGTCACTTGGAATAATGAGTGAGTTTATTGAAGGGACAGGAAAAGGGAAAGGAGATACTCACAAGGGAGAAACTGGGTCCTCTTAGAGGAGAGGGACAGCATGCCTCTCCTGCACTCCAGCTTTATGGGAGATCCCAGGAAATTTTCCAGAGATGTCCCCAAAGGTCCACCTCTTGACTTTTGACTGATAGCAGGATGACATCAGACTTTCAAGTCCCTACTGTGATGACAACTCTATGTCACCTTGACCCATGCTAAGCAGTTCTAATTGGATTCTTAATCATTTTTACAGGTTTTATGATTAGGAGGAGCTATCTTTATCTTATGGGATCTGATCTGTGAAAAGTGTCACAAAAGTCTCTTCCTTCAAAGTAACTTGGGTTCCTCTTATCAATGTTATTTCTTGCCTGCATTTCTTTGCAGATATCAGATAATGTGACATATCCTGTCCATTTAAGCCAGGAAGGGCTGCAGGTAAATTGCTTTTTGGCAAAGAAAACACATGGGGGTCAGCTCAGTGGGCCCATTTCATAGAATTATTCTCTTCCTGTTCCTGCCATCCTCATCTGTCTGTCCCCTAACAATACTATCTGATTTCAAAGCTTGCTACAAAGATAAAGCAATCAAGATACTGTGGTATTGTCATAGAGGCCACAGAGAACAATGAAACAGAATTGAAGATCCAGAAAGAATCCTTACCTATAGGGTCCATTATTTTTTGACAAAGTTGCCAAGACACATCAAAAGATGAATGATATTTTCCTCAACAAATAACAGGAAAACCTGTTGAAACAGATGACTGAGTTCCTTGATAACACAGCAATTCCAGGCCAGTGAGGTTCTGAGATTATAACAAGCTCCCAGGTGATAAAGTAATGGTGGGCCATAGACCACACTTTGGTTGCACTTGTCTGTATGATACCATGATGAGAAGCTTTCACTTAAGCCTCTCAACGAATTGTTCTGGAAAAATTGACTATCTGTAACCACAAATAGGAACCCCTAACACACTATTAATTAATCCAGTTAGCCAGTTCACACATAAATAATTCAAAATAGATCGCAGATATTGGTGGAAGAATTAAAATCATAAATATCCTGAAAAAAATTATGATGACCCTGATTAGGCAAAGAACTCCTAGATATGATAACACAATTACAAGTTATAAAAGAAAGTAACTGGTAAATTGAAATTTATCATAATTCTGTGCTTCAGAATATACCACTAAGAAAATGAAAAGACAAACCACAGACCAGGAAATAGTATTTGCATATCATATATCCAATAAAAGAACTGATACCCAGAATGTATAAAGAACTCTTACAATTAATAAGATACAACCAATATAAAAATGGACAAAACTCATGAAAGACAAATAGCTACGCACACATAAAAAGATTGCTCATCATTATTTGTTAGTAAAGTACAAAACCACAATAAGATATCACTGTACAACCACTAAACTATAATTTTAAAAACCGATAATAATAACTGTTAGTGAAAATGTAGAGAAATGGAAGCTTTTCTACACTACTTATGGGATTATAAAATGGTAAAGACACTTTGGAAATAAGCTTGCCAGTTTCTTAAAAAGTTAAGGACTTGTCCCCACTGACCAGATGACTTCTCACTAGGTTTCATGTCTTAATATTCCCACCACCTCCCAGTAGCTCCAAGTAGGAGACCAAGTAGAGACCCCCCATGGGTCTCTGGGGGACATTCCAGATACAAACTACACTGAGTCACAGACAGAGTCAGCTCTGATACGTGAGGAAATGAAGTATTATTACCTCTAACTCAGTGGTACTCAAACATTACATTCATTGAATCACCCGGAAAACCTGTTAAAACAGATGACTGTGTTCCTTGATAACACAGCAATTCCAGGCCACAGGCTCCCAGGTAATAAAGTAATGGTGAGCCATAGACCACACTTTGGTAGCACTTGTCTTTATGATACCATAATGAGAAGCTTTCACTTAAGCCTCTCATGATCTGAGACAACTTCTCTTAGGAAAGTTGCTTGTACAACATGCACATGAATCATAAAAGCATATAAAATAAAAATATAACTCAGTAATGACATGCATATCAACATGCATAGAAATTACATCACTACCTGCATTAAGCCAAAGGTAATGATTCACTTCACTCCTTATTTGTCTCAGTCTTTTAGTTAGATAGTTGGAACTCATTTTGTCTTGCAATAAAGAAGGATCATCCATTGTTTCCAATGAAGTATATGAATAAACACAATATATTCTTTTTTATTCATAACTATTATGATTCATTAGCAAAAGCATATGTTACATGGAAGACAGGATGTTTAAATAAAACTAAGCCTCACAGAAGAAAACATACTGCTATATATAAAATCAATTAATCATAAGCCTACTATGGTGGTTAAGAACAAAAATATGCAGGCAATGTTCTTCAAATACTCAAACTAGTCTAAACAAACAAAACACAGACAAACTCTACCTAAAATGTGTCAGTGAATATCCCCACTCTGGGACATTGTGGCTAGATGTCAAGCAATGATGTATTGCCTTTGTTCCTTGTCACCCATTTATGGAATGAAACTTCATGTTTGTATCATCAATTAAAATGCAACGTTTCCTCCCAAGCATTGACTCCTCAATAGAGTCAGGAATGTGATCACATTGTGGGCAATCGCTGGATTGTTGCTTTTAAAATAACATCTGTGTATGTGTACTTTGGGATGAGATATGTCAGCTCCATTGCCAGAAACCGATGTTTTATACAACACATTTCAGAGGTGTAACAGCTTTCAAAAAACTCTTAAAGCATTTCACTTTTATCACAGGAAAAATTTCCCAGCATGCACATGAATTCAAGACAAAGCTATGCTTTCCAGTCCATCCAATTTTTCAACACATTTCCTCTGTTACATTTACACCATTCAGAAGACCAGGGGTGAGCATCCAACCCTTGGCCATTCTGTATCTGTCTCTTTAATCAAGAGGGTAATATCTATCTCCTGGTATTGTGAGGCTACAGGAGCTAGCACTATCATGAATTTTCTGCTTAAAATTCTGTTTATAAATGTGCTAATAAAGACAGAAGCTTTGAAAAAGATCAATGCTGTGAGTTTCTGTGAAAGCACTTTGGTGCAACCTTAACTTGGCTGAGTGGCTCCAAGTCCCTCACTTGGGTGCATTCCTGGGTGGTCTTGGGATGATGATCTAGACCAGAAGTATTGCTGCCTAGAGAGAGCAGCCAACTAGCCAGACTATCTACCCTTCCAGATTGGCCTGGCTTCCAAGCCCTTCATAAAAGGCAAAAACACGGAAGAAGAGTCTACTTAAGAGTATTTTCTTGACTGTTGACACCTCCATAAGTTAACCAGGCAAGGATGAAATGCTCCAGGCATGTTGCTGTTTATCCAGCTTCCAAGTGAGGTATAAACACTTACATAGTTGTCTCTTAAAAAGTACTTACTTTTAGCAGGTTTTTTTTTCTTATTGTTATCTTTTTTTCTTAAATAGCTAGCTAATTGTATTATCCACAAAACATAACTCATTTCCATTTGAGCAAAAGTTCAACATAATGACCTCAGTCACTGATACAAGTAGAGAGAAAATAGTGGAAATATAGCACAAATGACCCACTCCATCAATCAAGAGGATCTAATTAATTGACATTTTTAGAACATTTCACCTAAAGAGAGCAGAATGCACATTCTATTTGGCTATACATGGACCATTCACAGAGAAAGGCCATACATTGGGCCATAGTCTCAATAAAATTAAAAAGATAGAAATCAGACAGCATGTTCTCTGACAACGATGGAATTAAATCAGAGGTCAATTTTTTTATACGTGGAAATAACTAATTATGTGGAGATTATACAATACAACTCTAAACAATTCATGAAACAAAACAAAACACTGCATGAGAAATTAGACAATATTTTAAACTAAATGAAAATGAAAACACACCATATCAAAATTCATGGGATACAGTGTTTAAGAGAAAATTTATAGTTCTAAATGCTTTATATAAGAGTGTACATAGAATTGAGGTCCAAGATTAATGGCCTATGCTTTTTATTTTAAGAAAAAAGAATAAGAAAAGTAAAAAGGAATACTACTACTAAAAATAATAATCCATTTGAGTGGAAGAGGTATTTCCTAAGGAAGCAGGGTTTGCCCCAGAATCAAAGGAAGAACAACAGGAATAAGAGCCCCTCTGGGAACAGGGATTCAAAGTCATTATCTGTTTCTGCTTTCCCTCTCCCTCTCTCTCTCCCTCTACCCCTATTTTACTCATTACTGCTTGATTCACGACCCTCTCTCTGTTTTCCCTGGCATTGCCAGGGACATGCCACATTTTCATAACTTCTGAACACTTTTGTTTGAAACACCCTAAAAGACGGACACTAGACACCCTGATCTAGACCCCTGATGACCTGTCCAGGTCACACCATGGTGATGGGTCCAGTTTGACTGTTATCTACTCTGCGGCCAGGATGTTGGGTATAGAATTGTGTGAGTGGCTGCCCCAACAAAACCACAGGGAAGTTTACCCCAAGGATCATGTTACTAGGATACAGCAGCAAAACCACAAGCATTCCTGCTTCCAAATACCTCTCCCTGCTATCAGCTATAGGAAAGTTATTTTCCACATTTATACATGAGAAAATAGAATAACATAACAGATTAACATACACATAGATGCATATATGCAGTGGAACTAAAATGTAATCAAATCATACTCATAATACTCAAACAGCATCATTTTTGAGGATTTTAATAAACATCCTTCTCTTAGTAACCTACTACTGATGTATCTATAGAAATAATCAGTGATTATTTGCAAGTGCCTAAAGCTGGAGCATCAAAAATTTGAGGACTATGTATGATATTCAATTTTTTTTTTTTTGCTTTTTTGTTTTTTAGTTAACTGGATATTTTAGTGGCACAGATACAAATTGAGACATCATTATAAGCCAGGAAAATAATTTTATTTCATTTCTTTGCAGTTCTTGCAATCTAAATGAGAACACATTTTTATGAGAGGAAAATAATCCTAATAGTAACTGAAGGCAAAGCTTATTCAAAAACACTTCAGGCTTTAGAAAATTCAATCAAATTAGGGACATTATTAAGCCTGATACAAAACTATGAAAGCAAATATTAAATAAAAGCATTTTAACTAATTGAATATAGCCTAGTTTGAAACCAAATTTTAGAGAGAAGATTTCGATGTGATGTAATTACAGCAGTCATACCATCAAAGTATTTAAAAGTTTAATTCTTTAAATTTAAATAATCTTGAGGTTTTAAATAAAAATAATGGTACTTGTCTAGCCTGTGGTTCATACAGATACTTTCCTTTCTAACATAAATTAGAATAATTTGGTGTTATTTGGGTTTTATGAATAACATAGAGACTAACTCATGACACATAATTTAGTATTAAATCACATAATCCATACGCATGAGGACCTGATTTCTCACAGGAAGGTAATGATACAAAATAACCTCTTAAGCAAACTTAATACCAACATTTTGGAAGCATTAGAACATTTTGGTGGTGTGCCATGGTCATAAAATATACTTGCATTTGAGATACTAAATTATTTTATTTTAGAAAGGCTAGAACAAGATTTAGGGAAAATCCCACTGTCCTAAGAGTCTGGGAGTCTTGAATTTAGTGCTACCTTCTACCATCAAAAAGCCAGGTGAACCACCTGACTTCCTAGGGGCTTGGTTATTTTTGTAAAAGAAGGTTTGATAGATGATCTCCGAGTCCATTTCAGCACTGTAACTCCATGACTTTACACATGCAAATGTGATTAGAGCAGTGCTTAGAACACAGAAGATAATTCAGAAGATGTTATGACCTTTCCCTTCTTTTCCTCTCAATCCTTTCTATGAATCCAACCACTTTCTCAGTACACAGTCATCTTCAATACCCAGCAGAGAGACTAGCAGAAATGGCTGTCTGCACAAAGGGCAGCACCTTTCTTCAAGGAACTCAATCTAATAGGGAAAACATATAAATAAATTGTGTGACTGCAATCCAAAAATACATTAGTAATTTATATTACCCACAAAGATAGAACAGTGAAGAGACTGATGGTCCGTTCTTTAAGCTAGGCCAGAGACACTTAATTAAGCACAGAACATTTCAATATCTAAAATAGCTTTTTAAAAATGATTAGGAACTAATCAGGCAATAGAACAGAATGTCCATGGGAGGTATGACACAATAGTGTGCATATACACAGTAGATGCAAATATGACTTTAGTTGTCATGAATTTTCAGCCTTTGAGAATCGGATTTCCTAGAGTATACCATCCCCTTCAGAGTGATTTTTTAAAAGTGACAAATGACTTACCAATTATACATAAACAATAAATGGCTTTTTAGTTTAGAGCTGCTAGTGAAATATTTCTATTACATTTAGCACTCCTGGATTATTACAGATATTATAAACATAATATCTTTAATATATTTTAAGGGCTCTCTATTAAGCTCCATTGATCAACATACCTAACCTTTAACAAATATTAAGTGTGTTAACTACTGTAACTTTATAATACATCATGATATCTTACATGCAAGTCTTCCCACCTTATTTTTTCTTATTTTTCTTCTTCAAGAATCTCTTTTCAGGTTCGTAGATTTTGCCATTTCATAAAATTTTAGAATCAGCTTGCTAAACTAAACTGCTAGAATTTTATTGGGATTTCATTCATTCTAAAGATTAACTTGGGAAAATACAAATCTTCACGATAGAGTCTATCTGTGAATTGTTATGTCTTCATTTACATAAATCTTCATCAATAGAATTCAAAAGAATTTTAAATTGTTTCCATATAGGCATGTCTATTTTCTGTTAGATTTGTTTTTCTGTACTTATTTACCTATTGTGCTGCTATTACAAGAAATGTTTTAATACCTTTTGTTTCTTTTTCATTTGTTGCCATGTTATAGGAGTAAACAATGTTAAATAGAAATATTGATGAAAAACAACTTTTTCTTTTTTTACTATTTTATTGGTTTTTTTATTTTTTACAGACTATATTTTTATTTATTGTACAAAAATGGGGTATATCTTTTCGTTTCTATGGTTGCACACGATGTAGATTCATACATTCGTGTAATCATACATGTACATAGGGTAATGATAAAATGGTGGAATGAGACTTTTCTAATTTAAATGAAAAGCTAAAATACTTAACATTGAGAATGATAGTTGCTTTTCACTTTGATAGATTCTCTTTTTCAGATTAAAAAATAACCCTCTCTATTCCTGTTTTTCCTGAGACCATTTTTTATAGTGTGTATTGACTAATGTCAAATGCTTTATCTGTATTTATTGAAATAAAATTGTTTTTTTTCCTTGAATCTTTTTTTTTTTTTTTGCGGTGCTGGGGATTGAACCCAAGGCCTTGTGCTTGTGAGGCAAGCACTCTACCAACTGAGCTATATCTCCAGCCCTCCTTGAATCTTTTTATGCAGTGAATCCTAAAAACAAAATTCTAATATTAAACTCCTAGGATATCTGGAATAAACCCTCTTTGGTCGTGATTTTATACATAGATAAACTTCTCTGACTTTGATTTGCTGATAGAATTTTTTGTATCTATTTATGTTCATGCCTCTGATATTGGACAGCAAATTTCCTCCCCCTTGCAAACTGTTCCAGCTATTTATTACTGCATAACAAAGTACTCCCAAACACAGAGGCTTAAAGCAACAAGTATTTTGTTTCCTGGCTTTGTGGGTTGGAAGTTTCAGCAGGGCTTCCCTGGGAAATTGTTCAATTTCATGTGGTGTTAACTGAGATCACTAAGTAGTATTCAGCTAGTGAATGGACTGGGCTGAAGTCCAAAGCAAATTCAATCAAATGTGCCTTGGAGGGAAAGGCTGTATCTCGGACCTCAGCAGGGCCCTTGTCTTCCCCATACAGTCTCAGGACCTCACCACATGGCCTGTACAAAAGGAAGTGATGCTTCTTCCACAGAAGCTCTGGGTTCCAGGAACTTGAGGCTCTACCCAAGGAAAGTCCAAAATTGTCACAGAACTAGTTATGCCATACTTTATTGGTTAAAAAGAAAAAGTAACATGCAATGAAAATTATAGAGGAGAAATAAAATCTTTATACGCACATTAAAGAATTTACATCCATGTTTTATCTATGACAATAACTGCTTAATATTTTTAAATCCAGGTCAAATTTGCCTAATAGCATGAGTTGTAATTATTTCCTCTTTTTCTATCCTCAAGAAAATATTCAGCATGATTTTAATTATCTGTTCCTTAAATGTTTGGTAGAAGTTTCTTCTAATATTCTTTGTAGCTGTTGTTCTTCTCTTTGTGAAGATAATAATTATAAGACTATTCAGGCTTTCAATTTCTTTTTGAGACTTTTAATTTTTTTATTTGTTCTTTCTGGGTATACCTGACCAAGTGTGTTTTGACATATTATACAACATGTAGTTTAACTGATTCTAATTAGGATCTCATTCTGGCAATTGAATTGATGCTCTGTTACACTGGTCATGTGTTCATTTATGTGCAAGGAAAAGTTATGTCCAATTCATTCTACTGTCTTTCCTATTACTATACCCCTCTCCCTTCCCTCCATTGAGACAATTTTGGTAAACTGACTTTTTAAGAAATCATTTATTTTTCCAAAGTTTTCAATATACTGACATAAACTTGTTGTTTATTTCTGAACAGAAAATATGGTTATATCATTACTATTATATTATAAATCCAGTCAAAATCTTTTGACTTTATTAGTATTTCAGAAACTAACATGTTTGATCATTTCGATTGCATGTTTGATCTTTCTCTTAATTTCTGTTTTAATCTTTATCATTTCTCTTTATGTTAATTTTGTTGTATTTTGTTTCATTATGCTATGTGCATCTCCTTCTACCATGTCTTATCCTTTCATAAGAGCTCTTTATACATTCTGAACCTGCGCTCCTTGTTGATGATAGTGTTGTGCATATGTTCTCCCACTCTGTTCTTTTGGGAAATGGATGCTCTTAATTTTAAATACTCTAGTGTATCAATCCTTTACTTTCTACTTAGTGCTTTCATGTGCTGCTTAAGAAATCTATCACTATCCTCAAAGTCATGAAGATATATTTTCGAAAAAAAACCTCCAATATGCATCTGAAATTGATATTTGCAATTGACATCAGGTAGAGACCAAGTATCAGTGGTTGTATATGGTTATACAGTTGACTCAGAACCATTTATTGAAAAAAAATCTTTCCTTTGCCATTGTTCTATGATTCCTTCTTTATCATAAATCAAGCAGTCTTATATGTGGGGATGGTTTCTGGGCACTCTTCTGTTACATTGGTCTATGTATCCATCCTTATGCCAGCACCACATTATTATAATTATCATAATTTCATAATAAGCTTAATATCAGATGGAGTAAATTATCTTCTTCATTAAGAAAGTTGATTATTCTTGGCTCTTGGCTTGTTGAATTGCTATGTAAATTTTACAATCATCTTGTTGATATATACATAAAAACCAGGATTTTCATTACGATTGCACTAATAGATCAAATAGATCATATTGGGGAGAATTGACATCTTGGAAAGATTAACTCTTTTAATCTAGTAAAAATGTCACATTTTCATTTCTAATAGTGGATATTTCTACATTCCCTCTGCTTTATTCTTTCTGGATATATCTCATAAAGTGTTTATCAACCCTATTACTTTTTCCAGAGTATCACATTTTGGTTTTAGTGATTCTATCCCTGCCCCCTTTTTAAAGAAAAAGAGACCAAAGTACCTATATTTTAAATAATTTCTTGACATGGTAAAAGAATTTTTCATTACAATTCAAGGATGGTAGATGAGGAGGGGCAGTTGCACAATTGAACAAAAAGGAAAACTGAAAAATACTTGAGAGGAGGAGGGAATGGTTTTAGCTAGAGGAGATCTGCACAGTAGGTAGGAGCAAAACCTACAATGCAATTGATTTGCTACTGAGCACTGCTCATGGGATCACAGCACCCTCATTCCTTTGCTACAGAATACTGAATCACCCCATGCAAAAATGATGTACCCAAGATAAAAATATGATTGGGGTCTGGAAGACAGTGACAGGGAAGAATAAAAGTCAAAAACAGACACTGAGATTTCCTGGCAGGCTGACTGTAGATATTGACTCTCAGTGGGAGAATAAAAGTTCCAGGAGCTGATGAAAGTTATCACGAAAGATATAACAATAAGTGATATTGCCAGAATCTTCAAGAGAGGAACCAACTCTTCTATAATTTGGACTTGCGCAGTATATTTACACACACACACACACACACACACACACAAGGGTATATGTGTGTCACATGTCATACATACTTTCAAAGCACCATATTATAAATAAGAGAACTATTTCCCAAATAGAAAACCCAACAGAAACTGCAGCATCTGGACCTCACAGCTGCAGCTCGCCCTATCCCAATTTACAACTGACTTAGGAAAAGGCAAGCATGAGTTAGAGGACCAGTTTTTGTAATAACGCCAAAAAGAATCTGCTGGGCTGGGATTGTAACTCAATGCCTACCAAGCACAAGGCTCTGGGTTCAATCCCCAGCACTGCAAAAAAAAAAAAAAGCGGGGGTGGGGGACTCAAACCCTCCCTAATCCTTTCCCATCTCTTGGTACTATTACCAAGAGATGGTAATAGTAACTTACCCTGAGCATCAAGAGGCTACAACACTAGAGGAATGATAAGCTCAGGACTTTCAGTGGGGCAGGTGATTACCACTTCCTGAGAGGGGTGTGTGTGTGTGTGTGTGTGTGTGTGTGTGTGTGAAAGAGAGAGAGAGAGAGAGAGAGAGAGAGAAGGGGTGGGTATATGGGTATATTAGGTAATGAAATAGGAAGGCATGGGCACTCATGACCATATGTATACACATGCATACACATACATGTATGTGAAAACCTCTGGTTATAAAAACATCTGAAGGAGCTAGAGATTTGGCTGAAGGCTAAGGTGTTTCTTGTCATGATCAGGTTCACTGTGGGATGTATGTAGATGAGAAACTCCATGTCACCACCAGAGGCAAGAGATACCAACTTTAAGTCATGCATGGAAGAGCTGGTGCCCTGACCACCTTGAGGAAGCTCTTCAACTCGTGGCTTCCACGAAGTGAGTGAAAAAGAGGAAAATGAAGGGGCTGGAATCTCGACATCCCTTTCAAGGGGACACCAACAACGACCTAACTTCCTCCACTTAGACCCCATCCCTTAGAGGTTCCACTACCTCAGAGTAGCACAATGCTAGAGACCAAACCTTGAATACATGGCACATGATGTATTGACTTCTCAGCTCTGATATATGAGCCAAAGGGTGATATATTCCTTCTCATCAATCTCTGTCACAATATAGCTGATAGTCCTCCACATGGGGATATTTTAACTATTTTAGAAACCAGTATGACTCTTGTAAAATCTAGAAGTCTAGTCCAGATAAGATGTAGCTTCACTCTCAACTGTTTTTAGTTCTCAGCTGTCTCTTCCTGAATGGGTGACCTTAAGTTGTTTCTATTTATTATCCTGGGCATCAGACATCTTGACTGTGTTACATTTCTTATCATCACAGAATCTCAGGTTTCACTTTTTCAACAGTGTCCACCAACAGCTGGTTGCCTGTTAGCACCCCACTGGACATTACAAACACCCGAGGTTCCTTGGAGGGTCTCTTCACACTGATTTCCAAGTGGAATCATTCAATTCATCCTAGCTATCGGTGAGAAGAGTGGGGTCAGGGGATGGGAGATGTATGTCTAAGTGGATCTGAATTAGGTTGTAAATATTCATGATTGGTTCCTTCAAAAAGCTATCAAGTTCCAACAACATTTTGGGATGAAAATTTGCCATCCAATCTTTTGCTTCACTTGTGATCTGCTCCCTCAAAGAGTCAAACTTGATCTTTACTTCTTGATCCACCTTTAGTAAGAAGGCCATGGATGAGCCTCACCCATGCCCTCTGCTGAAGACCAGTGGCACCGTGGGCTCTGCAGAGGGGTCCAGAGAACCTCAGCTGCCCTGGACCTGGCCTCTCTCACTGACTCACTGCTCAGCTTGCTGGTTTCCTAACCCTTATCGTCTGTCCTCCTGTCCCGTGGCAGCCTGCCCTTCATTTTTTAAAAGCTACCATTGAGTTCTGTTTTCTATATTATTTCTATTCTTCCTCTACTTTCTTCAGGATTTATTTACTGGTTATTGTTTTTTTTTCAAATTTCTTTAGTTACTTAATTTATTCTTTTCTAATATATGTATTTAACACTAAAAATTTTCTCTCCATGAGCTCTAGCTACACATTGTGATTTTTGATGGATCATCCTATTTTGAGTCCTTTGGGGTTACAAAGACACCCCACCACACACTGCTTTTAAGCATTTCTGTCTTTGTAGTTTAGCAGCTTTGTTGTGATGCACCTATGTGTGATTTTGCTTTTATTGACACTGCTTTGAGTTTCATAAAGCACTTTGAATCTATGGTTTGATGTCTTTAATCCTTTTGGGGAAGTTATAAATCCATTTTTATTTCAAATACACTTCTGCCTTATTTTCTTTCTACTCCCTCCTCCAGGAAATCTAATTATCTGAATTTTAGACAGGTCCCACACTACCTGTTAAGCTTCTCATTCTATTTTATCTATTTTCCTTCTTTAGAAAGAAATTTTCTTTGAACTACTTCCTGATTCAGTAATCTTCTCTTCTTCTGGGTCTAATCTGAGGGTAAATCCACCATTGAATTTTCAATTTCACATCATTGTTCATTTGTTCAGTTATGGAATTTCTATTTAGTTCTCTATTGAAATATCTTGAATATAGTCAGCATAGTTACTTTAAAATCTGTTTGTTATTTCCATTTCCTGGGTCCCCTGTGGCCTCTTCCATTATGTGCTGTTTCTCATAGATTTTGATTTTATCCTCTTACTGATTTTTAATGGTGTGACAGATTTCATATATGTACATATATATATTCATGATTTTACAATTAAATTTTGGCTTATATCATCTTCCCTGATGGTTAAGAGCCCTAAATACGAACTCACCTTAATCCAATATTAGAAGTTGAGACGTTTCAAACCAGTTGCAGTGCCAACAAGGGATTGCTTCATTTACAGTTAACCTCTACCCCTGGAGTGAACTGATCAGGTCCCAACCCAAAGCAGGAGGAGTCTATCACTTGTTACCTTTCTTGATAAGCCCTGGTCTCTAATATTTTGGGAGGACAATAGGACCTAAGGCAAATATATTATCATACAGGAAGATTTAAATTTGTTTCTTCTAAGACTCAGCTACTACTGCCGACACGAGATCACTCTAGCCCATTCCAAGATCCCCAGCTAAATCTGGAAGTGGGTGGGGTCATTGCCTCAAACCTGTTGCATCCCTAAGGTTTGGTCTCCTTATTTTGGCCTTGGCATTAGCTTTACGGTCAGGCTCTGCCTTTTGCTGGGGTTTGCTCCTCATTGCTCTGGTTTTACTTCGCAGATTATATTTTGTGTTTTCTTTGTCATGTTTTGGGCTGCTGAAGATTTTCCTTTCTTCCTGTAGGCCCACAGAGCATCTTCTTCCCAAATTATCACTTTGGGAGTTTTTTTGAGAAAGATCACATTCTCAGAACATTTAACATACTGAAGTCAATTTTAGACTTAGAATACTTACGGAAAAAAAAAACTATGAGTGAACAAAAGCACAGGCTTCCGCTAATGACAAATGCATGTTTTTGAAATGTTTTACAAGATAAATAAAATCATTAATCCTCCCTCTTTTTTATTATGTTCTAGTTGCTTTATTGATGACTAATAAGCCTCAGATGAGTCAGTGACATAACATTAGATTCTCACATGGGGATCAGTAGGTAATCACAGCAGCCACTTATTTAAACCTCAAATCCTGGCTGAAAAAAAAAAAAGATTTGCGTAATGGTAGCCATCCCAGTGCTCCTATTCATAAGCTGTGGAACTGCCTATACATCTTACCCTCTGACTCAACATGAATAGGAGTCTTCAGGTAGGTGTTAAGTGACTGTTTAAACCAGAAAACTAGTCTGAAGTCTATGGAACAAATTATGACTTCTTAAAGTTACAGTAAAACATTTTGCTTCTTTTCAAAATTAAAACATATCCAGAGAATTGGAGTATGGATGAGGAAAAGTAGGAGGCATTCCAGTGTCCAGGCAGCACAGGTCAAATGGCTTCCTCCACCTACTCATTCAAATTTTCACTGTGGAAATAGCAACTACAGTGTTAAAAGCTATGGGTGAAAGATGGCATAGGGCAGAGGTTAAGACTACAAACTCCTATCAGAATGACCTGCAGGCTTAAGTCCCAGTCCTTCTCGTTACCAGCAATGTGACTGGGTAAGTTCCTGAACTTCTCTGGTCTTCCTGTTTCTCAGTGAAATAACTTTAGTACTTTCCTTCTAAGTTTTGAAGCTTGACAAGTTTCTAGAACAGTAAGGATTCGGGAGGTTTACCAAGTTATTTCTTTCTCACTCTATTTTTCTTTTACAGGAAGAATAAATGTGTTCTGAGGGACAGTCCTCCAGTCAACTTCCAAAATAGACCTGGTGGCTTACGAGAAACGCACACTGGTGCTCAATCCATGCTTTGTGTCCACTGAGAAAAGCTGAAGCAGCCAACAGAAATAATGAAACACACACAGGATGTTTAAGAAGCCTCGCCACAATCATCCATGATATTTTAGTCATACAATTGAGGGACTGTCTTAAAATAATTAATTCTAATCCTGACAGTATTCAACTTAAAAGAATTATTGTTACTGTTGGAGGAAATCATGAATTTCAGAAAGGAAAAAGAAGAGACAATGGCAATTTAAACAATCAATTAAACCCTGGGGGTTGGGAGCAGAAGCAACCATAAAAGTAGGCTCTAAGAAATTTATACTGAAATGGTTAATATCTAAATAATGAAAGCTTTAAGAAGGCATGCTTCTGTCATAAGAAAACATACAAAGCAGCAATTCAAATATCTAGCTAGATAGACCCTGTTGTACCTAAAAGGACTAGTTGCCTAATTCATCATCACATTTGAAAGTTATTTGCTTATTTTTAATATTTAATATATTTTTAATTAAAATATATCCTAAGGTAATGTTTAATAAGAATTTACTGAGCATTTAACTATTAGCAAGTACTGTGCTGGCTCAGCAAGTCCAAAACAGTGCAGGACATGGTTTTTGCCCTGAAAGCAGACATTATAACAAGATTTTCACTGAATGTACAAAGCTGAGGGATCGCACCAACATGCAAGACATAGCCCATATCAAGTATATAAAAACTGAGAAGAGACTTCTGAAAAGGTAAGAAGATTTATACCACATTGCTATTCAAAAGTGCAAACATCTTTCTTTTTATTCCTAATCCTTCCTGGCAAAAATAATAGATTACATGCATTGATTTCTGCCTAGCATGTGGAATAGGCACTATGTCAAATTCTTTAAATATCTTATTTAATGTACATAATAACCCTATAAGGTCGGCACTTTTTACATTCCATTTTCTAGATAAAAGGGATTAAGAGATTGACTTGAGCTCATATTGCTAGCAAGGGGCAGAACTAAATCCTGAACTTAGTCTAACCCAGGGAAAAGCACTTCAGCACGCACACTGCTTCCTATGCATCCAGGCATCCTGTGCATTGAGCCCAGAAGAAAACTCATCTCAGATAAACCAAAGTCAATACGTGCTGTCACAATCTTTATATTCTTTTTTCTCTTCTGCCATAACACGGACCCATCATCTTTACTTAAAAGTTGCTTCAAAAGTCATTAGGCTCCTTTATTTTGAGGACCATGTCTCAACTTGGTATACTTACCAGTCCTAAAATTTTCATGCAGTTCTTACAGTATAGCATTGCAAATACCATACAAATACTAGAGAATCTGTGAAGCATCTGTGACCACCATTCTTACTCTGGTCAACTTAGTTAATGACATCCAAAGCATGTCATAGTATTACACTCCAACCACGTAGGTAGCAGAGATTCTGTAATGGGTGTAAGACATTTAGGAACACAGTCCCTGTTCTCAGCAAGTTTATAGTTCAGCTGCAGAGAGATATAAAACACACATAAAAGGTAAATAATTCATGAGTAATTCTATACAAGAGACTAAAACAAAGCTCATATGACAGAATATTGTGTGACTAGCTTGTTAGGATGTTATGGAGAAAAGAGGTCTGTACTTTTAAAAACTTAGATGATACTAGATTATATTTATGCAAGCAGATTTATTTATTCAAGCACAATTCTCATGGTCTTTATGAGGGCAATGTGCACTGTGAATCTCCAAGTGAGTTTCAGGTTTTACAACTGTTTTCCAAAATTATTTTGAAAAGTGCTATGATCTGAATGCCCTTCCCTCAAAGCTGTGTTGAAATCAGCATGGTGTGGGGGTTGAAATCAGCCCCTAAACTGGTAGCACAAGGATGCAAAGCCTTTTAGGAGGAGGTTAGGTCATGAAGGCTCTGTTAATGGATGAATGTCCTTGTAAAATAGGCCAAAGGGAGCTCATTTGCTCCTACCTGCATGACAGGGCACAGGAATAGGTAGGTGCCTTTTGTGAACCAGGAAATGGACCCAATGCTGAATCTATCTTTATCTTGAACTTCTCGGCCTCCAGAACTGTGAGAAATAAGTTACTGTTGTTGATAAGCTACCCAGTCTAAGGTATTTTATTATAGCAACTCCAACAGACTAATAGAAAGAGAAACATTTGTCTCATAAGATTGTATTGCTTCAGATGGGGGGAGGGAGCTGGTTTTTATGGAAAAGTTTTAAAGAACTAGTCAGGTGGTGTCATTAAGTAAATAATACATGCAGCAGCCTCCATACCCCAAATTCATGGACCATATTGCTCATGGCTGCCTCACACAAGAGTTGGGACACAGATCCAGAATTCCAAACAAAGCACTTCAGTTAGTCATTCCCAATGGGATGTGAAAAAATATTTTTGTCATCCCTAGATCCAGAGAGAATTAGTTGTAGGAGTTGAAGGAGGAAGAAACCACTGTAATCTGGAATTGATCAGCTTCAAGGAAGAGGTTAGATGTGAACTGAACTTTGAAATGTGAGTAAGAAATTCCTTCATTAATTATAAAGCTTTTTTTAACCTAGATGAAATTATTTGCTTACTTATTCTTTCTTTAAGTTAGGTTTTCAGGAGAAGGAAAAGTTTAGGGGGAAAAGAAACATAAATTGCTACATTGCCAAATATAATTAGGTTGGACAGAATTACTAAATATAGTAATTCATACATCAAAGAACTTGTGAGAAATACTAAGTAAGCACCTCTGGTGTGACCTGAGCTTCTTTAGGCAGGCCTCTCCAGTATTTGAGTACTGGTAGGGTAATATTAATGATCTTATCTCAAATTTCCTTTCTCACCTCCATATGAGACAGAAATTATGCAAAATCAGCAACACATCCCTGCCAACTATCTTTATAGGTTCTGAAAGCGCATCTCCAAAGTTTTCACAACCTTCTCATCATTTTCAGACTGTGGTCCAATTTGCTACAAACAAGGAGAGAAGTCAAAATGCTGATATTCATGCCAATAGTGCTATTTTTTGGTACTCCTCCAACTTCTAACATTTGAGTTGCCCACGTGGCATTGCCTCCCTTGTAAGTTCTCTCTGAGCTGAGGTCCCTCAGCATTGGAAGAAGTGAGAAGAGTGTTCCTCTCCCTACAATGTGTTAGTAATTATTTAGAACTGAAACAGCATTGTCTCTCTGCTTTGTGTTCCCTGTGTCCCAAAGTCACTAATGAAAATCCTTCCTTTACTTTCTGTTTAGTGCACCTTGTTGGAAGACAATTCTCCATGAGTTAGTCACATTTCTGTACCTCTTGTAAGCAGAGTGGCTGGCTACTTCTGTCCTGGATTATCTCTTTAAGGATGGCCAACAGCCTTTCAAAATACAGTGTCTCCTTCTGGAGCAAAAGGCTAATATGCTTACTGTCCTCTGGGACAAAGGTCAGGCAGACTTTCTATCTGCTATAAAAGCTTCAGATTCCCTAAGCTCTGACTTCTTCTCCTGTAACAAATTTCACTGCATTTGTGGGCTTCACCTAGCCCTTTTTGCATCTTTCTGGGGGAATTGGAGCAAGAGATTCAAAGCAAACTTGCAGGCTACTATGCCATGAGTAATAAAGTCCTTTGTCTCTGACCTAGGAATCTTGTGTCTTCCACCAGCATCCATGAAATTGTGCCAGACTAACCTGTTAACTTGCAAGTAGAGGAAGATCTCAAACCTTTTCCAGTTGTTGACACACTTCTTACTACACAGTTCATATATGAGTCCCTGGACAAGAACCACTATCTAAGATAGACACTGTGCTGTCCTGGGTTACTCTCCTTAGGGCCCCCAACCAGCCTGGGTTGGGTGTGGGTATCAGGGCCTGGACATTTCTGTTCAGTAGAAGACTCAATCTCATGAATAATACTTACTCCAGAGCCCTCTACTGGGTTGGCTGAGACTTTGTCAGATCTGTAGGCTTTCTCTACCCAATAAAATTCCTCTGCCTTTTATCTTTCACACGTATTACTTCCAATAAACTGTACTCCCAACTTTGTCTCAGTGTCTGCTTCCCATAGAACCCAAAAGATATGCCTGTGTCTAGACACAGACACCAAAACAAAACTTTCTTTTCTATGAATCAGTTTATATACATTAACATTTTCTAAATGCACACAGGTTCTCCAAACATGTCCAGATGTGTTAAATCCCAGTTTAGGCCCAAATCAGAACTTCGACTGGATTAAAATGGATAATATAACTTTGCATACTAAAAATAATTATTTTAGGATACATTAGGTTCATGAAACACGGGTTTAAGATAAGGATTAACATGTATAATGCATCTATGTAAGAAGAGAAAAATAGTTTTAAATTTAGGTGTTTATTGTACTTCAAATGTAAGATATCATTAGTAGCAAGTATGCTATTTTTTAAGTATTATTAACAAAAGCTTGATTAAAGTGGCTAAGGATATAGCTCAGTGACAGAATGCTTGCCCAGCATGTACAAGGTCCTCAGTTCAATCCCCAGTACCATTAAAAACAGAAAAAGACAAGTGTCATTGATTCATTCATGGCTACAGTGCTAAGATGCCATCTATGATAAGACAAATTCCAATTTCATTAAAATATGAACATATGAAAATATAAAAATGTAGACAACAGAATCAATGCAATTCAGTATTAGATGACCTTGGACTCTTCCTGAACTCAGATTACCTGTACATTATTATTATTATTATTATTATTATTATTATTATTAGTGTGTGGTGCCGGGGATTGAACCCAGGGCCTTAGGCTTGCAAGGCAAGCACTCTACCACTGAGCTATATCCCCATCCCTACCTGTACATTTTGAACAACTTAAGTACACATTAATAAATGGGAAGTCCAACTCTTGAATGATTTTTCTTTCCATGTGATAATTCACAAATAGGCAATATTTAAATTGTTAATAACCAAATATTGAATAATAATCAAGTGTTTGTTTTTTAAACGAGTTCCAAAGCTTGACAAACATAGAAGTGGGTCTGCACTATGAAAGTAGCATAGAATTTTTTTTTTAGTTGTCAATGGGCCCTTATTTTAGTCAATTATTTATTTATATGCAGTCCTGAGAATTGAACTCAGTGCCTCACACAGGTAAGGCAAATGTTCTGCCACTGAGCTACAACCCCAGCCCAAGAATTTTAACATGTGATACAATGTCAGGATTTTAAATTCAGAAAGAAAAAAATTAATTAAATCCACCTACTGACTATTAAGATTACCTTTTCTAACACTGGAATTGGAGTGGAAATAAGATACCATTGAGTCAAGCTCCCCCATATTTCTAAAGATCACCATGAAGCCCAGGAGGTCAGGTGTATCTCCTTCCACAGTTAATGACAGAGCAGAACTAGAACCTTCTCCTGATCAACCCAGGGTTCTATCCACTACCTCACCACACCAAGCTCCAGAATATGTCATGCTCGTATTAGATAAGATTGGACAAAACCTCACAGGACTGCTCAGAGAAGCACATTGACCCTCTCATTATTTGTCACAAATAATGCTAAAGCAAACAAAGTAGGAAAGGATTTTTCTCTTTGTAAACCTTAATCCTGGTAGAAGATTATTGAGACCCATCAGTTCTGGGGAGGAGTTGAAGTTGTTAAAGATTTTGTGGATGGAGTTTTTGCATCATCTTTCCTTCTTCCCAAGCACCTTCCCAGGAAGAACCAACAGACTGTCATGGAGCCATTATGAGTCAGAGACATGAGGAGTCAAGAAACAACTCCAACCTCTACCCTCTATCTCCAAAACCCATGACTCACCACACTTAGACAATGTGGCTATTACGTAGGAATATCAAAGAAACTAAGGAAATTTAGCAAAAACTTATTTTTATCTTCAAGATGGGAAGAAATTTTTGAGATTACCTTGTAACATTTCTACTTCTTTCCTTTCGTCCCTCAAACTGTTTAGACGACTCTGGCAATACGAGCCATCTTCCAAGCCCATACTCGCTCCCTAAGAACTAGTTTCAGCTGATTTCAGAGGACAGTAGGAATGCCACCAAGAAACCCAGCTGGCAGCCAACTCCTATCTTTCCTTCTTTTTTAAAAGCAATATTAACAGTTTTAAAAGGAAATTCTATCAATTCTATCACATAGAAACATCAAGAACTAGGTCTTACAGCATGAAAAATGTCATTGGTTAAATTAAAAATAAGAATAGAAATTTAGGGAATAGACGAAAATAAAAAAAGCAGAGGTCACCAGTAACGGACTGATTTCTTTTTCCCACCTTTTCCTCTGGTTCATCTTGGAGAACAAAATGCTGGGTTACTAAGTTCACTGATTTATAAAGAATACTCATTTTATGACACAGCACACGATAGGCATTTATTAAACATTATCCAATTCCCATGGTGGAACAGGTCCTCTGACTATTTCTCATGCACATTTTCTCATTTTATTCAATCCCCTTAACAACTCTGTGAAGTACTATCATTTCTGTATCACAGATGAAGAAATACGGCCATAGACATTTTTAAGAAACTGAAAGAAACATCCATACCTGATAATCCTAAATTAGTACTTACTGTGCCCTTTTTGAAGGGGTAGGTCAGTATGGTTTTTCATATGTGTACAACAGAGAGAGGGGATTAAAAAGTGTGCAGTCAAATCTAAATTATAGCCCTGCACCTAAAATAAAAATTTCAAACTAATAGGCTTCTCCAAATGAGTCCACACTAAAGAAGCTTTACTCTGGGCTTCTCCAAAGATAGAGGCAGAATAGTATCATACGGGTTTGTAATGATTACAAATGAGCCTATATTGTTGGGTGCATAAGATAGTAATAAATTTTACTGTTTTTCCCTCTTTCACTTTCTTCAACAATTGAAAGGAAAAGACAGCAAATGAGAAATAAAAATATCACCTTTATGAAGGTGTGGCCTAAATGTGTGGCAAACACCATCTACCTAATAACCCAACCTTAGAATTCAACTGAATTACCAAACTTCAGCCCAGCTCCACCTCTGACATGGTCCAGCTCATGATATGGAGGTCAGAATGAAGAGTGTGCTTGGCAGGCAAATAAATCTCAGAGACAAAGGAAAGGAGGAAGGGGATGGTATATGCACACCCAGTCCCCCATTCCACACTCACCAATAAGCCACGGTACACCTCCTCTGCTAAGATGGAGAGAGCGCAGATGTAATACGCTAACTCTTGTCCCTCCTGTGGAACCCTGGAGTCTCAGAAAGGAGGTGATCCACCACACCCACTCTGTCTTGTAAACATACTTAGGCATGGTCACGTCTGGGCAGTGATATTCTCCATTCCCCTCCTTTGGGACATCTTGAGCCTCAAGCACTTCCCTCCATGGATCTTTTTATTCTCAATAATCAGTGGGGAATAAGAGACAAAATGACATTCTCCTGCTGTGAGTAAGTCAAGCTTTCAAAAGGGAAAAACTACATTGCCACTTTAATTAAATGCATAAAATAAACAAATATGTGCATACATATGTAAATTATACAGAGGAAAAAGAAAATACCCACCAGCGACTCAGGATTAAATGAATCAACAGCCAATGGTTCTATTTACATCTCAGAATAAGGGCAAGCCACAAGCTGACTCAGTACACCACAGTGATGACTCAGTAGGCAGAGTGCCCACCTGTGTACAGGTAAGAAGAGGAAGGAGTAGGCTGAAATGGGGTGAGGGGAAGAAGCCCTTTCTGTGTTTGATTATAACAGGACTCACAATACAAATCCAAGAGCAGAAGGCAAACGTCAAAATTAAAAATAGTTGTCCCAGAAAGCTTCCCCTTCCCTCTCCACTCTGGGAAATGAGGCTCAGAACTGGGGTGAAAAGTGCAAGCCAGCGGAGCCAGAGTGAAAGGTCAGCTCCCCACTACTACAGGGGATTCAGGTCTAGGGGTCAGTGGCTTATATTTGGAATCACTATGACAGACTTCTATTCCTTAAGGGCTATCCAAATTTCATCAGAAAGTATTGAATATTGTTTCTTAGTTCCTTAGCAATAAAATCAAGATATTTAATTTTGCAGCTATACAGCTTTTATAAAAATTTTTTCCATGTTCCCAACTGACCACAGCAGAGATGTCTGGACCGGCCACCAACATTCATCCGGGTCACATGAAGAACTCCTGCCCTGAGTTTATGTCATTTCTCTTGTCTCAAGTTCAGCACTAGAAATGAGGCACAAAACTCTATAAAACATTTCTTGAAAGCCTAGTGACCAGGAGCCTGTACCATGCTAGGCACAGTGAAGAACAAACAAAATAGGGCCCCTGACTCCAAGGTGTGTGCGGCCTGCGAATGTTCCTAAGCCAGTGCATTCCATGGAGGGCTCCCTCCGTTGATCTCCCAAAATCAACTCCCTTCATTCAGCGCTTCACATATTCTAGGCTCTTAAACTAAACCATCCAAAGGGTCCAGGCCCCTTGAAAGCAAAACACACATAAACTAATCCTGGAGCCGGAACAACTCTTGTTCTTCCGTCTCTTACTGTCAGGATTTTAGCCTGGGGAATTACTTGCGGTGTCCACAATTGGCTTCCAGGGTAGGATTGGGGGAGGTCATTGAATCCTCTGAAAGTATGTGCAAATTTGTATGTATGTGCTGGTTCCTGAGAAAGTATGCAAGGCTTTCATAAGATTCTTCTTCAAAGACAAGAAAATACAGATACTCTGTTTTATTATGTTTTAAGTAACTAAGACACTTTCTCAATCATTAGAATGAGCCTGGGCATGCGTTTTACTTCAGCTCTACTTTCTAAAAATAAAGAATGTGATTTCTAAGAAAATGTTCTTTTTCTTTTTATTAAGATTGCCATTAAAAAATGAAAATGTTAAGTCCAATGGATGTTATGATAGAAATTTTTACCTACTTTAAGATGTAAATTGCCCAGGAGTTTAAGCCAACTTGGTATCATTTCACAGCACTTCATGAAGGAGAAACTCGGGCACCTCACGAGAATAAGTGGTAATTAATTCTCACAAGTTCCAGTGAGAATCATAGCCATTAATGCCTAACACTGAAGCTGAAATTATTGAAATAAGTGTTTAATAGAACTGTCTTGTTGTTCTACATTTCTCTTATTTGATTACTTATATTACTTCAAGACTAGAAGAAAAGGATTCAGATTTCCAGAAAGAGATGGACCAAAACAGAAAAAAGAAGAAAAGATAAATTCTCAATATTACTTATAGTTAAGCATTCCTAAATACCTTTTACATTCTAGTAGGCTTTTGGTGAACTAGAAACAGTTGCAGTGGCAATACACGTTTCTAGGGAGGGAGCCTTCAATATATATTTAAAACAATGAATAAATACTTTTCCCCTTAGATCACAGATATAAAAGCCTAGGTAGAGAAGGAAGAGAAAAAAGAAGAAAACTTTATTTAAGACTGCCCTTGGGTTTACCTATTTTGATGTAATCAGCATGTATAAGGAGAAAGAACACATTTAAGCAAATCCAAAGGCATATAGGGGAAAGAATGCAGGTAGCTTTAAACAAAGAAAGGAGAGTATTTTAAGATCAAACCGCTGAAGAAAAAATGCAGCAGAAACAATGCATAATAATAATAGTTTATGGTTTCTATAGAAGAAGTGTAATACAAATTTAAAAATTAGAAGTAATATCAATGTTTATAGCAACTCAACTCACAATAGTTAAGCAATGGAACCAACCTAGGTGTCCTTCAACAGATGAATAGATAAAGAAAATCGGGTGTATGTACATGATGGAATATTACTCAGCCATAAAGAATGAAATTATGACATTTGCTGGTAAATAGACGGAACTGGAGACTATCATGCTAAGTGAAATAAGCCAATCCCCAAAACCAAAGGCTGAATGTTCTCTCTGATATGTAGGTGCTAACACATAATAAGGCAGGGATACAAGTTCATTGGATTAGAGAAACGACAATGAAGGGAAGAAAGGGTGGGTGGAATAGGAAAAATAGTTGAATGGGTTGGACATAACTTTCCTATCTTCATATGTGAATACTCGACCGGTGTAACTCCACATCATGTATGACCACAAGAATGGAGAGTTATACTCCATGTATGCATGATATGTCAAAATGCATTCGACTGTCATGCGTAACTAAAAAGAACAAATAAAAAATTTTAAAAGCAAAAATAAAAATTAGTATAAAAAAATAAACATTTTTATGTTGATTCTGGTGACCCCCTTCAGTATCAGCAGATGCATTATTGCTGTTCTCATTGTATAGAGGGAATGAAATGGAAAATGACATGCCCTCAATAGAGAGCACAGTAACAACGGAAGGAAAAAACAGAGCCAGGGGATAAATCCACATGTACTTCACAGGATGCTGGTGTGAATTCAGTCGGAGAGGAAAATGCCACAATAATAGAAGCTTTTCAAGGTGAGCACTATTAGAAAAGCCAATACAATGTTTCACACTGTAATCTTTTAAATTTCAGAATAAAAAAAAAAGATAGCTTCTTGGATTTTGTAGTCCAAAGTACTGTAAAGTGTCGTGACTACTAAAAATCCAAACACTGAAACAGAGGTTCTCTTAAAATTAAGTCTATATTAACATGATAACAGGCCAGATAAAATACTACTCGGTATTCCATAACGAGAAATGGGGAAGTTAGGACTGGGGGCATAGTTCAGTGGTAAAGTGATTGCCTGATATGTACAAGGCCCTGGGTTAAATCCCTGGCACAAAAATTGGGGAGGAAGGTAATGTTCTCCAATTTTTACACTTAATAATTTATGGATTTGTTTACATTTTAAGCCCCCTTTTTCTGTGTGATTACTATTTGCTCTATAACATTTAATTTTTGTCATTTAAATATCATGCAATTCCAAAACAAGACAAAGCTGACAGGGGTGAACCCATCGCATACTGGTTTCCCTTACAAGGTCTGCTAAACAATAAAAATTCAGTGAAACAGAGGCTTTTAAATAGACCTATTCACTACATTTATTCACCGTCAGAATTGAAGGAAAGAGGTGAATGGTTGTGGGAAAACACTTCTCTTTCACTTTCTCTTCCTTTTTCCGGCCGTTTATTTTTATTACTACATAAATGGTGCACATCAGGACTTATAAAGCCCTGTAAGAAGAGTGTCAATCATAAGCTAACGGGAGCTGGAGTAATATTTGAGAAGGGAAACCAAAAGGTGAAGTTGAGAATTACAGAAACCAGGCACCCTCGTATGATGTATTACCAGAGAGAGCCAAGCATAACAGAAAGAACTGGAGGAAGATGACGGGGAGGAGAGATTACATAAAATACTAATGTGCCCCAGGGTTCTGGAACTAAATGGTGAAGGGTATGTTTAGATAAGCTAGAGAGAGATCATTTTAAATTTAGGGTTCAGAGTATAAGATGACATAAATAAAGAGATCAGTAACTGAGTACCTGAACTGATGACAGATGTATTCCCAGGCAATTCCACAGGGGCTGGCAGAATATGCTGATTACCTGTGGTTCTCTAGGGGCCTAAAAGACTTAGTATGCCACATAGGGGGACGTATGCCATGTATCAGTCATCTCTAGGATCGATACCATTAACATCAGCCCTGTTACCAACCTGTCTGGGCTCTCCCTCTTATCCAGGCCATAGCTGTTTCCAGGTACATAATTACCTTCATCTCCCTGATCTTAAATTACCTCTCCTGACACTTAACTGCTTCATGTCTTTGGGGAAGCAATTATTAAATCCCTATCCTGAAATTGCTAAATGATCCCCCAGGAAGTGAGAAAAGTTATTCCCCTCATGAGGAAAGCAATATATTTCCTACCACCCATAGAGATAAGCTCAGAAGAGAAACTCATGGACATCTTGACAATTATCCATAGGGGCATTCATTCATTCCCTGGAGAAAGATTTATTAAACACCAACCTATGTTAGGATTTGTGACACTGGGGGCACAGAAGAGTTGAAGAGCAAGTCTGCGCACTCAAGGAGAGACTCAGAGGCTAGAAGAGAGTTAGCTCACCAACAAGTGACCATCTGATATGTGAGTCACTGCTAGATAGAGACTAAGAACCAGTTGGGAGCACTGGTAAGACAACGAAGAGAATCAGAACAAGCAGCACAAGGAAAGTATTGTGGGTGATCATCCCTCTGAAGGCCGGGGTAAAGTTTGCCATGCTTGGAAGAGAGGGAGGGCATTCTAGAAAGAGACACACAATTTTAGTCATAGTAGAAACATAATTTACCATTATCAAATATTATGTTAGCCTTCTCACATTTCTTTGAAGGTATTCACCAATTCTTTTGGTTTCCTCTGATTTTAAAATGTCTTCATTGACATGACACCACAGAGCATATATGGCCCTCTCACGTGCCCATGTGTCCCTCCAACCAGGTTGCCTTGTCAGCGTCCCTGGCCACGGCACTTCCCTCGGCTGGTCACTTGCCTTTGCTACCTCAGACCCTGCCCGCCTTGCAAACACTGCCTCTGCTTTCCCCTCATTCCTTGTCTCTGTCCAGTGTAGCAGCTCTGATTTCTATCCAATTCTCTATATTTCTCATGAAAGAAAGCAGAGTAGAAGATGGCTTCAGCTTTGGGCCCTTCAAAAATACTTGGCATGTGTAACAGCAGATTTAATCTAATTAATACATTCTAATCCCCCTTGGGTCAGCTACTCTGATCAATTGGAAAGGCCTTCCTGGTTCCTGTTTTAATCTTTTATCCCATCCTGCGTATGACAGGTAATATTCAGGTGTTCCGGGGCTGGGGCAGGGGCAGCAGGTTCTTATAAACCTGGTCCCCAAATTTGGTGGAGAAATTAAAGACTCAATAACTTTTCACAGTTGCAACCATGCAAGTCACTTGAGTAATAACAGAAAACTAAGGTGTAACATGAAGATTCCAATTAGCGCCCAATTATTGGCAGGATGTTTGTAAATACCCGTTCTCTCCCACTCAGGAAAACATACTAAAAAGGAATGTAAATTCCTTTTTACATTAGGGTGACTTTATATAGATAATCTTGGCTCTATAGTAATTAATTTATAGTTAAAATACCCAAACACAGCAGCGTCTAGTAATAAAGAATATTTACTATTAGAGCTGTCTCTGTGGAGGTTATTCCACACCAGGTGCCTGACACTATGGCTGACTGAGAAGCAAAACTGGGAGGCAGAGTGCCCGATTGGCCTTGGCAGACAGCAGTCTGGTGTCTTCCAATCAAGATGCTCGATCGGTATATTGAACCGTGAGCAACGCTTCACGTCTTGGTCATGTTGAGAGAGAGAGAGAAAGGCAGAGCAAGAGATTGTGAGTGAGCTGAGTTGAAACTCTGAGCCCTTTCCTCCTTTCATTTGCAGGAGGGAAGTGAGAAGGAGGTGGTTAGAGAGGTGGGGAAGGGGTTTACAGATATTGAGCACTCTAAACTTCAGAACCACTCTGCGAGGGAGGTGTTGGTATTATCCCATTCTCCAGACGTGTGTGAGGTTAACAGAATGCTGAAGGCCGAGTTAGTCATGGGCCAGTCTTGCACTCCAACCTTCCAAGCTCCAAATACCCTTCTCAGTGAGCCGACCTCTGGGAGAGCATTGTCCTCAGGCAGACTCCCACTAGGCTCCAATCTAGCGAGTTATTTTATTCCCACATGCCTCTGTCTCCCTGGCAGCGACCCGGAGAGGGGAAGTCAGCTCATTTCCCATTATTCATTCACTTTTTGACTGCTCCTATAACTTCACCCAAATCAGTAGGCTTCGATCCTCCCACGACAGCTTCTCACTAACAAACCCCAATGGGCTGGGCTCTCCTCAGGAACACCAACTAGCGAGAGCTGTAGCTAGAAACCTAGAAGGGTTTGTGTTTTTATCAAACCTAAAAGATTAATTTGTATTATAAAATAATTAGCACCTGAATATTTTTGGTTGAAAATTTTTAAATGATTGTTTTTTCATTCCAGTTATTTATACTATTACTACAGTAAGGCAAGAATAAGCTTTAATGTTTGTTTTAACTTATGAATTAGAGCTAATTCAGCTTCTAAAGTTTTTATAAATTTCTGCTTCAAACAGTTTTAGTAAATAAAATAACCAGTTAAAGCTTCAGTTTTCTTATATTGCTAAACAAATAATATTTCAATAAAAAGAAGTCTTTTATAAATCCATAGTCTAATTTTTAAGAGTAAAAACAAATGTCCATCTCTTCCTGGGTTGTGACAAATGTATTTTTTAATCACAATTGTGTGGCAGTAGAGGTAAAACACGTGGACTCTGGAGTCAGAATATAAGAATGTAAAATCTGACTCTGCCCATTTTTTAGCTGTATTCCCATAGAAAAGTTACTTGACTCCTCTGAATTTCAGTTTTAAAAGACGATAGATGTAATAGTGTCTGGTAGATACCCAATAAGACTTGGCTGTTATTAATCTGGAGGGAGTAATTACTACAAGCAATCTCTCTAATTTAATTGGGAATTCTTATAAAGTAAGAATACCTAATCTACAAATCTCCTCCAAATGTACTGAAATATTAATATTACTAAATTTAACAATTAATGAAGATGATACAGTACATTTCAGAGACATTTAATTAAATATTTATTCTTTCAATCTTGCAGCTTTCTTTTCGTATTCTGAGTACTTTTCTTTTCCCCCTTTCTGCTCTCAAGTCATTTCATTAGAAACTTCACAAGCCCTAAGCACGCTGTCTGTGGAGCCTGATGGTTGCAATGGTCCTTGGCCCAGGTAAATGGAACAGCTCTGAAAGCAAAACTTTCTGGCCCCGACTACCATTCCCGTAGTAGCCGGCCTCCTGGAGAACATTTTTCCTCAGCAAGACTTTGGAAAGGTTTCTAGACATTTTGGAAAGGATACTAAATAGCAATTCAAAGATAGGAGAGTAAAGCAAAATCCCAGATAGTGTTGACGAGCCAAAATTCATAAATTACTTTTGGCTAAGTTCAGAGTTCATACCAAAACCTGGGCCAACACTCACCCTGCAATTTGGCACAAATAGGAGAAATAAATAGTGATTTAGTAGAAGGTTGGAACTGGCACCAATCCAAAAAAAAATTTTTTTTTAAATCCTCTTGAATAGAAAAGGTCTGCTCTATGAGAGACATCCAAGTATCATGTCATTTTAATTCCAAATGTTCAGTCTTAATGTTTAGAGAATAAATTAAGCCTTTACTTCAATATATAAAATGGGGGAAATATTATTTAGTACTTCAAAAGGCTTGGATTTTAAAGACTGCTATTTAGATAAACCTGCAAGAAGACACATGAGAAATGTATGATGTTATTCTTAATCTCTAAGGCAGTGGTTCTCAAAGTGTGGCATATAGTGGACCATGAAGGCAAAACTCTTTTAAAATAATACCAGGACACTATTTGTCTTTTTACTTTGCATTTTGTAAAATACATTGCTAAAGCAATGGTGGATAAAACTGATGATACCTTGGCACAAACCAAGGCAGTGACGGATATTGCAGTCTTCACCATCTCTCAAACAGAAAGAGAAAAAATATAAGAAAAAGGTTTTACTCAAGATGCTCTTTATGAAGCAGCAAAAAAATTTCTTATTAAATCTCAATCCTTTAATATTTTTTATATTATATATGATATAATGGGAAGTATGCATGAAGCACTTCCGCTGCTTACCGAAGCATAATGGCTATCCAGAGAAAAAGTAATTAATTCAGTTAAAAACTGAACTAGCCATTTTTTCATGAAGCACCATTTGCACTTGGAAAAATAGCTGGCAACAAACAATAGTATTCAGAGTTCAGCATTTGGCAAACATTTTTGCACAAAAATTGAAGTAGGGGGCCTGTCACTTCAAGGAAAACAACACACTTTATAAAATTGAAGCTTCTGAACTAAAAGTAGAATTTTGGAAAATTTGTATCTGCCACCATAAGTTTGAAGTCTTCCCAGCACTCAAAGACTGGTTTTTGCTTACAATTTACTTTTAATTACAATTAAAATATTAATGTTTAAAAATTTAACTTTGTATTCTCCTTTCTATATTTTTATTGGTACATTATAATTACATATAATAGTGTGATTGGATGTTACATGTTCATATGTGCACAGGATACAGCAATATAATCTGATCAATATCATTCGTCAGTATTTCTGGTTTCCCTCAATCAGACTTTTCTGGAGAAACTAACTAGTAAAATATTATTATTTGTCAAATTTTGGTGGAATAGCAAAGAATAATATCCTCAATTATCTTAAAAGGTTAAGATACTCTTCCTCCTTTTAATTTACATATCTCCAGAGGACATATTTTTTTTCATACACTTCAACCAAAACATACCACAAATGAAAAAACAGGAGAATGAGAATGTAGGCATCATCCATAAATCCAGGTATTTTAAATATTTACAGATGTGTAAAACAATAAGTCACTCTTCTCATTTTTTCTGTTAAAAAAAATACTTTTCACCAAAATATGTCATTTATATTAATATGCTATCTTTTTTTTTTAATTTGAGTTAAGGCTTTCTTAGTTTGTAACATGGAATGTCAATTGATACAACTCACATAAAGAAAAATCTATGTTCCTCAATTTTTACAAGTGAGAGAAAGAATTCTATGACAAAAATTTTGAGAACCAGTGTCCCATGCTTAAAAATGCTGTAAGCCAGCAGACATTGTGACATCAGCATCAGGTCAATTATTACCACTGGAAGGATTCCATGCAGCTGACCATTATTTCACAGAGTTCTCCAGTTGGGCCACCTATGAAGAAGCTAACCATCTAAGAGCGCCTGTTGTTGCCTTGGCTGTTCTCAATAGAGCATTCTATGCGGCTACCAGGAAAGAAATCCAGCCAATAGCAAGAGAAAGGTCATTTCATTCTGACACTGTATCTTCCTGTGATCACATTTCCCAATACCTTGCGTCTTATTTCGCAATGAAAGATGTACAAATTTCATACCCAAAGGGTAAAAGCGGCTGCTGGACATATGTGGACTTCAAATCTCTGCAAGATCAGAAAATCTCTTAAAGATGTTTACCAAAAATGTAAGATCCAGCCCCCAGATTCAACTAGCTATCCAACCATGACTTCCTATGGTTGTGACCAACATGACGTTAGTTTGGATGAAGAAATGAATCTTCCAGTAATGCTGCAAGATATTAAAATCTCCCAGATTGAACTCCTCGGCCAAATGACTGATATTATCAGTGCAGTATCAAAAATCCAGGAAAAGATTGACCATTATCAGAAGCAGATGGAAGTCCTAGAATCCAGAATGAGTGTTAACGAAGACAAACAAGACACAGCCATAAAAGATATTCTCTCTATGAAAAAAGACATTAATGCTTTAAAGAAGAAGGTTTCAGAGCTGGAAAACCAGCGTTCTTGCTCCAGCACACATTGTTTAGAAGTTCTGGAGGGAGAAAGACGTGAAGAAATCATAGAACTGCTTCATAAATACATACAACCAGAAACTTTAAAGAACACATCAGTGTCCCAAGATTTTGAAATCTCTTCAGCAGAATCAGAGAGAATGCCCAGTTATCCAGAGCCCACTGGTCATCTCGAGGAAAAACCAGTTTCTCCTCAAATTGAAACATTGAGGGAAAGTAACCTAAAAAAGGCATCAAGAAGCTTAAAAAAAGCAAGGTCAAATATTTATATTTACCCAGACTTTGGTACATGGGTCAAGCTAACTTTTGTTCATGGAGGAAAGTGGAGATTTTTCCTCAGTGCTACCAAGTTAGAAGAGTTCATCCAGTGGCTTCTTTCTAGGCCAGTCGTCTTCCCTGAAGAACCACAGATCATTCCCACGAGAGACTATCCACTCACTGGACCAGTGGCAAGCTTGACCACAATCTGTCTCTCTGTTTTCAACTACATTTACTGCCTTTTTGGTTCCTCAAAAGAGGGAGTAACTCGACTGTAGAGTTATTTTCCACTTTGCTTGGTACAAAATAAATGTAACCTGGTTGCTCCAAGCAAACGCATATTGTTGTGATGGCTGTGAACTCCTTTGTAGTTTGCTCCTTGTGGTCCCATGATCTGCAAAGCTTGTACACATCTACAGTAAGTGCAGGCGAATCATCCCCTTAGACTGCTATGATACACTTTCTATCCATGTCTTGCCTTCTCAAAGGAAATTCGTAAGGACTTATGTCCATTTTCAAGATTACTGGAAGCAAAGAATAAAGGGGAGTAAAAGGAAATGTGAAACAGTTTGGGAGCCCCTGAGTCAGTTTTCTACACACTTTGTAGATGAAATTTGTGATACAAGAGACATGCTGTAAGGTCAGTCAGATCTTTCAAAGGTGTAAAGAGGGACCCGTTGTCAAGGCTATTATTATTAAAAATGAAGGAGATCAAAAGGCCAGGTTATTGAGAGAAAAATATTAATTACAAAAATGAGCTTTTACTTCCACTTCAGCATCATCTCTACCAGATTCTAGATAAGGGAAGGCTTAACGTGCTTCCAGGAAATTTTTACATTTTCATGAAAGAAGACCAAAGCTGCCATGTCCTGTATGTTTGATACAGGGGAACAAAAGGAAGTTCTAAGGAGGGATTTTTTTAACTAAATTAAATCTCAACAGTATAAGATCATAAACTCCAATATAACAAGGTATATATTTTATAAACTGTATATGCAAAGTAGGCTTCATTTTCAGACATAATAGGAGGTTGCCATTGTACTGTAATTTTTCAAGTATCATTGAGAATAACTATTTAAAAATTTCTTTCACGACTTAACTCAGTGAGTGAAATCTACCAAGAGTCATTCCTTTGGGGTCATATGCTGTCAAACTACAAATGTTCTTTGTAAATGTACTACTTTTAATTATTATCTGCTAACAATTTGAAAGGGGGCCTCTGGAAACTAGCTAAGAGCAATCCATTTCCAAAGAAAAGAAAGAATCTAACCTGGGTACAGCAGAAACGAGGCAGACATACAATAAGACACAACGTGGTCTGATGCCAGAATCATTGTAATTGAACACCACATTGTTTTTAGTTATAAATACATTTTATTTGATCCTTCTTTACAAATATACAGATACAATGTCTACGCAATAGCTTTTAAGATATGTCAATTTGCAGTATACCTAATAAAAGCAAGGGTATATATGAAATGGGTTTGTTCTGAATGAGGTAACTGTGCTTGCCAAGTAACCTATGACTACTCTGGTAATGGCATTAGCAATCTGTCTGTATGTATTCACAGATGCCCCTAGGAACAGCCAGATCCCTAGTTCAGCACACTGAGTGTGAGTCTCACGTGGGGGTAGTAACTAGGGAATGTAAGTCATGACAGGCCAATGGCATCACAAATGCTTCTGGAAGAGAAAAAAAAAAAAAAAACGTGACCCAGCTGGTGTTTGCCTGGGTCACCTGAGTCTTTGTGTATTAGTGCACATTTTTACCTTTCCTCTTTCACCTGGCCCTCTATCACATTAAGTTTCAAGAGGGACAAACAGTTTAGGGAGAGAACATAGACTTGAGCATCACATGATGTACATTTTGAACTTCAATTCTAAATCTTACACTTGTAAATTCTGTTATGTAATCTCAGCTAGGTGTGTTCTCTCATCTGTAAAAAGGGAATTATGTTAATTTAGTGAAAATTCTTTTCAAGAAGTCATGGAGGAAAAGAGAAAAGTAGAAGACATTCCTTGACTTAGACACACAGCATAGAATGGGATAGATAAAACATGTCCACAAATAACCTTGATGCATAACAGGTAGATAGATGTATAGCCAAGAGCCAGGTAATAAGTACCCCCAGTGTCGGAGAGGAAAGGAGGTTGATGAGGCTTGTTGTAAGGAGGTAAGTTAAGGAGGTGGTGGTGAGGGCAATGAGGCAGGAAGAAGGAACAACAGACAAGAGCACAGGAGTGGGGGCTGATGGGGAGAGCAGGAAATGAAAGCCACCAAGTGTTCTATACATGCACAATACTGACAGGCTATTATTTCAAATCTCTTATGGATCTCATTTTTCTCTTCAGGGATTCCCATGTTCATTTGAACCTGTTTTTCACCTACATAAGAATGTAGGTGGGAAGGAAGGGGACTCTACATGATTTTCTCATGATCTCAAGCCCCGCCCAGGGATGACTCTGTTTGTCCCTGTGAGGAAAAGGAGGATTTTGCTTTTGAGCCATTTATTATCATCACCCTAACAAGATCTCTCATGACTTATTAAAATTATAATTGAGCTTATAACTGCACGTGAGCAAATCACTTTTCCAGGCCTTGCTTTCCAATTCACCAGCCTCTCGCTTCCTGCCTCAGAGGAGGTGGTATGTGTCTTGCCCAGTTCCTCCTCAGTGGCTTACAGTACCTTCCTTAGGTGTTCTTCTTTATCCCATCTTACCACTTTTCAAATATTCTTTGTATTCAACTTTCAAAAAATATTCATCTGGTTGCCTGTGTTCCCCTCTTCATTTTCCAATTTCCTACCATCCTTTTTGAATGGGAGGCCCACTAGCCCCGTCCCTGTCCCGACCTTCTCCTCTTCCATTCTCTTCACAGTTGACAGGATCATGTCTTCATAACAATCCTCTCTTTGGTTCTCTTCCCATCACTCTTGTAGATCCTTCTCAGTTTTCTTAGATGATTCCTTTGTCACTAATCATTCCCTTAAAATATTTGATACATCAATTTAATGGCTCCCAACTCAAAGGACTTCTAATCCAGCCTCTCCTGGGACCCTATGAGCTTTTGAGCTAAATGACCACTCATCTTCTCCACTTGGGTGTCTATGAAAAAAACTGTATATAAATATAATTCAATGAATGTCTATTATGCATAAGTCAAACATGAAAAACATTGTGCCTTCACCAAAACATTGCAAACCATTGTTGTTCCTTTTAAATTAAGCACATTCATTGGGGAGACAACACTAAATCGTGAAAAAAGCTAGGACTTTCATCTCAGAACGGACTTTAGAATATGTTCATTACTTGGTGAACATATTCAATGTGGGCACTCTCCTAGCAGTTGAGTGTACAATGGTGAAGCTCTTCACTATGTGAGTATGGCAAATTCCTTGAGCCTAGCAGTCGTCAGTTTTCTCAACTCTGAAGAAAAATTAATGTCCTAAGACTTCTGCGTGATTAATCAGAACCATTTATATCATCTGCCCAGAACAGTACCTGATTTAGTAGGTACTTAACAAACAGTGGTCATTTCCTTGCCTCTCCAACTAGATGAAAGGATGTTATAGAAGTGTTAATAAGAGGCATAAAGATGAACAGAACAGAGGCCCTGCCTCAAAGAGCACCCACTGGGACTCTGCCTCCTTTTATCAGCCATAAAGGATGCCGGACAAATAACGAACAAAGTGACAAACTAAATACAAAAGCTCCAAACCAACTCTTGACTCCCTCATCCAAAGATAGTGTGATTAGAATAAGACAGGGTGTGAATCTCTCCTCTTGGTCTGGGCATCCAACCAATATTCCATCATCGCCAACCTTTAATTGCACACTATATAAATAAGCAACAAAGAAAAGGACTTAGAAGAAAGGAGTCTGAGTTTAAGATAAATAATTTAGTTCCGTTAGGAATACTTGCTTGAATAGACACAGTCACCAAGAGCATTCTGTTTATTTAAAAACAACATTCATCAACATTTATTGAAATCTGATTCTATGCCAGGAACTAGATGAGCTAGGTGTGAACAAACAGAGATGAAAAGACACCAGTCCTATTCTGATGGAGCATTCTTTTAAATGGTGTTCCTTCCAGTTGCTAATGTTGGCCTGTTGCTTAGATTTGGATTTTAAAAACCCACACACCTCATATAAAACAGGATTTTCAAAGGATGCAAATGGAAATCCATGTAGGAAAAAAAAATTGCTGTTCCTAAAAGCTAATGCTTGAAGGCTAATTTTTCCAGTCACAAATATTCAACTTTGTCTATGGTTGTCCTATATCATCTTATGTACTCTTCCAAAATGTAAATTGTCCCCAATGTATCAACAAATTATGCTCTGAAACTTCAGTCGTTAATTCTTGGTTTAAAATTAGTAATGCATATCACAAAGAAATAGCATTAGTGTTGGATCCTTGCCAACCTGTAAAAGAAGATTGAACAATAGTGCACCTGAGATAATGGATTAAGGAAGCTACAGAGCCAAGCTTCTGTTCTTTCCCATGCCAAAGCCTATTTGGGAATATAACTATAAGAGCAGTCGTCCTGACAGCTGGATCAGGTTCCAGCTCTCCCTGCTCTGCCTTATATCTTATGGTGGAGTAAACACTTCACACATTGATGGGACTGGTAGAAGATACTTCGAAGATCAAGAGACACAGGACAGGAACTAAGTGGGGGCCAAGATAGGAAATAGAGAAATGAGAAGCTAAAGTGGGGGGATTTGGGGTAAGAAAGGAGACAAGGGTTTCATGTGGATGCTAAGAATGTCCAGGGAATAAGGACTAAGTAATAATTCTCACCCTGATGAAGAACTGAAGGCTGAGATACAAGGAAGAGAATTTGTGCAAATGTGTGCATACTATAAATAATGACAGAAATAAAAGAAATGGTGGGGTAGGAAAATTGCAAACTTTGCTCCCTAGTTTATCTTTTAGAATACAACCTTGTGTTAGTTAGATTCTACTGCTGTGACAAATGACCTGAGATAATCAACTCAAGGGAGAAAAGGGTTATCTTGGCTTATGGTTTCTGATATTTCATGGTCAGTTGATCCTGTTGCTTTTGGGCCTATGGTAAGGAAGTGTTTCATGGAGGGCAGCACGTGGTAGAGCAAAGCTGCTCACCTCACAGCAGCCAGGAAACAAGAGGAGAGAGTGAGGATCTGGGTCCCAACATTCCCTTCAAGGCACACCCTAATGACCTGACTTTCTTCCACTAGGTCCAGCATCCTACAGTTTCCACCACCTCCCAACAGCACCAAAGGCTGGAGAACGAGTCTTCAACACAAGAGTCTTTGGGGGACACTTAAGATGCAAATCCTAACAACCTATTTAGAAAACAACTATGTTTGAGGAACATGAATCTCCAAGCCTTGGGTTTTTTTGTTGGTTGGTTGGTTGGTTGGAACCATGGATTGAACTGAAGGCACTTCACTAAGCCCCATCCCCAGTCCTATTTTGTATTTTATTTAGAGACAGGGTCTCACTGAGTTGCTTAGTGCCTCACTGTTGCTGAGGCTGGCTTTGAACTTGAGATTCTCCTGCTTCAGCCTCCATAGCCATTGGGATTACAGGCATGCATCATCGCAACCAGCTCCAAGACTTTCTGAGCTGTTAAATATTAGTGGCAGAAGGTGTTGGCCGAGCAGGACAATGGTGGGACCCATGGAAAATGTAGGCAGAGGAGTATGGCTCCAGTGGGACTTTAAAGCTTGAGCAAGGATGTGGAGCTTGAGAAGATATATCCCAGCAAAAGGCAGAGGTAGGGGAGAAAAAAGAAAAGGAGAAATAAAACTCCCAGAGGACTGAGAAGCCACAGAGGTTCTAGGGCAGCCCTTCCTACAGTAAGGACACTCCTCCCAGGAAGAGGCACACACCACACCAGGTGCTCTAAAAGCAGTAAAAACAGATTAAGGATGAGAGGTACAGTCAAACATGTCTTTGGCAGGGTCTCCTCAGACAGTTTAATCAAAAGTGTGGTCATTCCTTTCCTACCCTCCTTACATTGTAGCTCTGAGGAATCTGCCCAATCTTCTAGAAACCGCTCTCAACAGGAGTCTTCCAGTTTTTTCTCTTTAGTTAGGGATTCCACTTATTTTTAGATATTTCCCTTCTCCTTCACTCTCATCTAGGAAAGGGAAAGAAATGTATGAAAAATACAATCAGGTGATTGTTTGATTCGAATGAGGTCCTCTTTCCCTTAATTGTTTCAGAAGGAGTGTTCTCACAGTCCAATATCCTGATGGAAGGTGTGACATCTTTTGGAGATCAGAATATCAAAATGTGGGTGCCACTCTCACTTCTAGTGACCCTCAGTCAACTTATATTTGCCAAATATAAAGATAATAATTGCTTGATTTGCAGGCCGTAATTGGATCACAGCCATCAGTGACATGGTTATTTGTTTTTAGAGCAATATTAATGACATCTTGCCTATGGCAGCCCAATTAGAGAGCACCATTGGTGACCCGGCTGGCGTTTTCAATATGTTATCTCAGAGGTATGATCAGAAGACAAATCAGAGCTGACTTAATGAAGTTTCTGATCAGAGGCTGCTCTGGAGACAATGAGTTATTGAAGGAGACAAAGAGGAACTGATTACTGGTAAATTTATGCAGGCTATCAGAAAACAACACAAAGCAATAGAATTTACTAGATTCAACCTATCACAAGTGGTAGCAATAGAAATTTTCTCCTTTCTCAGCAGGAGGATCTCAAAGTAGTAAAAGATTAGCTATGAAAAGAAGCTTAAAGATTACTTAGTTCAGTTATGTGCAAATAGGGGGACCTCCCCAACCCCAGCTTTTTTAATTCTCCTGGCAGACTTTGACAAATCAATCCCTCCCCAATATCATGACATGTCCATGAGTTGAGGGACATGACCTTGTCCCTCCCCATTTTAGAAGAATGACAATAACGAGCAGCATGATGTAGAGACTAAGAACAAGCACCTAAATATTGGATAGGCCTGTATTAATGGGTGCTGTGTTACCCAGTGACTTTGCTGAATATCTTAAATTCTCTGAACTAGGGACAATAATAAACTATGAGGCCCGATTATGTGCTACAGATAAAATTAGGAAAAAATGCTTAGCTCAGCACCTAATGCATAGTAAGTACTCAGCTATTGTTCCGTATTACTCCGTATTACTACGACTACTGCTGCTGCTGCTGCTGCTGCTACTACTACTGAATAGACAAGGTAGAAGCTATATGCCAGTATGTTGGGGAAGGAAAAAGATTGAAGACCAAAAAGCTGGTCCAACTTGCTGAAGAGGAACCTAAGATCAAGAGGCAAAAGTGACTTGCCTCAAGTTACCCAGGTTATGAGAGTCTGGACCAGATTCCAGGGTTCCTGATAATGGGTCTTGTGCCCTTTATCCTTTATACCAAATCCTTTAATCCTGACAGCTAAAGGAATAGTTAGATGTAGGGGAAAATGCACTGATCTGCCAAAGACATGTTTGACTGTACCTCTCATCCTGAGTGGAATCCCTAATACTGTATAAAGTAGTATAATCAAAATTTGGAATCTGCCATTACTGCTGCCCCACAAGCCTCCATTCCCAGACCCTACAGTTATTATTTCATTATCTTTAAAAGTCTGGCTTTTCTTACCCCAGAATTTGCCATATTGGTCTTTAATTATCAAAGGATCAGGTGCTAGTAATATATGGTAATGTGTATATGTACACACACACTTAGGTATGTGTGCAGGGATATATATATGTGTGTACATATATGTATCAAATATGTATGGATGATGTACAAATATACTAGAAATTTATAAAATTTTGATTAATTTTCTTACCTATTGCCAGTGATGATGTTCTCATTACTACAGCCATAGGTTAAAAATAGTAATAATAGTAACCAAGCCCCCACACACATACACACACATTCTTCTGGTAGAAGTCTCAGATGGTACCTCTAAAAAAGTTTTTCTAAAAAGTTGAAGAGCAGTGAGGCTGGGGATATAGCTCAGTTGGTAGAGTGTTTGCCTCACAAGCACAAAGCCCTGGGTTAGATCCCCAGCACCGCAAAAAAAAAAAAAAAAAAAAGTGTTGAAGAGCAGTGAATAACGTTTAAGTAGCTTATATGAGTTTTAAAGGACAGTGATAATTTACTGCAAAACCTGTCAATCAAGAGAACAACAGAGTTTAACAGGAAATGTATCAATACATTCAAAATGTAAAATCTTGTGAATCACTCTTAGCTTGTCATCCTTCGCACCTTCTTTAATGCATATCACTTTTCCTGGGTTTTGATGAGGTTACTATTTCTACTTGTGTGTTTCTGCCAACTTTTTGCCCTTTCTTTTTCCCATCTGTCTCTGTGTTTCTCCCCATTGCCTCCTTCCATCTCAGTTTTTCTCAGCATGGTGTGGTAGCCCATGTGGATTTGCTAGCTAAGGTCATGTGCAATTTTCTCCTCACCCCCATTCATTTCCCACGCTGAAGCTCCATGTCTCTGACCTGCCCTCTTCTTCCTGCCTGTGCTTCTGGTCATCTCTGGCTTCCTGCTCCAACTTCCTCTGGTGATGTTTACCACTTCCTGCATCTCTCAAACCCTGTTCCCCAGACCAGCAACCACACTTCACCCTCTATTTGTCCCCTTTGTGTGACTGTTCAAATGTATATTCCAACCTCAGACTGCATCTCCATTCTAATTAACTTTTTAGGATAGTCCCCCAATATATTTCTCAAATACTCTGTATTTTCAATATATCTCTCTCTCTGTCTCTCTCTCTCTGTCTCTCCCCCTCCTATTTTTTTTTATGGTCATTTTCTCTATGATACTCTCCTCACATACTTGTCTCTTTTTTCTATACTCCAATCCCTATTTTTTTCCATAGAACTAATCATATACATAATAATCATAGATTTTATTTTGTGTAAATGAAGATAATTTGAATATTCCTTAGTCTGAATTTCAAAAGTAAGTGAATAGAACAAGCTATAATTCACTGAGGAAAATAATTTTAGCTATAGTTGTTTTCACTTGCTTACTTTTTAATAGTCTCTCAATTGAGAATAGAACTGTCTACCCTGAGAAAATACATGAAAAGGGTCTTAATCTAATTTTATTCTCTTTACTTGCTCTAATATTCAGATCCCTCTGTGGTTTCAGACAAATTAATTTTTTTTTAATTTCTAAGGAAAGATAGGTTTTGCATTGTTTTATACACTGAAAATGCCTCTTACAATAAGCTTGTTTTGTAGAAACACTGATTATAAGTCTGTCATCTGCAGCAATGACGTGTACGAGAGTCAAGAAAAACACAGATAATTACACAAAATTTGCAGATTTTTGGAAATTACTGAATCTGAGACAGGGTAGCTCACATAGATCTCCCTTACTTACTCTCTGTTTAGAAAAAAAAATCAGTTTTGAATTTCCACAGTTGTGAAATTAATTTTAATGTATTTATAACTTTGAGAATACTATGTGACTCAGCAGCCTAAGAAGACTGAAAAAAATTTTTTTAAAGATTCAATTCATTATGACTCATCTGAATGAGAAAGAACTAGGTAGTCTCAGATTCATTTCTCTTTCACTTTATTGAAACAGCTCAGAGACAAATGGAATTTTTAATCAGGAGTGAAATTTCCCCTGCCAACTATTCTGGTTCCTCATTAACTCAAAGTGCAGAATATCCTTTAAGGATAAGAAAGACATGTGTGGACATGATGAGGCTCAGCTACTCCTGATCATCTCCCCAGGGTGTTCATTTTCCGTCCCCAAGAGGATAAGGATCCCAGTTTGGCAAAAATCTGAAATTCATCTCCATCCCAAACTCCTCTGTTCTGTGTGTTTCCTTTAAATAGGTCTCTTTCCTGGACATACAACTGAAAGGACATGAAAATGATATGTCCTTCTCTTAGTCTATGAAAATTAACCATTATAATATACCAAATCAGCCCCACCTCCAAGGAAACAAACCCCAAATTGAGCAAGGAATTACCAGGTTTCCATTTCTATCATCCTGGATTTTTCTAACCATGTTCTTTTTTTAAAAAATTAATATTATTTGTAAATGAGAAATCATAATTGTGTACATTTGTGGGGTATAATGTAATGTTTTAACATGTACACAATGTGTAATGATTAAATGAAGCTGCTTAACATTCTGCTCACCTCACTTGATTATCATTCTTTGTGGTGAGACATTTGAAATTTACTAAGTCAGTTTGAATCACAGTGTTCTAATGGGTAGTTTTATTTTTAATATTTTGAAGAAACTATTTTCTGTAATGACTCTAATGTAAATCATGCTATTTTCTGTAATGACTCTACTAATTTCCATTCCACCAACAGTGTAAAAGCCTTCCCTTTTTACCTCATCCTTGTCCACACTTATCTTTTGTTTGTTTGACAGTAGCCATTCTAACAGGTGTGAGGTGATATCTTATTGCAATGAAGTGATATCTCACTTGATTTTCATTTTCCTGAGGACTACTGAATATTGTTTTCATACACCTTTTGCACATCTTTTTAAGAAATGTCTATTTGGGTCCTTTGCCCATTTTTAAATTGGGTCGTTTATTTCTTGCTATTGAGTTCCTCACATATTTTTGACATTGACCCTTTATTAGATGTGTGGTTTGCAATACGAGTTGGGAGACATTTCCACTCTGTCCATCGCTTCCTTCCTCACCGTGTTCTTGGTGATTCATTTACTCATTAACTGACAATCATTGAGCGTCTTCCACAGAACAGGCAACATGCAGTTCTTGGTAATATGTTGGTGAGTAAAGCAGACAGGGTACTAGACCGATGTTCCAGCAGAATGGTATAGATGTTCTAGGAGCTCTGTCTCCCTACCTATTCCTCTTTTCTTTGCAGATGCCTTCCAGTTGTTTTCAATCTCTTCAGCACTATTTCTGTGTGGTGACTCTTGCTTCCTTTACCTAGGTCGTGGCCATGTCTCTACATTGCTATTACTGTCTGGTTCAGTGATTTCATTCTCCATGAGAACTACTATCCTTTAGTCTATTTAGGATCCCTCCCTAGCTCCCTATTCTTAAGTGATACTGTTGATTGTACTATCCAAAAGCTATTTCCCATACACTGTTCAACCATGTTTCTGACTACACTAGCTTCATAGTCAAATATTTACCTTCTCAGCGGCCTTTTATCCTGCATATTATATAAGCAGAAATCTGCTAGAAGTAATTCTGGGAAATCTTGTCTTTTTGATAAAAAGAGGCATGTGAACTGTTAAGTCCTTTTGAGTTTCTCCTTCTTGCCTCAAGAGCAGAAGTAACATCCTGGACTTGAGTGCCTCCATCAGAAGCACAAAGAAAGACCAAACGAATTACAAAGATGCCCACCTGATACCATTGAGTCACTGTAACAACATCAGCAACTTGTACCTCAGTACTTATTATTATGTGAGAAATAAACCCCCACTGATTAAACGGTATAGTTGAATTCTTTGTTTCTTGGAGCAGATGCAGTTCTTACTGATATATTGCCATTGCCACTATCACAGTGAATTTTTCTACTCCTGTGCTGTCCAGAACACAGGTGGGAAATTGACCGCAAGTATTCTTCAGTCCTGAAGTCTCCCAACACATCAGGATTCTCATGGTTGTGTGGTGCTCATCAACTTTTATTTTCGTTGTTTTCCTGGGAATCCTTAGCCAAATCATCTTGTGGGACTGGATGTGAGAAGTGAGACCAGGATGTTTATATAATATACATGGAGATGCATAAGCATCTAGTTCTCTCAAGTCCTGTGATAGTGGAGTGGCATTACGTCAACCCACTTCCAATAACATTATGACACTTTACCAGTAAGCACTCAACTAGTAGGAAGACATCTGCAAATGCTTTCCTGCATTTTAACATCCCAATAATATGGACACTAGATTCAAGCTCTGGAGATATATGTGTAGATGATCTCAGACTACTAAAATCATGCATTCTAGAAAAAAGTCATATTTAAATAAATATTCTAATTTATATTCATTATTTCCATCTCTCCTCCCATTACTAAATATAAGTGTTTTCTATCACAGGAAAATTTCTTGACATGTGCTGTGAATACCATCTCATCTCACTTTCTCTGAGTCTCCCTTTCTGGATAACATCCATTGTCTCCTATATAATTTCAAGTTTTCTTCTTTACTGGATCTCCTTTTTCATTATCACCTAAACTTATGATTGTCTCTCCTATCACAAGAAAAAAATAAAATTTACTGAATTACAAGTCTCCAAATAAAATCTTACCTATTATCCAAGTTAAAAACATGTATTACCTATAGCTCCTATTTCTACTTCCTCCTCCTATTAAAATCTCTACCCATTACTAGCTATCCTCTGTTTTTACCACCTAAATTGTCTCATTAAATCATCAATAATCTTCAAGTTGCCAAGTCACTGAAAATCTTCTTTTCTCTGCTATTTGATCTCTCAGCATCTTTTGTACACACGATGCCACTCTTCTCTTTTAATAATAGTCTCTTTGTTTTCCATCTTTCCATGTTTCTATGCTTCTCTTGTTTTTTCCTGTTCCTTATTATCAGTACCCCTTGTGGATTTCTCTCTTACCCAACCTTCTCATGTGACTTGCCTCAGGACTCAGCCTTGGGCGCTTTTCTAGCTTTCTTCATATTCTCTCCCAAAGTGATCTCATCTACTCTCATATCTTCAAACATCATCTATAGTTGTATTATCAAACACCATCTATAGTCAAGGGTTTTCAATCCTATCTCCAGCCCAGATGACTCTTCTGAGTTATAGGTACATATGTCCAAAATTTTAAAATATCTTCATATATTATTGAATCTGAAATACAGGCTAGGGGCTGTGGCGCATTCCTATAATCCTAGGGACTAAGGAGGCTGAGGCAGGAGGATCACAAGTTCAAGGTCAACTTTAGCAACTTAGCAAGATCTTGTCTCAAAATAAAGAATAAAAATAACTGGTGATGTAACTCAGTGGTAAAGTGCCCCTGGGTTAAAACCCCAGGACCAAAAAATAAACAATCAAAGCATAGGATGCCTCAAAATAAATTTATTATTTATAACCAATTTGATCAAAATTTGCTATGGTAAATGGTACCAACATCTTCTCAAATGCTCCAATCAGAGCCATTCTAAACACTTCTCTCTCCTTTAATGTCTCCCTTTGGTCAAAAAAAAAAAAAAAAATAGTCACCAAATCTACTTGACCTTGCTTTCTAAATCCATCTTCTTTACAATTTAAGTCACCTGGACTACTCAATTTATATAAATTTATATGTGTGTGTGTGTGTGTGTGTGTGTGTGTGAGAGAGAGAGAGAGAGAGAGTTGTATATGGACACAATGCCTTTATTTTATTTATTTATTGTTATGTGTGCTGAGGATGGAATCAGTGACTCACACGTGCTAGGCAAGCACTCTACCACTGAGCTACAACTCCAGCCCCTTCTCAATTTACTTTCTAACTAGTTTTCTCTAACTTATTTTCCCTTTCCTCAATTCCATTTTTCACTTGGCAATGCGATTTGTTATTTAAAATGTAAATATGATCAAATAATTCCTCTGCTTAAATCATTCACAGGCTCCTTAATACTAATTATCAATCCAAACCCTTCTTTGCATTTCCTGAACAAAACAAGTCTCTCTTGCCTCAGGATCTTATGCATGTCTCTGCCAGGAATGTAGTTTCCTTCACACTGTACACAGCTAACTCTTACTCATCTTTCAGGTATGAGCTTAATTACTATTTTCTTAAGGAAAGCTCTCCTGATTAGTTCAGAAATAGTATTAGGTTCCTTATTTACTTTCATACCCCTCCATTTTCAATTATAGGACTTGTCATCATAGTAATTAAATTCTACTTGTGTGACTATCTACTAAGGGAAACCCTAACTAAATAATGTAAGCACTATGAGCATAGAAACTGGGTATAACTTGCTCACAAGTATGTTCTCAGTAGCTAGTAGAGGGGAATAGTAGATGCTCAGTAACATTTGTTGGAAACATAAACTGAGTTTTATGTTGTTCTATCAATATGATATATATTAACTTCCTGTTCTGTTTACTAATACTTTTGACTTTGTGACTAAATACTTTTATTTTGATAAGCATTTAATTATGATAATTATTTAATAACATGTTTAATCCTGAAATGAAATAAATTTTTAAAAACTAAAAGAAGTTCTGGATTCTTCTAAGAAGTTAAGTTCACTATCCATTATGTTGACATATAATTTAAAAAGGAAAAATGAGTAAAAGATCACCTACTTCAGCAGAATTGGTGTATTGCCCACCAAGTTTCAAAATATGTTAGAATAACTTCTCTCACTTATTTGAGGCATTATCTAAATGGAATAAAATTTTAATTCCAAATCTAGAGCTGTGAGACTAAGTAAAAATAGAAGTTGAAGAGTGATACTCCAAAATTTCCTGTAGTAATGTTCTCATACAAGGCTGTACACCAGTCTCTGTCCCCAAGGCCCGTTACTAATACATGTGGGAACAGAATGATTAACATGTAATGAGAGGCCACGGGAGGGGTAGCTACACGAGGAACAAGACTGATGAGGACTTACATTCGGAGAGATTCCAGATTCTCCAGGACTCTGATTTACTGACAGAAGAATATTATGGCAGACACAAGTGGGCAGAAGAAGTAATTAGAGCAGATTTCTCAACATCAGCTGTCTTGACATTTGCACTGGATAATTCTTTCTTGCAGGGGGCTATCTGAATATTGTAGGAAGATGCTCTGAGGTCTTGTCTAAAAGGTAACCAACAATAAACTCACCCACCCGCTCCCCAAAACACTGATACTCAATAATATCTCCAGGCATTGCCAAATGTCCCTTGGGAGAGGAGTAAAATTGTCCCTATTGAAGCACACTGAATTAGAGAAAGTCAAAGAGATTTGACAGTTCAAAAAGAAACACAAAAAAACATGGGTTTTATATCATTCACTGATTTATTGATTGTATATTCATTTATTCATTTGGCCAGACACAGCATTGGGTACCACATTCCCAAGAGGAGTACAGCACAATTTCTGTTAGGAATAAAAGCCTACTAAGAGACAAAAAGCCCATTGTCTTAAAATATGTCATGGATTTGTAGTTATGTGAGGTGTGGGCTTTAGTGGATAATCAGATTTAACCAGTAAAGATTCAAACCTTGGGGCTGGGGATACAGCTCAGTTGGTAGAGTGCTTACCTCGTAAGCACAAGGCCCTGAGTTCAATCCCCAGCACCGCAAAAAAAAAAAAAAAAAAGATTCAAACCTTGCTTAAAATTCTCAGTATGCCTGATTATGGTGAGTGCAGTGAATTAGCATCAGTATTCCCTTCATCCTCCTGGAGTGCCTTCCTGACCTGCATCCATTTAAGAGCTACAGCTGCTTTGCCAAGAAGACTTTGCTGCCAAGTTTCTCGGGTGCAGGTTGCTTCCATCATCTAGTTGTACTTGCATGCAATTGAATCCACAGATGAGGAAGAGCTCCTTGTCTTGTTGTTCCTGGAGACTAGGTTTTCCCAGTGTCCAGTACCTGAACTCAATCTGCATGGGGGTCCACAAGTAGGTGCAGTAGAGGTAATGGCTTCCAGATTCCTGGGTGGCAGCTATGGCATTGTCCTCTTGAATTCAACAGGTCAGTAGTAGATTCCTAATTCCACCTTCCTACTTTGATAGACAGAGAGAAGCACCCTTCCCCTGGGACTTCTGAAAGATTGAGTCTTAGACCTGCAACATTCTGATGAATGTGTATAAGCCTGAATCTTTGTATTATAGTTCATCTTACTTCAAATGGTTAGAATGAGTCTTGCTTTTGCACACTGAGCCCTGTAATTCTACACAACAAACTGTAATAGCTCCATAATCTCTCACATGCAGTGTGATCACACACCCGCAGCATGGAAACAGATCATAGCTTCCGCAACTAAAGCACCAGATGAAGAATTTGGCTTCCAAGTAGGGGCCATGCTGCGTGAAAAATATGTTTGCTTTTGTTTGTGTGTTGTTGAATCTATGCAAGTAAAAATATAAGATTGCACTGTAAGTACAGTGCCAGAGATAAGCACGAGGTACAATATGGAGTTGGTATGTAGGGAAATTTTTCTAGAAAAGTGATGTCAGCTGAATCTTGAAGTAGGAGTAGGAGTGAGCCAGGAAAATTGCATTTGAGGGTAGGAAAAAAGAAAGGGCAGGCCAAGCAGAGGATGTTCATTAGGTACAAAAGATGAGAAAGCATGATGTATTTCTAGAGGTGGAATCTGTTCAGTGGAGCTGGGCTATATCTGAGAGGAGGGGGGGTGTGGGCACATTTGCAACACAGAGGCAAGATCATGAAGGGGAGAAGAAATGCATTGTCTGCATTTTCTGGAGTCTAAGGAGCCATTGATGATAAGACGCATTATCTATATTTATAAGAGTTGTCAAGGGGAAATAGAAATTATATTAAGTATACAAACTCCTTTTAGAATAAACTAAAGATATCATTTGTTTATCAATCTGAATACTTTGTTTTTAGCATTTATATCAGAATTTGCATTTAAACCCTCTTGACAAATAGAGAATGCATAGAGATCCTTTTAAATCACTGTGGGTCATTTGGAAGTTATATTTAGCTTTTCACCAGTGCCTGTGGTCTTGACTTTTTTAAGATTGACAGTAAATTTCAAGCCATATCAAATTATATTAGGATTTTTTTCCTCTGCATTTCCTATTTGGTTAAACTCATAGTTGTGTTTCTTCTGTGATTGAATTACATATTACTGCGGATCAAATAGCTTCCCTAAAAATTAGCTGGAAACTTTTGACACATCAATATTCAATAGCTGAATAATGATCCTACATGAATGCAAAGTAATGTTAGGAACAGTAACCTTTCCCTGCTTGGTAAAGTCTAGGGACTGGGAGGGGGTGTAGCCCAGTGGAAGAGTGCTTACCTATCCTGGGTTCAATCCCAGTACCACCATGAAAAGAAGGAAGGAAAGAAAGGAGGGGAAGGTCTAGAATTTATTATAATCTATTACAGGAGATTTGGTAAGTTCAAACCTTTAATGCCATTTCCTGGCATATAACATTTCATACTCTAATATAGAATTTATTTTTGCTTCAGTGATGCACCATAAAGATATCTTTGTGCAGAGACTCTAAGCAAACAATTAGAGATCCAAATTTAAATTTTATTTCAACCACTCATTATCAATGCAAAAAACTCAGCTAGAATTCTCAAAAGAATGAAGAGGTACCTCAATGCCTAGCTTAGTTCTCATATACTGAAGAAATGACAACTGTCACAACTTTACAACTCCCCTGCCTGGAGAGACTGTAAGATTATTTTGACTGGAAGAGTTTTCCTATCGTCAGGTATGGTAAAATGTAAGGGAAAAAATTCAGGGGAATTGAAGTCTGGAACAAAGTCCACTGTGGGTCCCTTGCATATAATAAAACACCCTCTGCCTTTCTCCTCCATGCCAAAAATGTGAGATGTGAGCATGCCTGAGCAGAAGATGGTTTGGATGAGAGGCAAGAGTGGAAAAGAGGAAAAGAAAGTAGAAGGAAGTATATTTTTAGAAGGGCTGATTTTATTTTTTAAAGGGGGGCAGACAAATCACCAAGGGACACTCAAATATGCCACCAATATGTGGTGCCTTTAATCTCTAAAACATGCCTGACCTTCCTTTTGAACTATCATCCTACTAAATTAACTTGTTATTTTTATGATTGTAACTCTTCCAATTTAAACTATCTGTGCTCATTTAAAACAATCTACCAGAATTATGCTTCCCTACCTAACTAGTTTTAAAATCTCCTTTGGGTAAAATAGTTTAATATCTTTCAGATTTCTGTTCCTCCCCCTTCTAGTGCCTAAAATGACATCTAGAATATATAACATGGGGAGGTGCATGGCTCGTATAATCTCCAGAGAGCAAAGACAGGAAAGTCCTCTGATCCTTACTGCACTGTCTGCCTTTGTCTCCACAGCAAGATATCTTATTCACCACTGCACTACACACCCTTCTGACATTTGAGTCCAACGTTGGGGACATTGGTGTTAACTCATGGGTTGGTTGGTCTGAGTGCCAATGGCTCAGTATCCCTGGAATGATTCAGTTCCATCCTCTTAGACCTCTCCAGTGTAATAGTACACAGACACACACACACACACACACACACACACACACATACACACACAGATACACACACACCTGGCTGACTCCTGTGGGGCCCAACTCAGGCTGTCCACCCTGTAGCCCTTATCTCAAGCCAATTCACCCGCTCCTACACAGTAACACCCTGCTGGACACTGGCAAGCTCTTGAGCCTTTCTCTGGGAAATTCTGGGTTCCACTTCAAGGTCATGAAAAAATATCTAGATCCCAGCTACAACTGAGAAATTGAAAGTGGATGGGAAATTTGAAATCTGGAATTGCTTTAGCTCACCCAAACTTGCTGAGCCTGTGAGTCATGTTGATGCAGTCATTCCAGCTTGGTATAGGGCAGCCTGCAAGGCATCTCTGTGCACAGTTCGATATTTGAATAATCACAAAAGATGATAGGTAGTTGGTGCTTCCTCGGCTTCTCTAACACATCATCCCTTTGTCATCCAAACCAAAGCCTGGAGGGGGATGAATCAGGAGTTGGGCCCTGCCAGTCTCACTCTCTGCTTCTCCATCTTCCTTCTCTTCCTCTTTTTCACAATCCCATGGACCCAGTAGGAAGGTTTGAATTGCTCTGGATCATATCTTTGCACTAATTAAGAGATCATTAGCTGTTGGAACAAACATACCCTGTTATATTTATGACTTTACACAACAAAAAGTTTATGTCAGCTCCCATTATCATAGCTCAATACAAATTCCCTGGTCAGATGCCCTTCTGTTTGGCCATACACAAATGAGATTTCTTCCACTGTGTAGTTCTGGTCTTCTCTTGGTCCTTGCAGCATGCTACATATAAAGTTTCTATAAAATAGGACATCCAGTGACAAAATCACTTTCCACTCAAGTGCCATTGGTCAGAACTCAGTATCAGGTTATACCAAAACACCAGGGAGGTGAAGAACTATGATCTAGATATACATCTCAGAGAAAAGTAAACTTTGGTAAGAGGCTTCATGATATGGGTCATAAATTAAGGGGAAACTCTTTTACACTATATAGAAAACACTTAATTCTCAGTTCTGTAAGCTCCATTTTTTCAATATTCTAAAGGAATTTTTATAATCCTTTTTTGTAAGCCCTGATATTCTAAACTATTATCTCACTTAAAGTCTTATTTGAATTTTATAAGCTAATTCTAACCCTTTTTCTTTACACTTCTAAGGTAATACATAAATACTATACAATAAGCTTCCCTTGAAGCAAACACATAGTTCTAAGTACATTGAATAATGAAAAAAATTAAGCATATTAGTATTTTCAAAATATTCCCCTTATAGGAAGTTATTGTGGCACAGAATGCCACTTCTAAGACTTCCAATGATACACGAAGAAGCTGCAGAATGAAGCATTTGCCTGAAGGCCTGCATGTGCTCCCATATTCTACATAATAAATCGGTGTTTGTTTTAGTCAGCTATTTTGCTACTGTGACTAAGTGATCTGACCAGCTCAATTATAGAGGAGGAAAAGTTTATTTGAGGGCTCACGATTTCAGAAGTTTCAGTCTGAGCCTCTGACCTCAGAGTCATCCCTGTAGGACTTGTAAATATTCCAAATTTTGTCCCACAGTCTACATAGAGAGTAGCATAAAGAGAGTTGCATTTTTGAGAATTCTGGATAATGAAGACAGGCATTCTAGTCCAAAGTTTGTGACAGTGATCGATTCAAGAAAAAATGAGGATCAGAATCCTATCAATAAAGAAAATTAATTAGAAGGTCAATTGGATAAGAGAAAGGGAAAAGCCTGCAAGGGTTATTGCCAAATGTGCAAGCTGAAGACTGAGAGTATGGTGTGACATTCTTCAAGCTGCAGAAATAAGTTGGAAATGAAAAAATATGATGTGTCCAATTGTAGTGAAATGTCTGTGGTACATCAAAGAGGAGATGTTCATTGGACACTTGGATATGTAGATATGGAGCTTAGAACTGGCCTAGGCTAATAGAATAAATAAGAGAATCTGCAATATTAATGGTACTATTATGAGAGTGGATAGGTTCACCACCACCACCATCACCCCCCACCAAAATGTGCAAAATGAAAAGAGGTATAAAAAGAAGACTAAGGAACACTAACATTTAAAGAATGTACAGAGAAAAAGGAACAAAAACTAAAAAGAAATATCCAAAGGAGGAAGAAGGTAGAGCAACAAAAGCCATAGAACGTTGAGTAATATATCTACTTTGATTAAAATGAAGAAGTAAATAAGGGTATCAATTTTATATAATCCCCGCTTATGGGGTCTTGGGAAGCTTGAGCTGCTTTCATTAGACTTCCCATTTCCATCCCCCTAACCTGATGCAAGTTTCCAAGGGCTTCCTCTTCTTCTGTAGATGCTGAAAACTTGGAGGGAAAGGGGTCATTCACACAATGAGTTTGGACTAAGGTTGGGTTATAGCAAAAGTATGGAATACGTTCATCATTCAGCAAATTAAGTCCTAGCCTGGACCAGGGGAAATCCTCACTAGGTTCCAAAGCAAAAGCAACTAGCAAAGTCCCTGGATATGAGGACACATACTCTATTCTCTGAAAGCCCTGGACAATTCCTCACACAGGGTTCCTTCTCCCAGACAATCCTCATTCTCACCTGGACTGGCTCTTTATGGCCAATCATCTTTTTCTCATCCCATAACCTCTCTGGCCATTTCCTCAGTCTCTATCCATTTTCAGTACAAGTTTAAAGGGATGGATTTTCCTCTGGGGAGTCATGAGAAGCCACAGGAATTTTTAGACCAAAATCAGGAAGTCAGTTTGGGTTTTTCTTTCCCACCTTGTCATGTTCTTCCCATAAAGCAGTGAACTCAAAGAAATTAGCTGCCTGAATTGAGAGTGCAGGGGATGTCAACAGAGAAGAAAGGAATGAAAATATTCTCATTAGTGGTGAAAAAATAATTTACAACACAAAAATATTAGATTGACACCAAAAATATTCTAGATAGAAATGAAAAGATGACTTTGGGACACAGAGCACTAAGAACACTGTTTGTTTAAAGCCAAAACAGCAATGGTCAATAGACAAAGATGTAAAGTTGGTCCCTTTTTCCCTTCTAAAAGAGCAGTCAAGAGAAATAGGTATCAATAATACATATTAAGTTCTTACTGAAGTCGGTTTTACAAGGCCTAAATCCCTGGTATACCTCAATACTTAATTCACTGTTTGATTTGGACACACACACTTTCTGAGCGTCATGGTGCCATTTAGAATGCAAGAGTCAGGTCACAGATGAACTGACTAGTTTCATATTATTAGTTCAAACAAATGTGGCTGATGATTGGTCCTTTGTTCCTTTTCCCCATCTGTGGTTCAGATAGAATGGACAAGGTCCCTAACTTGACAGTGAAGTGACACTTTCCCCCAGTTCTGACCTCATCCCTCTCTGTACCTCAAAAAGTGCTGGACTTCTTCTTATAAGAAGAGACTGAGAGATGATCCAAGCCTCCTTACATATCACTGTATTTAAAGTCTGGCCTTCCTACTTTTAGGGTTTTAGCCAATGTTATTTTTTCCATAGTATTTCTTCATATTTCAAAAAATTAGAAATAAGAATCTATATCAGGTAGAAAATATTCTAAAATACAAAAATGGGAGAAAAATATAAACTTTTTTACATAATACTAATTAGAAGCAACTGTGATATAATGATCAAGAACATTAACCATGGAGCCACAATCCCTGCTGAAATCACAAATGCACTAACTTTATGACTTTGGGCAGGTTACCATTCTTCTCTGAGCCTTGATTACCTCATCTGAAAATTTGTAAATAATCCCTGCCTCACGTTACTGTTAAAATTGAACAGCTTTTAGGATACTGCCTGTCATTCAGTAAATGTTATCTATTGACGATCATTTCACACTCTTCAAAAAGCTTTCAGCATGTTACCTTATCTTTAATGCCCATCTTTAACACCAAAGATACTAATGAGTTATTGATAAGGATGCTAAGGCAAATGATGAGAATGAATTCACAATGGGTCTAAAGGAAGCACTTAGGATTGTGGTTCAGAGTGACTTAGACATCTTTGAAAGTTATTGTTGGAAAATCTGACCCCTACGCTGACAGACTGGCAGAGAAAAAAAATATTCAATGTTTTCGGAAAAACAAAACAAAACACCAGCTCTCAATAAACAACTGGAATCACATTTTAATTAGTTCAAACAACTTTATTATATGTTATAGTTTGTGTCCAAAATGTTCATTTTAGTGGCTGCAAGAAGACAAAAAATATCATAAGACCTATAATTTTGTATTTTCATAGTAAGATAGGAAACCAATTAATCTAACTAATTCAGTAACAAATTCCTTTCAATAAAAAGTCAAAATTAGTGTCAACTAGCATCATCAAGTATCTATTTTTAATAATTTTTTGTCAACATCAACTGGAAATAAAAAAGTAGACTAGACAATTGAGTCCAAGGTTAGAGATTATGGTCAGGGTGCTACTTTAATGGGATTTTTTATTATAAGTGAAGAAGAATATAGGATTTTTAACACAGAGGAAAAACCGCTCTAACACTTAGGTCCAAAAGGCTAAAGAGAAATGTCTTATATTAACCTAACACCGTGACCTCATTATGCCTTTAGCCAGTATAATCCTCAGCCATTAGATGAGATACAGATTTTTATACATGAGGGTGTTTTTCTCCCTGTGAAAGAAATGCCTTTAGAAACATTTTGGATAATTTATTATAAAAGATTTTGATGTAGCTGTGAGGTGGTAGTAAGAATGTGGAGGTAGGGAGAATGCTATTTTTAAGACTCTAAAATGACTCTTTGATGCTGAGTATAAAATAGCCTGATTTGAACTTGAGATTTCCAAAAGGATTTCTTCTTAAAACAGGAAAAACTTCATTTTTGAGGAATTTTGTATTTAAATTAAAAGATCAAGCTGTTGGGTGAGGTCAGGTGCCATGATAAATAGCAACAGAGCTGTCATTGTGTAATATCAGTGTGCATGCAGACTTGTACATCTAGATCTGCATGTTACACATGTCCATGTGCTGTGGCCAGACGTGCATGCTGTGGACAGCTACCCAGGTCCATCCTTCATGACCTAGGCACACATTTTGCTAACTTCAGTGGAAATTAGTTGCAGACTTCTCGCTTAAATGGCTCTAGCAGTTGCCCTCAGGGCAAGGCAGATGATTGGGCCCACTCGCAATGACTAATCAAGGTATGCGTAGAAAGGCTGGACTTCTTTGCCTCAATCAGGACAACTCTAAAGGACTCTCCAACTCTAGAACTCCCTGTGATCTGAGCTGTCTTTCTGGCATTTACATTACTTTTCTCACTTTCTCACAGGACTTGTTCTAGAGAGCATGTCACAAACAATTTACTGAGCACAAATGTGCATCTGAGTCTGCTTCCCAAGGACCCCAAACTAGGATATTAAACATTTATTATTTAGTATCACTTTTACCAAAAGGTTAATTTACTGATTTATAAATGTTGATAGAAGATGAAGTTTAGATGGATTCCTGAATGTAGTCAAACTACCATTGCTCTATCTATCTGTCTATGTTTCTACATACTAGTAAAGAATTAAGATGGTAAGATGGTAGTTTATTATTTTGCTAACCTGGTATCCTGAATGTCTTCTCTCAGTACAGATTCCCAAGAAATTGTTCAAATTGTTTTTAAAAGATTTTCAATCTAGTTATGCCCATCACACCTCCAACCACCTGCACTATTACCTACCACCATTGCCTTGATGATAACAAAACTGTATCTTTCCAACATAGTGATTAGACAATATGTGATGCTTTAGAGAGTCAATGACAAAGAAATCCAGCAAGATGTCATCAGAGTATGTCAACCACTGGATGTAAGGTGAAAACATGTATCACTTAGAGATCAAAGCAGATAGGAAGTTAAGAGCAAAGATATCAAGTAGCAATAGTCATGGAACTGAGGTTCTGAGCTAGTTCCAACATGGTGCATACAGGAAGGGCTTGGGTTCCAGATTGGTGGGAAAGTAAGTATCTAAAAAGGAGCCACCCTTCAATTCTCTCCCAAGTTCCTCAATATTTTGGTTTTCCACTATTTCTTAAATGTGTTTTCATCATAGTAATAATTATCCTTTTTGAAAATGTTGACAATAATTTTCAAAGGATATTCTTATGGGGAGAAACCTGCTTCTACAGGATCCAGCTTCTGAGAGACTAGAACTGGAATATAAGCTGGCAGAGCCTAGCTGCCAAAACTCAAGCACAGACATGGTAAATCACTAGAGTGAATAATTAAGTTGTTTTATGTTAGAACAGGATTGATTAATTGATTTCAGACCCTCAGGCAAGACTGAATCTACAGGTGGGAATCAGGAAATCCCAACCATGGAAAAAGGAAGCATATGAGAATGAGCCAGGAAAAGTACCACCCTAGGTTAGGAGCAAGACCTGGGATTGTAAGCAATTGTCAAGTACTAAGAGTATTACAGCTTGAATGTGTTCCCAGCAAACTCATGTAATGAAACTTACATGATTTCCTTAGGATGTGGAGCATTTGGCAGTGACTAGAAATGGGTTAGTGCCCTTATAATAGAGGCCCAAAGAGTTGCCTTTCCCCCTCCCACCACAAGAGGAAACAGTGAAAATATCTCACCTGTGAGCCAGAGAGCAGGCCCTCACCACACACCACACCTGCAGGCACACTAATGTTGGGCTTCCCAGAATCCACAACAGCGGAAAAAAATTTCTGTGTTTATAATCACCCAAATTGTATAGTATTTTGTCAAGGAAGTGCCTTTGGACTAAGACAAGGGGAGAGTGGCTACTTCAAGAGAGAGAGAAAAACCATTATTGCAAAAGCATTTTGAAAAATTTTATGGAAAGAAAGAAATTGTGTATACGTGAGGAAATTAGAATGTATACATTTCAATTATTGCTTGTGAAAAATAACTTTGCTCACAAGCATACAGATGGGCATACTCTTTTACAAGTCAATCTTGGAAGGCTTTTTACTAAAGATTTAAAATATGTTCTCTTCCCTTGTTCACTAGACTAAAAAGATTTAAACTCATTAGATTTTTCCCCTGTGATTCTGTTAAAACCAAAAAAATTCTAACACACTTACCCTACATAAGCTAAAAGGATTACTTAAAAGGTAATGATGATGGTATCTTATATGTGTTTTATACTTGATAAAATTCAATCATTTATCACTTGAACCATGTTATATGTAAGATTGTCCTTATTTTAGAAATGTGACAAGTGAAACTGTAAGTAATAAGTAGACATCCTGCCACAAGGTATAGAAGCCAGGACAGAAATAGAAGCCTCTGGACTCCAAGAGTAATTCTCATCACATCATTCCATAAAACCTCTCTAAATCTATAACGCTAAGAGTCAGATATCCCATGAACACACATTAAATGTTAATTAAAGGAACAATCTGTCTGGGTGTAATGGCTCATGCCTGTAATTCTTTTTTTTTTTTTTTTAAAGGCTGAGGGAATAACCTCAAGGGAAAGAGCTCCCTAAAACCAGCCCCCAGTACCACCAAAAAAAAAAAAAAAAAATCTGTGATTAGCCTTGTTTACCTGTGATATGATATTTCCTGCTACCTAGAGGTTCACTGGACCGAAGCATATGAAGTTACCTTTGGGGGCTCAGGTTCCAGACCATAAACGAAGAGCTCAGAATGTTCTTAGATTTTTTTCCAGGTATAAAACTAGCAGGTTTCATCTCTAGTAAATGGAACACAAGCCTTCACCATTTTTTTAGCTTGTAAAAGTGTAGAGGTGTGTGTGTGTGTGTAAAATGAAAGATTTTCTGTGTTGATTATATCAACACAGAAACAAAGTTACTCTTCAGATGCACTTTTCATATTTTGAGGAGGTATGAGTTCTGGGAAGTTAACTATGCTTATATTGAGTTAATTCAACAGGAATTCTCTGGTGTTAATATGTGATGGCTCAAAATCTGCCTACCTTTCTGGTCCAGTGTGGTGGCGCATGGCTGTAATCCCAGCAACTCCTGAGGCTGAGACAGGAGGACAGCACATTCAAGGTCAGCCTCAGCAACTTAGAGAGATTCTATTTCAAATAATTAAAAAGGGCTAGGAAGGTATCTCAGTGATAGAGCATCCCTGAGTTAGTGCCCAGTACCCAGAACCAAAAATTTGTTTAAAAAATTGATACTTTTAACTTTTAGATGGACCCAATACCTTTATTTTTTTATTTATTTAGTTTTATATTACTGAGGATCAAAACTAGTGCCTCACATATGCTAGGCAAGTGCTCTACCACTGAGCTACAACCCCAGCCCCCCTCAAAAAAAAAAGTTTTAAATAACTTATTTACGTTTCTTGTACTTGCAGGTATTTTCCCTCCTATGAATTTTCTCATGTATGCTTAACGGGACATCTAGTTGATATGATTTTTAGTCTTAGTTAATTAAGGTTTATCTTACATGAGTGTTAATCAGTCACCCACTAATATTGATGTAAAATATGAAATAGTTTAAGGAAATTTATTAAAGTGTATCTGGATTTGTACTCATACCTCCAATTGTGTCATAAATGTAATTACTCTTAATTACAATAGTACTTGTATAAACATAGAATATAAGACATATAAAACGCCTGTAGCATGTGACTTTACAGTTTACAGCTTTCACATACACCCACAGAGCATTTTGTGTATTTATATGATCTCTGAGTCATCTCCACTTTTTACTTTGCCCAGACTGTTGAGTAGCTCTGATTGTCATAAACTCATTCCTCTGGGTATGTTACAAATACAACCACAAATTTTAGAACTATGCCTACACCCAAAAGATCCAGGTGGATGTTTTACGAAATCTAATATTGGAGACTAATAAGTGACCTTGGTTATGTGAAGTATCTAAAATTCCAAAGCAATTAAGTTCTATTTGAAGACCATTTGTCTTCATAAAAAGTCAGATTCAATCATTTGAATCATTTAAATGTATCTTCTTACCTTGGAGTATCCTGTTTGTCAATCCCAAAATCTTAGCTTTGGAAGAGATTTCAGAAAATTGTTGAAAATATGTGCTAGGACAGACTAGGTTGTTTCTGTTCAGTTGGATGTGTTTGTTTCTTTTCATGAAAGTTTGTTTTTCCCAAAAAGTCACTTAATACAGTGAAGGATAAAAATGCTGAAAATAATAGTCCTAATTATATGTTGGACTGAGTTCCTGCTCACTTAGAAATTCAGATTGACTTTAAGCCTTCTAATTACTGCATATGTGAGATTCAGTCCACTAGTTACTGTTGAAACTAACTTTTTTGTGAGGCGGGTATGGGGGATTGAACTCAGGGCAGTTAACCACTGAGCCAAATCCCCAACCCTATTTTGTATTTTATTTAGAGTCAGGGTCTCACTGAGTTGCTTAGGGCCTCGCTTTTGCAGAGGCTGGCTTTGAACTCAAGAATCAGCCTCCCGAGCCTCTGGGATTACAGGCATGCGCCACCGCACCTGGCTCAAACTTTTTGATGCCACTTTATTTTCATATGCTTTGTGATTTTTCCTAATCACCACCTACCATTATTTTATTTTATTTTTAGATTCTTTAATATTTTTACTTCTGAGTCTTGCATATTTATAAAGAAAGCTTTTACCAAAAATAATACATTACCCCATGTTTGATCTTTCCTAGAGTATGTTTCTTTAATTATTTACTTTTTCTGAGTTTGCTCATGAATAACTGGGGTCCTACTTTAATTTGTGTTAATTGTTTCATAACCTGATTTTTATTTTGCTTCTACTTCACTTTCTTTGTTTTGCCATTGACTCTTCTCTACAGTTTACCTAATGGATCTAGACAAAGATATAAAATCTTTTCCCTGCAGTTTAACTAGTTGATGTATAACAAAGGCTAAAAATTGTTCCTTTATAAGCCCAAATGGTAACTTTCTTAGGGTTCATTTTATGAGGTCTTAAAAATATAAAAAATTTATCTTTTAATATCTTTCTGAAAAATAAGTATATAACTTAAGCACTCATGTAGCCATTTGAGCAAATCTAAAAGCTCAAGAAACAGACTATAATAGGCAGCTTTTGTAGTGTCACAAAAATAGAATTATTTTACTGTTTTACTTAGTCATCACTGAGATGAATTTCTCCATTATATCATAAACTGGGACAAGACACCATTATAGCCTACATATGAATGGAGCTGCCATCTTAAATTAATTCTACAAAGACTGTCTCAGAAAATTGTGGGAAATCCTTGAAAAATCGAAACATTTCAAAAAAAAACAAAAAACAATTGAGCAGAGATGTAATCCCTCAAGCAATAGAGGAGTTAGAGAAATTAACTACAGTGTTTTTGTTTTGTTTTGTTTCATTTTGTTTCTGATTAAACTATTTCAATAGGCTTTTTGATTTGAAAAATTATGGTATTACAACTCATTGCACTGAATTAAAAAATAGATAGATTTAATTGAGATTATTTAGGAGAAAATAACCTGTTCATATCTTTCTGGAAAATGAGTTGACAAATGCTGCTGGGAAAATGAACTTCCTAAGAGTTTACATGAATCTAAAAGACTAACAGTCCCAACTGTTTTGGAAAAACACTTCTGAAAATGTTTCACCATAAACTTTATTTCTTATTTCAAAGTCCAGCAAACAGAACAAGGAATGCTTTAAGCCAATTTAAATCTTTTGTTAAGATCCCATAGAGTGGGTGCAGGGGACTAGCTCAGTGGTACAGCACTTGCCTAGCCCAATCCCCAGCACTGCTGGGGGGCGAGGGGGGACGCACCGTCCATTCAAATATTTCTGGCCTGGTGTGGTGGCACATGTCTGTAATCCCAGCAACTTGGTGGTATAAAGCAGAAGGATTGCAAGTTCAAGGCAAGCCTCAGCAACTTAGTGATACCCTGTCTCAAAATTTAAAAGGGGGTAGTGAGGATGTAACTCAGGGGTAAAGTGCCCTGGGTTTAGTCCTTGCACCAAAAATAAAAAAGACCCATGGATTTATGAACCCTGAAGGCTGCTAAAGTAAAGGATTCAGTGTAACATTCCATCTCCCACTTGCTCCCTATCCACCCTCACCCCATTTAATCTGATTAGTTGGTAATTCCCCATGTGGATGTTTACATGATCCAATTTTAGACCTGGGAATTCACCCTGGTAATCAGAATAGAGGAACCTAAATTTTATTTCCTAAAATGACTCTTAACAGAACCATGGATTTGTAAGATCCTGTGGCTAATGCATAGAATAAACATATAATTTATCCCCAATCCAGGTTACTTTTGACAGAATACAGGACTCAGCATAAATAATTAGTGCATTAGTGACCTATTATAAACTTATTACTACAAACTTAGAGACTTTAAACAACATGAATTTATTATCTTATAATTACAAAGGTCAGAAGTTCAAAATCTGCCTTATTGGACTAAAGCCAAGGTGTCTGCAGGGTTGAATCTTTCGGGAGGCTCCTTGGTGGGAATCTGTTTCCCAGTGTTTGGCAGTTTCTGGAGGCCACCTGCGTATCTTGGCTTGTGGCTTTATCTCATATCACTCCAATCTCATGCTTCCATTATCACATTTCCTGCTATCAACTCTGATCCTCCTGCCTTTTTTCATAAATATTTTTGTGATAACATTGAACCTATTCAGATAGTCCCAGATAATCTCCTTAGCTCAAGATCCTTAATTCAACCACATCTATTTAGCCCCTTTTACCACGCAAGGAAACAAATTCACAGGTTCTGGGATTAAGACATAGACGTGTTTGAGGGACATTATTCAGCCTGTCATGGTTATCATAGCTCAGGAGGTCAGAAGGCATAAACTGAGACAGTCCCAAAAACACTGGGATATGGGGGTCACCCTTCCTAATGAGAAATTGGACATAACATTGGCAAGATGAAGTAGGATATCTCCCCCTTTGTCCTCCATACAAACAATGAGACAAGCCAAGAAGAAAACTATCTCTGGAAGTGTTCAACAGTCCAGTTAAGAAGCGGCAGCCAGAGTGGAACAAAAATCCCAAGAAATATGGCACAAAATAAATAGGGAAAACAGTTTCATTTTTCCTGTATCATACCATTCCGTTGCCCAACACTAGTCAGCATTAAGAAAGAATTCCCTAGTCCATGAGTTTCCCTCACAGGGAAAAGGAAAGTTATTAATGACTAGCTTCCCCACACTTTCAGGGTACTGCCTGAAGAACCCACCTTGGTTTTACCTCACCTAGATCACTGGGTAGACCGTCAAAGCTAAGATATTGGAAATGAGGCACAAAGAAGAAGGACAGGGGCTATCAGTATCAGCCATGAGGTGGGGGACCTGTTATCCTTAATGGTCTGCTCCACAGAGGACCCCAGCAACCTTCACTCCTGAGGACCTCAACAACTCTACAAGCCGCTACAGACTCCTTGCAGCTTTTATCACTGAGGACCCACAGTATTTGTTGTCAAGAACTTCAGCAGTCTGTTCCAAAGGGGACCCCAGCAACCTTTGTGGACAAGGGCCCTGCAGTATTTGCCTTCAGAGATTCCAGCTGCATGAGCCACCACTCTGCTCATCTTGCTTCAACTTCCCTTCTGCTGCACAAAGACCCACAGCTTACCCCTGCAGCCACACATGTACATCATGCCACCCCAGCCTGGGAGCTTTGAATGCACAAGCAACTGACCCCTGCTATCATACATGTGCCTGCTGTTGGCCCTGGCCCCTGTCACAGGCCCTAGCCTTCACCATCATGCAGTTGCCTGAAGCTGCCCTGTAGCCAACTGTATGCATATTGCTGTCCCAAGTCTCCACTACTGTCTGTCCTGGTCCCTTGCTGTTGGGCCTGGAAGTACTGCTGAGAGTCCCAAGAGCCCTCACAGCCATATGGACAGCCCCAGCCCTCACTGTCAAAACTGTGAACCCAGGACTGCAACATCCTTCCACAGATGGTTATGTGCCCCACTAGAGGTGGTATCAAATCATACTTGCCTTGCCCCTACTCCACAAGTGAAGGTCTTCCCTTACCAAAGACAGTTTATAAAGTCTGGAAGAAGTGACTGCTTCTTCAAATGTATAGACAACTACAAAATGCTACAAGAATCATGACGAATAAGGAAAACATGGCACTACAAAAGAACAATAAACTTACAGTAATCTCAAAGAAATGGAGATCCAAGAATTTCCTGATGAAGAATTCAAATAATCATCAAGAAGAGGACTCAAATGAATAACTTAATATTAGAAAAAAATACAAGGACAGTATTAAAAGTTTGACAAAGAGGTGGAAAACAATAAAGAACAAACCAGAAATTTGGGGACTAAATAAAATAAGGATTGAATTTAAAATACAATATAGAGGCTGGGGTTGTGGTAGAGAGTTTGCCTGGCATGTGTGAGGCACTGGGTTTGATTCTCAGCACCACATAAAAGAATAAATAAAATAAAGGCACTGTGTTCATCTACAACTAAAAAAATTTTTTTAAATGCAATATACAACTTCAATAGCAGATTTGATATAGCAAAGGAGAGGATCAGCAAACTCAAAAACAGTTCATTTGAGATTACTCAAAGGAGATAAAAGAAAGGGGAGTGAAAAGAATGAAGTACCATGGAATTTACTGGACACACCACGAGCGCTAACATGAAGTATGAGGGTTCTAGAAGGAGAAGCGAGAGAAGGGACAGAAGGCTTGTTTAAGAAAATAATGGCTGAAGACATCCCAAATTTGAGGAGACATATGGATATCTAGGCATATGAAACTCAAAGGTGCTCAAACAGTTTCAACCCAAAGAAAGCCCAAGGTACATCGATATCAAACTGTTAACAATTAAAAATAAAGAGAATTTTTGAGAAAAGAGATTTGTCACATACAATGGAATCCTCTTAAGGTGATCAGCAGATTTCTCAGCAGAAACCTTAAAGGTCAGGAGGGTGAGCTAATATGTTCAAAATGCAGAAAGAAAACATCTGCCAGTGAAGAACACTTTACCCAAAAAGGTGTCCTTTAGAAATAAGGAAAAGATAAAGACTTTTCCAGACAAACAAAAACTGATGGAGTTCATTGTTACTAGATCTCCCTTATGAAAAATAATAAAGGGAGTTCTTCAAGCTGACTCAAAAAGACTCTAATTAGTCACATATAAAGGTGTAATACTTGTTGGTAAGGGTAAATATTCAGTAAAATGCAGAACACTTTAATATTGTAATGGGATGTAAATCACTTAAAACCCTAGAATAAAAAAATACCTATAGTAGTATTAAAAATAACTTTTCAATGAAAGCACAACATAAAATTATGTCAGCTATAACATCAAAAATATAAAATGTGGGAGGGAAATAAAAATGTAGACCTTCTGTATGTGATTGAAGTTGTCTGCTTAAAATGGACCATTATAACTATACTTAATTTTACTTAAGTCTCATAATAACCACAAAGCAAAAAATCTGTAGTAGATACACAAAAAGGAAATAGAATTAAAGCATCCCACCACAGAAAAATCATCAGATTACAAAGGAGGATATCAAGAGATGAAGAAAGGAACAAAGGACCTAGAAAATAGCCAGAAAAAAAATTAATGAAGTAACAAGAGTAAGCCTCCATGTATCGATAATTACTTTATATCTAACGATAGGTCAGAGATAGACTAGATGGACTGAGCAGCCATTTCCAGTTTCCCCATATTCTTGCTCAATGCCATTGCCAAGTCCTTGAATGCTCTCCCTCTTCCCATCCCATCTCTGCTATTTGAACTACTTAACTTCCTACTGTTCAAGGCCCCTTCCAAAAGACACCTCAATGAAAACTATCCAACTCAAAGTGATCTCTCCCCTCTCTGCTTCTTTTTTATCAAGAATTTATGCCATCTTCTACTGTACTTGTCACAATATGCTCAATTTAATATAAGCATATTTGTGAATTTGTCTTTTCTCCTCTACCACAAGTCAGCTCTTAATGATAAGGATCCTATGTTAAACCAAATGATAGTGGCAAGCACTAAACTCTTGCAACAGAAAATTGCCCTGGACCATTTCCAGGCCTAGATCTACTATTTCAGCCTTTGCAAGCCACATTTCCATGGACTTGTCTTGCCAGCCAGTCAAGCGCAGAGTCTCTTGACAACCAAAAACAGATTTCTTCAGACTAGGAAGAATAGTTCACCAGAAACTTTCTTTGGCCAAGATTAAAGCCAATATTTTGATAAAGCTATGTCTATTAGCCAAAGGAATTTTAATCAATAAAATCCTGCCACCTTATCCTGGTTGCAAAAACAATAAGAATTTTAAAAGTTAGACATTTTATTTGCAAACTAATTGTTGATATTCATCAACAATTAAAACTCAGTAGCGTTGTTTTCTCTTTTTTATTTTTTATAATGACAGAAAATGATAACCTTAAAGTCTTTTTATCAAGGAAAAAGATATAAGCTTAGAATCCCATTTAGTAGCTATTTATCTGGAAATCATGTGTAGTATTGGGGGTAATAGTGGAATCCACAAAAGTTATATTTATTTGGTGTATGTCAGCCAAGAAAATTTATACATTGAAATAACCAAAATCACTCCTTGGGCATTTGCTGCACCAGATGCCCCCAGAGCAGACTCCCAGTACTTTTTTAGCTAGCTATTAGTGTATCAGAAACTGGGAAAGCAGTAGACATTGCAGAATTACTTGTTAGAAAAGGACCTTGGAAGTAATTCAGGCAACATTTTTCTTTCCATTAATAGTCATTCCTTAGTTCATTCACAACTCAGGGAAGGAAAGGCCAAAAATAGTCACCAAATCAACCCTAATATGAAGCAGCTGTCCTTGGTGCATGAAGGCAAGCAGACAGTTGGAACTCCAAATGCGGATAGTAAACAGAGGCTACAATGAAATAGCAATCATGCTAATCATCATTTTGTTAGCAAATGTGCTGCACTTTGTATGTTCAAAGCATTGTATCATCATTAATTAATTAATGAGCAATAATCACTATTGCAGCAGCACTCAAAATTATGTACGAGATGGAAAAGAAACTGTTTCATATAGAGCATGTTGAAAAGCGAGAGTGTTTTCTTTCTGTTCCTGTTGTGTTTTCACTTGCTTGCTTTTTTTCCAATGAACAGGCTGTGCCATGTTCTCCCTTGCGCTTCCGTCTGGGTTTTTCTATCTACAGCACATCCCAGATGACTCCTGCTCATCTATTAGATGTCATCACAAACACCATTCCTCCTGGGGATGGTTCCCGTTTCATAGAACTTTTCACCTTCTGTTAAATCTCCTATTTCACCCTCTAACACCCACGTGACACTGAAGGTTCTGCCAGGGCAGATGCCACCTGTGACTTGTTGACCGCTGCATTCTCAGCACAGTGCCTGGCAACAAGTGTTACGCAGTCAGTGTTTCCTATTAATAAAAATGGCCCTCTTGCTAACTCTTCATGAGACAGAATTAATGACAGTCAAGTACTGCTAACATGAATTCTCATTCTGGAAGAATTAATCTGCTCAGCACTCCAAGTATTTCATCTCATTTAATGCCCACCATGTTCCTTTGAGGTAGGAACATGTTCTCTGTTGCATATAAACAATCTCACAGGAATCAACATCAAAGAAGAACATTCTGAGACCCATTATAAAGGGACACAGAACAAATCTACTCCATTATTTTATGATAATGAAGCCTAAGAACAGACCAAAAGAAGATGCCAAACATTCCCCTCTCCTGGCTAAGATGAACACCTCCTGCTTCTTTCCCAACAAGTTTCATGCTTGCTTTTGTCTGCCTTCTCTATAGATAAAATTTGTTGAGATACACAGTCATAAAACTGCCCTCTCTTTCTGACAGCAATCATGTAAAGCAAATTCTGCTTCCTTAACTCTTTCTCAAAATCACACACTCCAAAGTCCAAATCCTTTAGTAAGACTTTTTTGAACACCTTCCTGCTGAAACACACCCGGTTCCCTTGATGTGTGATTTCCCTGCTGCAATGAGAAAGAGCTTGTTCAATCACAGGTATATTCCTGGTGATTTCTTACTGGAAGACTCTGGCAATTAATTACATAAGATAAACCATGTAATTATGGTTGGAGAACAAAAATGTGAGAATTTTTATTTATACAGTTTTGTGTAACAGACTAAGTACATTTCCACCAATACTTAAAACACTACATAAACACAGCTCATTCCCTCCTCCCTCTGTGAGGTGGCGACATGACAAATGAGGTTCACAACGTAACTGGAGGGTCACAAAAGGATACATACTATATGACTCTCTTCATATGAAATATCTAGAGTAGTCAAAATCTTGTAAACAAAAAATTGAATAGTGGTCTCCCAGGACTGAAGGAAAGGGGAAAACAGGAAATTGTTAGATGGGTATAGAGTTTCAATTTTACAAAGAAGTTCTAGAGAATATTTATAAAAGAAATACAAGTCTAGCAAATACCACTGAACTGTAAACTTTAAAAATGGCTATGAGGGTATGTTCTAGAAGGAAGAGTGGAAGTTCTTCCCAAGAGAGGATCTGGCAGAGCAGCCCCAGTCTTCAGTCACTCCTGGAGACTGTGACATACAGTAGTTCATTTGTGCCAAGAAACAAGTTTGTACTTTCTGCAATTAGTTGCTGATAGCATACCATAGTAACTGAAATTCAAACCATGTGTCAGGGGTACTGGTGCTATTTGATTAAACCATAGTAACTGAAATTCATTTCAGGGACTTTGTCTTACTCATCTGTGTTTCTCTTGAAGAATCTCTTGGAATGCATACTTTGTTAAAACTTACACACACACACACATAAATGAGAAAGACAAAGTTCCTCACTTTAACAAGTTTACAGTTTAATAGGAGTCAATAAGAATAAGAGTCTATGATCTGATTAATGTAATGTTTCACAAATGATGCAATAGCCAGTCATTTTGGCACGTGACTATAATCACTGCTACTTGGAAGGCTGAGGCAGGAAGATTGCAAGTTTAAGGCCAGCCTTAGCAGCTTAGCAAGACTCTGTCTCCAAATAAAAAACACAAAAAGAGCTGGGGATGTAACTCAGTAGTAGAGTGTCCCTGAGTTCAAACTCTTGTACCATAAAATAAAAATTAAAAACTGTGGAAATTCATAGGTGAGTGAAACTACTCGTAGTCAAGAGATCAAAAAAGAGATAACGAAGCTAATGGCACAGAAGACAAACATAGTCAGAGTTATTCCAGTGTCTGTGGAGCCTTGTGCCAAAAAGATAAAAATTTTGTACCTTCTTTCCCAAAAATTATCTGTTTTGCTGTTATTAAAAAAAAAAAAAACCACTAAAGCTGGGCACAGTGGCATATGATCATAATTCCAGTGGCTCGGGAGCCTGAGGCAGGAGGATCACAAGTTAAAAACCCACCTCAGCAATTTAGCAAACTCTAAACAACTTAGTAAGACCCTGTCTCAAAATTTTTAAATAAAAAAAAAATTTTAGAGGACTGGGGATGTGGCTCAGTGTTAAGTGCCCAATGTTAAGTGCTCAGTGTAAGTGCCAATCCCCAGCATCATAAAAATAAAAAATTTTAAGATGGATAACTTTGAAATGGGAATAACTTTGAAGTACAACAGCTAGACAAAATGGCATGAGATTTTTAAAGTTGTTGTTATACACTGCTGACATTAAGATGTTTATCTTCAATGACATTAGCTTCACAATGTTTATTTCAATCCATCCACCAAAGGTAATTTCAATCATCTGCAGACTTTCATAGTATCCTTGAACATTATGTTCATCAGGTTGTATTGTTCTATTGATAAAAGTGTGGAAACAATACCTACAAGGTATTAGGAATCTATTTTTCTTGGGAGCCAAAGTGAGGAAAATATCATTATTGCTTGTTGAATGTCAAAAATAAAAGTCACAGATAGGAAGAATCTCAAAAAAAATTATTTTCTGGGCTTTCTGCAGTGATAATCCATGTGGAAAAATCAACTACATTGGTGAAATATTTAATAGCTCAGGAACATTTTGTTATTTCAACAGCCAAAAAGAAAATCTTCATGGCACTTCAAAGAAAGAAAGAAATGTAGTCAGCTTGTGCTTATCATCTTTCTTCTACCACCAAACTGGATTTCACATTATTAACAGTGAGGGAGCTAAAGAAGAGTCAGTATACAAACAGGATAATGGTATTTTGTTTATGTTGGAGGTGATGTCTACATTCATATCTCATAATGTCTCCAAAACTGCTATGGTCTAAATCTGTCCTCCAGAATCAATGTGCTGGGAATTCAATCCTCAATGCAACTGTGTTGGAAGGTGGGGCCTTTGGGAGGAGGGAGGTAATAAGGGCTCTTTATTAATTTCATAATAAACGGGCTTGGCGGAGGGAGTTTCTTCCTTTTTGCTCTTCCATCTTCTGCCATGTACCTTTCCTTCCCTCCAGAGGATACAGCATCCAAGTGCTTATCTTGGAAGAGTGAGCAGACAACCAAACCTGCTGGCCCTTGGAGCGTCTCAGCTTCTGGAACTGTGAAAAATAAATTTCTGTTCTTTATGAACTACCCCAGTCTATGGTGTTCCTTTGCAGCAGCACACATAGACTAAGACAAAAACCATATCTAAATGGTGAGAGATTTTTAAAAGTTATAATTTTGCATACATTGAGACTGATCTACAATATGTATAGAATTACTCTGTATTTCTTTTACTATTATTCCCCTATATTTCAAGAGAATATAAAATTAGTTGAGATATTCCTCCAGAAGTCTTCCAAAGCATTAGGTACAAAACTTAGGTAAATATATAGATACTGCTTCAATTTCCCTACATAATTTCTCTACATATCTATGATTTAAAAGTAAACAATTGGAGACTTTTAGGTTTTGATTTGGCATGAAAAGAACTTAGAAGTTGCCACTTCTAAACAACCAGTGCCTCTTCCTATCAACAAGTGAAAAGCTCAAAAAACTAAAAAATCAACAACTATTCTTAGATCTTCAAGAGAAACCACTTACTCCAAAATTAGAGGCACAAACAGGTAAATACAGAGAATTAGAATTTACCCAAACCAAAACCCCAACAGCAAGGTAGGGAAACCTCAACCTAAACCAGTAGTAGGGTAGGATAATCTGAACTGCACAGTGAGGACAAGTCTGAGAGTTAAAAACTCCAGAGAGACTCAGTCTCAGAGGAGCCTACATACTTTCGTGAGTTTTACCTCCAAGAACTCTACCAGGTCTTCATGGTAAAGACTGGAGAAAGGTTACCTCATGCTTCCAGCAAGGGAAGGGCAAAGGGAACCATTAGTTCTTCAAAATAAGGAGAAACTATTTTTATAGAGCCTAACCTACTGGGGTTTTATAAAGCCTACCATACATGGAGAAAGGGAAATACCCAACACCAATCCCATCTAGCTCTCTTATCCAACCTGAGCAGGGAAATAAAACTGAAAATCACTGGTGAAGGTCAGTCACAATCCAAGGGCTTAGGTTCACCAAAAGTCTTGAGACCTAATCATGGGATTATAGAATACTTCCCCTTCCCGCACAACATACCACTACACTGCTAAAGGAGTACTTCCTAGACTCACTTAGTATTTCAGTACAGACATAAGAAAAAAAATTATGAAATATGCTAAAAGGTGAAAATAAAGTTTGAAGAGACAGAGCCAGCATAAGAAAGACAGTCAAATATGGGAGATATGTTGAAATTATCACATCAGGAATTTCAAACAACTACCATCAGTATGCTCCAGGCTCTTGTGGAGGAAGCAGAAAATGCACAAGAATGGATGGGCAATGATAGCAGAGAAATGGAAATTCTAAGAAAGAGTCAAAAAGAAATTCTGGAGATCAAAAATACTGTAACAGATGGGTTCATTAGTACACTAGACGCAGATGAGGAAAGAATCTCTGAGATTGAGGATATGACAATAGAATGAATCTTACAAAACTGAAAAGTGCAGGAAAAAAAAATGGGAAAAAAACAGAACAGAGTGTCCAAGAACTGAGGAACAACTACAAAAGGTGTGATACATGCATAATTAGAATGCCAGAAGGAAAAGAGAGAAAGGAGTAGAAGGAATATTTAAGCCAATAATGACTGAAGTTTTCCCTAAATTAATATCAGACACCATACCACAGATCCAGAAAATTCAGGAAGCACCAAACATGGTAAATGCCAAAAGTAAAAATTAAAAATTAAAAACTATATCCAGGCATTTCATATTCATATACACTTCAGATAATCCAAGAGAAAAGAAAATCTTAGGGAAAAAGCCAAAAGAGAAAAAAATAAACATTACTTACTGAGAAAAAAATAATTCATCTGACCTCTCCTTGGAAACCATGTACGCAAAAAAAGAGTGGTTGAAATATTTAAGTGTTGAGAGGGAAAAAAAAACACAACCTAGAATTCTGTGCCCTGCAAAATTATCTTTTAACAATGAACAAATGTGCCACTCTACTGTGGAATGTTGACAGTGGGGTCATTCGTGCATGTTTGGGGATAGAAAATTTATGAGATCTCACTGTGCTTTTTGCTTAATTGTACTGTGAACCTAAAACTTCTTTTAAAATAAAAGTATTGTATTGAAAAAGAAGTTTCTACTGAAAAAAGTGGCCATGAATCTAATAGATACCAATGGTATAGACTAAATATAAGAGAAAAGGTCTAGTCCAGGAAATACCTACACTTCAAGAAAAGAGTATTAACTCATTACACCACAGGATGTATGAGAAAATATCCACAAGGTGTTTATGAATGTAGAGATTATGGTCTTTAAAAACTAGAAAGAAACTTTGTAGGACTGTACTCACAAACAATGTCAACATAATTTAGCACAATTTATATAGTTGAGACTGAAAGGAGAGGAAAACTAGAATTGATATAATTATACATAAAAAGCGTTTGCAATTCAACTGAGGTGTATTTTGCCACTTCACTGATACAAAATTTGAAGGAGAAATATCTTCAAGAGGATTTTTCAGATTATAAACCGGATAAAATATCACACTATTTGCTCTCTAAAGACTCAGTTACTCTCCATTGTTGTTAACTTTCAGAGGACTACAACTCCCAGCATCCCTTGGGGCTTTGTCGTTTCTCTTTACTTTGAAAGAATTATAATCCAGTTATTTTCAGCAGACAGTACTACAAATCGGCCAGGCTATTTTCAGATTTACTTTCTTATCTGTACTTGGGACTGAACTCAGGATCACTGAGCTACATCCCCAGAATTTTATTTTATTTTGTTATTTTATTTTGAGACAAGCTCTCCCTAGACTGGCCTCAAACTTGTGGTCCTCCTGCTTCAACCTCTGGAGTAGCTGGGATTACAGATGAATGCCAGCATGCATGGCATATGTTAAAAGTTCTATGTGATCTCAACCAATCAAAATAAATGAGGAGGGATTCCGCCTTTGGGTCCCCTTCTTCCACTGGGGAGAAGTCTGCTTTTACTTTTCTTTAATAAAGCTTCTTACTTTCTACTAAAATAAATAAATAAATAAATAAATAAATAAATAAATAAATAAATAAATAAGGAATTACCCTTGAACATCTACCAGTTAATAGTTATAGGATATTTAAAATATCATAAAACTAAATAGTGTTGGCAGTTCAACCCTTATTTTTAGATAATAGTTTTGCTCATCTTTGTTCACTTTTTTGCTTATATGTATTTATTTCCCCGTATGTTAATTCATTTATATATATATATATATATATATATATATATATATATATATATTCTCCTCTTAAAAGCATAAAATTTATTTTATTTTCATTGTTAATACATTCATTCCACAATTTGTAAATGCTCTTGCTTCTTTTGGTAACATGTTAATTACTGACAAAAATAAAGTTTTGCTTATGTCGTCTTTACATCTACAAGACTTGGGAAGTTCTGCTTGTCTCTTTCCAGTAACCATATGGATTAACAACCACTTGCCCACTAAAGATGGTAGCCGACAATCTTGAGACACATCATTCTGTTTCCTGCCTCTTTACATTTGCTACTTAAATTCTAAATGTAATAATAATTCTTTTTTCTCTCTCCAGTGCTGCCAAGTTTTTCCTGAGGAAAGAAAATGCTGCCTTACTCTGTTGAGCGCTTACCCTAAGTGCTCATTGGTCAGCAGGAAGGTGGCATAAACCCCTCCAGTTATGATTCAAACCAAGAAACAGAAGCCTTGCTCAAGGAACTTTCCCATTAAAAACAAAAACAAAAAAGGCACTGCACAGAACTCCGGAGCTCTGGCACAGTTATTCAGTTTGTTGTCATTGTTTTAGTCACTGAAATACTGCCACCTTCAGGAAGAAATGCTGGAATCTGCAATTGCCATTCTTACTGGGGACCCTGACGTCCAAACTTCACATTTCCTGCCCTTTCACAAAGCGTGGTGATGAAGGAACATGAGCTATTTTCTTGTATATCAAATATTAGTAATCGATTCCTGTAGGTATTTTTACCTTAATAGTTTTCCCTTTCCAAGAAACTAGACATTATAGTGAAGAGCTGAAAGCTATTTCAGTAAGCTTGAAAAACAAACTCTAAAATATTTTCCATGCTGCAATAATCAATAATATATATAGTCTCTGTATGTGGTTTTTTAAAATTTTTCTAAAATCAATTTGAACATTTTACAAGAAAGATATTTCTTTAAATAAATCAAATTAAGACTTCTAAAGTAGGATCTTTCCCCCCTTTTCATTCCAGGTCTTCCATTTATGGGTTAAGATACAAACTGAAAGTATCCCTGCTCTAGCTAGCTTTCTAGTGTTTACATTGAGTGTTTCAGCTTATATCAAAAAATCTCTCTCTGTCTCTCTCTCTCTCTCTCTCTCTCTCTCTCTCATACCTGTATTTCATAATCTGCTTTTTATCTAATTTTATTACTTTACTTTTGCTTTAGCTTTCCCCTATCTTATTTCCCATCTTCTTCATCCTTTTGTTTTTTCATCTTCACTTAAAAAGCCTATTTCTAAATTACCAATCTGCCCATTTTTTTAATGTCCTATCAGCAACATATAGTGACCTTTCTCTGTATTCAAAATCCATTCCCTACTAACAAACAGTGTCAACATGTACTTTTCCCAAAACAAGTTTTTTTTTAAACTTACTATGAAATGTCACCAATATTTTACAAAACGTGTGATTATATAGTATGACTGGAAAGGACACATGCACAAAGCCTTCTCTTATATCAATGCCCAAAAGTTTGACAGTTTGAAAGATGTCGGATCTCCCCAGATTAATTTTTAATTGTATAAATAAAAATCTCAATATGATAATTTTGGAAGGAAGGAAAAACTTTTAAAAATAACTTTGACATTCACTTAAAGGAATCTACTGAAGACAATAACCATCACAAATCAAGATTTTTAAAAAAGAATATTATTAAAGATTAATATATACTGGTAGATATTAAAAAATACAATAATAACTCAAACTACATGGAAGTGCTGTCTAAAAAGATGAATGGAGCAGAAAGGACTCTAGTATAGGTAAGAATTTAGTATAGGTTAATGCTATTGTATTTTAAAAATGAGTAACTATTTTTAAAAAATTGAACTTTTTTTCATAAATACACCAAAATTAATTCCAGAAAAAAAAGTGATCTATTTTTAAATAAAGCCTAAATAAAGCCTTTAGAAATACAAGGGACTGCTGGAGGGTGGAAACACCTGTAATCCAAGTGGCTCAGGAGGCTGAGGCAAGAGGATCTCAAGTTTAAACCTGGCCTCAGCAATTAAGTGAGACCCTAAGCAATTTAGTAAGACCCTGTCTTAAAATAAAAAAATAAAATAAGGACTGGAGATGTGGCTCAGAGGTTAAGCTCCCCTGGATTCAATCTCTGATTCCAAAACATTAAAAACAATCACAAGTGACTATTTACTGTATTACAATGTAGATGAAGAAACAATAAATTAAAAGAATGATATGAGTTAACAAAAATTAAAAGAATCTATTGATAATAATCATAATCATAATTGAGGCAAATCATAAACTTGGAGAAAATATTTTCAACTTTAATAGCAGGTAAAAGTTTAATATCCTTACATCTAAAAATATCTTAGTAATAAGATAAATAACTATACAGCAGAAAATAATCAAAGGTCACAAACAGACAACTCAAAAGAAACATCTGCGTCTATTAACATGTTTTTTTAGTGTTGAAACTCATTATAATCAAAAATATATTTCAAACCATCAAGTTTTGCCTCTAAAAGTCTTCAATTTTTTAAAAAGTATAATATCTGTTGCTAAAAAATGGTACTTGCATACAACCTTTATGTGTGATGATTTGGCATATTATATCCAGATTCTTAATGGCCTAATCTCTGTCTCAGTGACTTCTTAGGACACAGTTCTTTATGTCCAAGGGAAATAATCAAAATGTAAAAGAAATTTAAGTACAAGAATAATCAGATAGGATATTGGTAAAATAAATCCATATAATGGAATACTATTCAGTTAATTATTCAGTTTAAAAAGTACTTACACTGGGAAATGTTCAGGTTTTATTTAGTGATTAAATAATACCTAAATGATATCATACAATAATCATAATATGACTATGTCATAATATACCAAAAATAGATTTTTAGTTGAGGGATTTGTTTGTTTGTTTGTTCCTGAGTAGTAAGGCCATGGTTAATTTCTTCACTTTTTTAAAAAAAAAACACTTTCTGTTTTTCAAGTTTTCTATGATAATATGACATTTTAAGCACAGACATTTAAAAAAAAATTCCTTTATCCAAATCTTGAAATGTACAAAACCAAGATTGAACCTAATATAACCAATGGATTTGGGTGGAACAATGTGTCAATCTAGGTTTGTCAGTTGTAACAAATGTACCACTCTGCTGTGGGAGGCTGACAGTGAGGGAGTCTGGGGGCCGGGTACAGGGGGTAGATGGGAACCCTCTGTACTTTCTGTTCAATTTTGCTATAAACCTAAAATGGCTATAAAAAAATAGAATGCAAGTTGGATGCAAAATTAATCTGGTAATGCATAATGCAGAAATATAAAAACAACACTGATTCAGTAAGGAAGCTTTTAAAGTATGCTAAACAGGTGCCTAATAAAGTTTTGGAGATCAGTTGCTTTGAGCAAATCTGTATCTTATAATGAGTATGGAATGAAGATATGGTACTTTTTTTTTCATCTGGCTTCTTACCCTTTAGATAGAAGAAAGGTGACCATAACAGTTCTGTTCAATATAAATATAAATGGCACATACATAATTTTAAATTATCTAGTATCCACAGTTTTTTTAAAAAGTAAAGGAAGGGGATAGAATCAACCTTAATAATATATTTTATTTAGCTTAATAGATCCAAGTACCATCACTTGAACATATAATCAGCATAAAAATGTGTTGAGATATTTTATGCTTTATATCATATTAACTATTGAAATCTAATGTCAATTTTAGATGTCAATTTGGTCAATTTTAGAGGTCAATTTGGTTCCTAATTTTTCTCTGGAAATACTTGATCAGTATCTACACTTAATAAAATTTCCTGTTGCAAAAGTAGGTTATCATCACCCAAGTTGAACCCAAAATAGGTTTTCTAATAACTGATATGAGAATTTGGTTTTAAACTTAAATTTGAATGAATTAAAATTAAACAAAAACTTATAGTCAGGATTCTTGAGCTGGCAGGATAGTTCAATAGCAAGTAAAGCAATTACCTAGCATGTGTGAGGCCCTAGGTTTGACCCCCAGCATTGCAAAAATAATCAAGATTCTTAGTTGATCTGTTTCATGTGGGGCTAGAAGCTAACTTATCAGTTATACCTCTTCTTGGAAGGGGTTAATAGTAAAATACTGACATTGCATGTGTTACTTCATGGGGCACATGGGGAATTCACTCACTACTCAGCAAGTTCAACTCTTAATTTTATGCATGTTAAAAGAATGTAAGTTGAGTGTCCTTAATTAATTACTTTCTTGGCTTCTATTTACTATCACCAAATCACATGTATATTAAGTTTCTCAGCAAATCTGTCTATAAAAACAGAAGTAATATCTCATTTCAAAAGTGAGGTACTGCTCCCAGCAATCACCACTGGTACAATTGGACTTTCCTTTTCTGGATTAAGAGATGATTCTGCTACTATACAATATCTATCATAAGGACTGAGAATGTGAAAAGTGAAAAATACATGCATACTGATATTTTTAGTAGATGAATCTATGACCTCACAGGCAACAGGACTTTCTCACATATTTAAGAAGTCTTGCATAACCCAAAGGAGTGGAACTAATGAACTGCCCAAACCTCAGCTGTGCTTCTCAGCTTGTCCACACAAATTGGACAAGCCCTCTACTGTTAGAAGCCATTCCTCTAGTGGCACTAATGACTACAATATTTTAAATTCATTTTAAACCAAACTCAAATTCTTACAGAGGTATGTGAAGTTGTGTTCTGAGTGCTAGCAATGGAATAAATAAGAGAACACATCTGAATGTGACTGTCAAGGATGCTAGCTGTTTGGGAAAATGATAACATATGATGACAAATGTTCCTTTCCTTCCTCTGAATAAATGCATTTCCCAAATGACCATTGTCCTCACTTAGTAACATAAGTAAAAAGCACATCCTCTGAGGATGTGATATGTGATAACAAGGTTGTGCATGACCCCACTAATTTCAATGTGTCAGTCAATCAATCATCAACAAACTTTAATTTAGCCCAGCACCGGGCACTTCAGCAGTTGTCAGGAAACAACTACATAAATGATGTGGTTACTAACAAGGGAGATTAGGTTTGTAGACAGCAGAAGATAACTAACAATGTAAAGCAGTGTGCATGTTGTCAGAGCACAGCTGAAAGATCTAAATAACAACCAACCACTGTTCTAGAACTTGAGCAGTGATTCTCAAAGTGGGGTCCACAGACCCGCTGGTAGCTTCATGAATCAGAGGTTCTATGAGATTAAAACTTTTCATAAAAATCCTAAGGTGCCATTGACCTTCTTCTCATTGTGTTAATATTTTCATGTAATATTCTCATTATTCTCATGTAAAACTGGTTTCTTCAGCTCAAAGCAAGGCAGTGGAATCAAACCATATAGTACAGTAGTCTCCCCTTTATCCACAGGAAATACATTTGAAGACTCCCAATGGATGCCTGAAACTGTGAACAGCACCAAACCCTCTATAAACCATATTTTTCCTGATATACATACATATATATATATATATATATATATATATACCTATGTTAGTTAATTTATAAATTGGCACAGTAAAAGATGAACAGTAACTGACAATAATACTGAATGATTATAACAATATGCTATAATAAAAGTTATGTGAATGCAGTCTCTCTCTCTCTCTTAAAATACAATTACATGAATGGTATGAATCTACATTGTGCACAACCATACAAATGAAAAGTTGTATGGATTTGTGTACAATGAATCAAAATGCAGTCTTAAAAATTTTTTTAAAAAAAGGAATCCTAACCTCTGAATGAGCATAAAACATTCTATGTAAAAATAAATAAATAAATAAAAAGTACTCCATTGTACTATACTTACCTTTCTTGTGATGCTAGGAGATGACACATGTCCATGTAATGAGATGAAGTGAGGTGAATGATGTCAGGCATTGTGATGATGCAGTGTTAGGGTTACTTGGGTACCAGGGTTACTTAATCCCAGCACTGCCACCCTACCATGGTTGATCTGACAACCAAAATGGCTGCAAAGTGACTCCTGAGTGAGCAGTTTATACAATGCAGACCCACTGGACAAAAAGATGATTTATGCCCTGGGTAGGATGGAGCAGGATGGCACAAACTTTGATCATGCTACTCAGACTGGCATGCATTTTAAAACTTATAAAATGTTTACTTCTAAAGTTTTTCATTTAATATTTTCAGACCACAGTTGACCTCAGTTAACTGAAACCATGGAGGCAAAACTTCAGAAAATGAAACCATCAAAAGGGAAGGGTGCATGAATGCACAGATGGTGTGACTCTACTTTGTGTACAACCAGTGAAACAATAGCTGTACTCCATTTGTGTTCAATGAATCAATAAGTAAATAAAAAAAAAAACTGGTACAATAGGGAAATAATAAATAAAAATAGGGAAAAAAAAAAAAAAGGAAGGGGGCAGTATGTAGTCACTATAATTTTCTTCACCACACATTTGTAGTAACGAAAAGAGTCAGTTTCACTCAAGAATGTGTATGATAGAGCAGTAAAAATCATTCATCTTATTAGGTATTGACTCTCCGGGGCATCTTTTTAATATTCTGTGGGATGAAATGGGGAGTATAGATAAAGTCTTCTGCCACACAAGTACAATAGTTGTCCAGGAAAAACCCTGGTACAATTGAGTTTCAAACTAAACTAGTCAGTTTTTTATATAATGGCATTTTTATTTGAAAAAGCAACTAACTGACAAACTATGGCTATTCAGCCTTGAATATTTGGCAGATATTTTCTCAGAAATAAAGTGAGGCAGTCACTTCAAGGAAATCAACTGACAATATTTGTTATCTGTAATGAAATTTTAATTTATAAACAAAAATTAGAATATTGAAAAATTTGTATCTAAAATTTAAAATTTTTCCTGAAGAAATAAAATTAATGAAAATAGTATTTTTGATAACATGATGAAACAGACGACGTTTGGAGAATCTGCATAATTCAGTAAACCAATAACTTCCAAATGACCAGTGAATGGTGTTACAAATAATGCACGGGTAAAACATCCATTCAATAGAGTATTTGGTGTTAATATAACAAAGTAAAGTTTATTGATAATGGATTTAAACTATACATTGCAGCTACCTTTTTAAAAAAATTACCACTTGAAGTATTGGGGAATATAAAAGATTATCCACAATTATCTGAAAGTGCTATTTAAATACTCCTCCCCTTTCAACTATATATATCTCTTTGAGGCCTGATTTTCTTCAGCCTACACAATATATTACAATACATGGAATGCAGAAGCAAATAGGAGAATCCAGTTGCCTCTATTAAGGCAGATTCTAGAGACTTGCAAAATATAAAAATGCATTTTTTCTTAATTGGGGGGAGGTACGGTTATTTTTTATTAAAAATATGTCATTTATGCTAATGTGTAATGAACTTATTAATATAAATTAAGTAACACATTTTTTAACATTTTTGCAATTTTAATTTCTAAAACAGTATTGATAGATACAATCCACATAAACCCAAATCAAAAAAATCTTTGCAAGGTCCTAAGGTGAAAATATTTGAGAATCACAGGACTAGAGAAAGGGGAACACTAAGGAAGAGCTGGGGAAAATATTCTCTGGGAGCTACCATTGAATAATCTCCGGTATACCCCTCCTTCCCCATTCCTTTATGACTACAAATGTATCATGTTGCTCATTTAAGGATGACAAATTTACACTAGGGTTCCTCACATAACAATGTATTGTACTTGTGGCAATACAACATAAAATCCCCAAACTGCAGCAAAACTCCTTCATAATTGGAAACCTGTTAAGTGGCAGAACTAATACCTAACAGAATAACTGATTGTCTGAGGTTGTACCATGTGCCAGTCATCCCTTTTCATATCCAAAGTCTCCCTTTTAACATTTGCTATTATCATTATTATAACCCTTCCATTCTTTATGTAATTAAAGATATTGTCCAACAAACAAAGTAAGCATTAAGCAACTGTCGATTTATTTTCCTATTTCATACTGATCACACAACTCTTCACCTATACAATCCCAGGCAAAGTAAAAACAATGGAATTTTAATTAGTCTATCTGCAATAGTCATTCTATTTGTTTAGATTTTTGAAACTTCAAAACAAATGTGGACTCCTGCCTACCCCATTATTGCCTCCATAAATCATCTGGGGTACAGAAATTCAAATTGAGATCCTCTGTGGCATGTAGGGTTTGTTTTTTTTAATTTAGTTTCTGGTCACTCAAGTCATGATATAAATAAGTTTAGTAATTTTTGCTCGGTCATCAGACCTCTGAAAGTCTCTGAATTGTGACCCATGATAAGGATACATTCCAGTTTTAGGATAGAATGAAAAATCTGGGTCTAGAATCAGAAAGTGGCTTTACAGTTAATAACTGTGCAAATTGGGGAAAGTAAAGTAGCTTAAGCTCTGAACCTCAGTTTCCTTATATATAAAATGGAACTAATGATATCTGCCTTGAACAGCTAGCACAAGAAATAAGTCATTTTTTAGCAACAAATCAAATTGTATCATAAAGTAATATATTGTTTAAATGCTGACATGATTGATATTTCTTATTGCCAATTCATAGCAAAAATTTTTAAAAGAAACTTTCCTAATAGGTCTTTCACCCTATTCAGCTTGGAACAAAACATGTGATATACAATTGCTTATACATGTAGTGCTGGTCCTTGGCAAACTTAATACCTGTTCTGGTTTGTCTTTAGGCAAAAAGAACAATCTGTGTCCTCATATCCCTCGAAGAGCCCATTGTTTGGCAGCTATAGGGCTCTCTGTAGAAGCAGCTGGGCCTCTAGTTAGGATTTTCAACCCAATATTGAAATCCTCTCACCTGGATTTATGCACATTTCCTCCCTCCCCACAATTTCATAGTACCTTAATTAGTATTCATTATTATTTGTCTATATTATGATATAATGATATGGACGAATTTTCCTGTTAAATAAGTTTCTGACAAGTGTCAGAAAATTAAAATTATTTTCCCTTCTTCGGTATACAGTTGCATTTCTGGAATTTACGATGATGTTGGGAAAATTGCACAGTATCAATATGTTCTGTTCCTCGGTGTAATAAAGCACATCTTGGTGTCATGTTATGACAATTCTGTAATTAGACTAATCTTTACCTTCCAAAGGTATTTCAGGGATTAATCAGTTTTTAATTGTGCGTGAAATTTATGGGAGAAGAGCATAATCTTACTACTATTACACTCATTACACTTTTTTCACTCATATAATTTAACAGTAATTATTTTTAAAAGCTACTTAGAGATGATTGTAATAGCCAGTCTCTAATTTTTTATATTGGATTTTACTTTTCATTTAAAAAAAAAAATAGTGCTCCACAACTGTCTTTTTTAATTTAGAGAAAAATAGCCCTCGTTTCTGAGGAAATAAGAATCGAAGAAGCTATATGAAGTCTCTTCAAAAATGCAGAAAACTCAGCTCTCTGGCTTAGCAAGAGAGGTAGGTTTTCAGGAAAACACAACTACTTAAGAATCTCTCGGTCTGGACCAATCCGAGCTGCCCCAGCTCCCAGCTCCGCGCTCTCAGAGTGGGTCTGCGCTGCAGACACTTCGCGATGCTAGCAGACGCACACCCGAGCAGAACTGACCGAATCCGCCCAGTTTCCAAGATGCCTCGGAAGTTTCACCACAGTAATCAGAAGAGTCTATGGATCAGTAATCCCCAACTTCTAATGAGAGAAGCCTTTTAAAAATTCAATATAATTTAATCCCCAGGACCACCACCACCATCCAGACTCTGGTAGCTATATTTTTATGGTGGGGGGGGGGCGCCAAAAGATTGTGTGATACTTTCAAATGATTGTATGTTCTTATTAATGATCGTATTGGCATACTCCTGAATTTATTAACACTGTAAGCTAAGTTTTCAGGCATTGCTTGGTGCATAGATGGCTTGATCTACAAGGAAAACCCCCAGATGCCCAGGGTTGCAAGCCCGATGCTGCATGGCTGTTGCTGCCGGTGTAGAGGCAGACGGTAGATCCTGACTTCTACCCTAAACGTTCTATTTAGGAGGATTACTAGGGCCAGCAGGGCGCTCTTCTAGCAGGTCGGCGAGCATCGCAGTGCATCTGCTGCCCCCTATCGGTTGTGAGAACAATAACCCAAACCCCGTTAAAATCAACTGGAAGAGGCCTCTTGAATAAGAGAATATTCCAGGACTACGCAATCCCGGGAAGACTCTGAGAGCGCGTTTTTTTACGCAGTCAGCTCTTATGCCTTCTTTTAATGCAGTTGTTCGCAACTGAAGCGAATGTTGGATCGGGAAGAATCTGACACTTCGGTGGGGGGAAGAATACAATTCACCCAGAGTTCAATTTACGTTTTCCACCCTCCGATTCAGCAACCCGCCTCGTCATTATAACACTTGCCTTCAGCAGGGATGGGAACATTCATTAGCGAACAAATGGTGTTTTCCTGAGCCCTTGAAGCAGCTCCCCTCACTCCCCTTACACCTTGAGCAGACTCCTGCAGTAACCTTTGCTGCAGAGGTGACAAAGGCCACCCTCCCAGAGAATCCAGCCTCCGCTGTGTCCAGAAATGGCCTGCCCAACTGTTACTTCTTCGGTTCCTTTAGAATGAATATGCATCAGAAAAGTAAAATAAATACTGAAAAGGAAGCTCCTCGCTACCCTACTACCATTAATGTCAGAACATTAAAATTTTCTCCTAGAACTGAATATTTAGAATTTTTCTCCTATTGTATATAGCTACGACCGACCGCTAGCAGGCTGGGTACAAGAGGGTGAGCGGGGGAGGGAGAGAGTGTTTACCCTCGGATATTTCTAATTTTTATTTTCATTATTTTCACCCACCTCTCTCCACTCTCTCTTCAATACACACACTCTAGGCTATATCCTAACTTGTTCACTCTTGTCCATATCTGCCTTAGAGATTTTGAGAAAAAAGGTGAGAGAGAAAACGGAGGTGAGTGGAAGAAGGGAGGGCAGGGAACTGGCAGAATCGGCTTCCAGCCCACAGGCTTGCTGAAGCAGGCACAGTGGCGGAAGGGTCTTGGGGAAGAAGGCGGAAACGTCCCCGTACACTCTTGAGTTTAAGGGTAAGCTCGCCCAGGCTGCGGGTGGCAATAGGAGATCTGGGATCCACTAGGTCCCCGCGAAGGCTCCCGCCCTTCCGCACTGGGGGTCGGCCCCTCCTCTGTAGCTGCGAGTCAGGGAGAGGAAAAGAGGCTCCGCTGGCTCTCGTCTCCCTCCCAGCCCCGTAGGGTTGCAATCGTTGGCCAAGTCCGGGTACCAGGGCGGCCGCAGGTGTCCAAAGTAGCCCAATCCCAGCGGGAGCGGAGCGCGGGGCTTCCCAGCCCCTCCCAGCGTCCAGCTCTGAGAGTCCGGATCGCGTGGCTGAGGCCCCGGCGCACGGATGCCCCCGGGGTCCCGCGGCCTGTGGGTGCGGTGCGCAAGGGCGCGGGCGGGCGGCGGCAGCTCCTAGGCGGAAGGCGCGGCGCAGTCACGGTCACGGCCGCCGCCGGGTCTCGGGCGGAAGCGCGGGCTCTCGGGGGGCGGGGCTGCCGCGCCCCGCGGAGGCCCAGGCTGCCGGCCCCAAAGTGGAGCCCGCCGGCCGGTGGGGAATCGCTCGCGGACTGGGATGAGCCGCGGTTGGGTTCGGCTCCCACCCCGCCTGCGGACAGGGGAGGCCGGGGCCCATGCAGGTTCGCCTGGCTGCGCATCTTTCACATGCACACTGAGCCCCCTCCCAGGCGCCCAGGCCCCGGCGACGAGGCCCGCTGCCCCGGCGTCTGCCGCCCCCAGGACCCGGAGCTGCCAGACCCAGCCTCCCGGCAAGCTGTGACTTCCCGGATGGGGCCATGCTTTTCTTCCAGGACAATCAGGGCTCCTCCCCTCGCAGCGATCTTTCTAGGAGGCCACCTCCAGAGATTCCGAGGCGATTTCCTCCCTGCCGGTGCTAAACTGGAAACTCCTCTCACTAAAAAGCACCCGGGAGAACCACAAGCTGAGTATTTGGCGAGGGTCCACCGCCACCGAAGACACACATGCGGCAATGTGCTTGGATTGTTTTTGATCAGCGGGTTAATGGGGACTAGAAGTTGGCTATTTTTGATAGCCCTGATTTTCAGGCTCTTTAAAAGTTACGTTGTCCTATTTTCTGCTTGATCGACAACACGGAAAATGGAATATTGCTCTGTGTGTGTGTGTGTGTGTGTGTGTGTGTGTGTGTGCTTGCGCGCGCGCCGCTTCGAAATCAATTAATGACAGTGACCGAGAATTTCAAAGCGTCTTGTGAGATAAAAATGGAGAAGCGCACCTAGGTTGAGAGTTATCCTATTACACGGTAGCCGGCTGGATCCGGCTAACAGGCTCATTCCCTTCCTCCTTCAGCTTACCCACTCTAAAGGGAGTTTTACTATTTAATTATTTTTTAATTATCATGAGGCTTACAGTCGAAGAGTAAGCATAGGGCAAAGATTGAGCACGAAATTTAAACTAACTTTACCTTTCTTTGGGAAATAATTACTGGGCTAATAAAGAATTTAAGCTCTAAGAACGAAAGAAAAAGTTACTTAAAAAAAAAAAAAAAAAAAAAAAAAAAAAAAGGGGGTTTCAGGCCCACACCTGAAATCCCCAGAGACTGGTGAAGCTCACACAGGAGGATTTTAAGTTCGAGGCCAGCCTCAGCAATTTAGGGAGAACCTGACTCAACATGAAATGTAAAAAGGGCTGGGAATGTATCGAAGTGGAAAAGCGCCCCTGTACCAAAATAATTTCTGGTACCAAACACACACACTTTATTTATTCAACCGGAATATGGAGAATCTACATTGTACCAAACACCACCCGCCGCTCCTCCCATCCACAAAACATACTATGGGCTATATAAATAATAAAAAATAACATCTATTGAATGCCTGAGATGCCACAGGGAGTATAGTTTATATTTTTAAAGCATTATATTATTTTGCCCTTCCAGGTTCAGCGTGAAGTGGACATTGTTAACCCTGCTTTACACATTAGAAAAAAATAGGAGATATTGGAGGCTAGAAATAACTTACCTAAGTAGCCCAGTTAAGAAGCCGAAGGACTGGGATTTAACCCCTGGCATTCTGATACAGAGTCCTTATACTTTTCCACTACATTATATCTTCCAGACCATCTCGGGTGAATGTACTCAAAGTAAGACTTGAGAATCATTGATAGAATCACACTCCCCTGTATTCCTGATTATAAAACACCACCAAAATGTATATATCCAAAGGAAATGAAACTGATATCAAAAAAATATCTGTACTTCCATGTTTACTGAAGCAATATTCATCATAGGCAACATATGGAATCAACCCAGATACCCTTAAGTGAATGACTAGATAATGAAAATGTGGAATACTATTCAGTCATTAAAAAGAATGAAATCCTGTCATTTCAGCAACGTAGATAATACTGGAGATCATTATGCTAAGTGAAATAAGCCACATATTCTCACTTATTTGTAGTAATTAAAGTGTTGATCTCATAGAATGGAATGGAATAATGGGTTGGGGAATGGAAAGAAGTTAAATAAGGGGTAACAAAGCACAATAGGAGGAGTTAGTTCTGGTTTCCTATAGCATAGGAGTGTGACTTGGTTATGACAGATCTGTGATCTATTTTGAAATAACAGAGTATGAAAGTTCCCAACCCAAAGCATAGAAATGATTAATGTTTGAGGAGATGGACGTGTTCACTACCCTGATTTGATTACTGCACACTGTATACATTGATTGAATGTATACAATACAAAAGATGTACAATACTATGTCTCAATAAAAATAATAATAATAAAAAGGGAGAAAAGGGCCTTTTCTCAACAACTTCCACCAAATTATTTCCTTTATGTAAAATCATTTGCTGATTCCCCACCAACACAACAAGATAAAATTTGGCTCATCAACAGGACAAACAAAATACTCATAATAGTAGCCCTGACTTCTTGTCATCATTCAAAACTCTCTCATTAAAACTTTAAGCAATACTAAAGACCTGCAGACCTCTCAGCACACGATGCTGCCTGTTTTGTGTTCTTACTCCATGCCCATTCTCCACTGGGAAACCTTTCCCACCTGTCCTGTTGCTAAATGTCCATTCATTACCCTCAAGCCCTGTGTAGACGGCATCCCACCTGTGAATTCTTTCCTTGAGCCTCTGCTACGTCCCCAGAGTGATAATCTTTCTCCTGTTCAGGAGTCGACTTCTGTGACTTAATATGGTCTCTGTTGTGGCTTAGTCTGTGTAATGATTTTTTTTCCCGGATCCTCTTCTGTTTAAGACCATAGTTCTTTGGGAAACTGAATACAAAAACTTTGTTTAGTGTTATCTGAAAAGTTAGGAAACATAATTATTTATTTTTAAATAGATCATTAACTACATTTTGAAATAATATGCTCATTACATTTAAAGCAACAGGCGCATTTGATATACACTGCAGAGTGTAAAAAAAAAAGAAAAAAACATACCTGAAGCTGGGCATGGTGACACACACCTGTAATCCCAGTGACTTGGGAAGCTGAGGCAAGAGGATCACAACTTAGTGAGAATCAGTCTCAAAAAATAAAAAGAACTGGGGATATAGCTTAGTGGTAAAGCACTCCTGGGTTCAATTTCAGTACAAAAAAAAAATCTGAAAGCAGGAAAGGGGAAAGTTGTATTTATTATGCTTTTCCACATTATCTCATTACTTTGAAATTTAGAAGAATTAAACCTGAAAAGTTTTCTGAGTATTGGAGAAAAAAAAAACATACTGATTATATTATTTGAAAACACAACTAAAATAGTATTTAAAAGTAAGTATGTTCTATTTTCTGGTTTACAGAAGGACACCCTAACACTCTGCCCCAATGCCTGACACCATGAGTCTGCTGAGTTATTCTAAAATTGAACTGAGCAACCAACCTAAATATCCACAGGTCCAAGGACTTCTGGTTCTAGCTCATCACTGTTGCAGCTTCTTCTGTTTCTTTCTGATGAGTTCTTACCAGCTTCAGTCGCTTTGCTAATTGCTCCCCACCCTTTGCTTTCTCTCTCTCTGTTTTCATTAATGCTTTTGACTAAATCATAATTACCTACATGCTTCTGACATTTCGTAGGTAAGGGGGTCTCTAAACTTTTCCCATTGATGACATAAGTTATTGAGAAGTAGGGATAATTAACGGAGCAACACAGCAATAAGGCTTCCAAATCAGCTAGTGGAATATTCATTCATTCATTTATTCAACAGTTTTCCAACATTCATTACCTGTCAGGCTCTGGGCCTGGCAATGGCTTCCCAGATGTGGAGAACAGCTCTGTTTTATTGAACATTTCCAGTCGTACTTATTGCAAAATTTCCTATTGCTAGAAGGTTATGAATGGGCAAATGCACTTTCTGTACCATCTGGAACCATAAGGGCCTGTTGCAACCAGCCTATTAAAGGTTTTCAGTGGATAAATTTTCCAAGTCAGATTAACTCCTTAGTTAATGAGATACTTGATGAATATTTATGCAAAATTCAAAAAGTAATTGAAAAATATTTGACAGCACCTCTGGAGCACAAATCTATATATGCCCATAGACCCCCTTCCCTGAAAAATGAGCTCCCATTAACAAACTGACTTCCTATGATAAGAGGTCTATATTCCTGGAAGGGTTCACTTAGCATTTACTATGACAGCACTGTGACTACCTTATATATTTGCTTATTTAGATAGTATAACATTCACAAACTCAAGGAATACAAAGGAAGCCCGGGAGACAGTAGGTACAGTATCATTTGTTAGCATTAAAGCATAACATACTATACATCATTATGGAATAGAATCTAGAACTTTATATTCTTTAGTCCTGAGGAAAGTAATGTGAAGTATAGCAAGCTATGACGAATTAATGTCTGTATTTCAATGGAGATTCTATTCTCCAATAAAAAAAATCTCAGGAGTTTTGGGTTTAAGAAACATTTATTTGATTACAGATTTGAAAAATAAAATTCTCTTTTTTCTTTCCTTTTTTTTTCCTCTCTCCCACCCCGCAGTATTGAGGATTAGTCCCTGGGCATCACACATACTAGGTAAGTACCCTACCATTGAGCTACATGCTCAAATACTTTTATTGTATTCTGAGACAGGTCTCATAAAGTTGCCCAAGCTGGCCTCCAACTTGAGATCCTCCTGCCTTAGCCTCCCATGTACCTGGAAGTACAGTTGGGCACCACCATGTAGAGTTCTAAAATTCTTATTTATTAGAAATTTAGTTTTGGACACTCTGGTTGTGTCTCAATTAGCAAAGCTATCAACCATATGTAGTCAATTATCTAATTCGGATCCTTCAATAAACTCTTTTTGCTTGAATTACCTCAGTAGTTAATTTCCATTATAATTATATTAGTTTAAGGTAGGAGTGATAACAAAACATTGGAAATATTTGTAGCCAGATGGTTTGGATTCAAATCCTGACTTCCTCATTTATCAGCGACATGGACCACCATAGCTTCTTTTCTCTTTGGGTGACTTGTTTGTGAGAAAGGTGAATTTTTACTGCCTTGCTGACCATTAGGGAGGCCTTATGTGAATCAGATGAGGTATTCAATGTGAAATTGCACCGTGAACTGCACTGCATTTCAAATATATGTTTATGACATAGGTCATAAAATTTTCAATTAAGAGAAATATTCCTTGAAATGTAATAAAAGAAATATCCAAATTGATTCTTAGAATCACTCACAGAATAGAATTTTCTGAATTAGATACCAAGAAACCATTTTCCCAAATATTTGTCTGTTTTGTTTTGCTTTGCCTGGTCCGTAAAATTAGTTCTGATGCTGCTACAGCTACCAAACCAAAATTTAGTGAAGAAAGCATCAATGCAGTGACAAAAAGTATCACTGACTTCTCTTGCCATTTTGCATAATTTATTTAGCTATCAGTTTACACAATTTTTTTGCTAATTTATTTTACTGGATCTATTAGCATTATGCTATAGCTTTCCATGAAGCACTTATGAAGAAAATGTGGAGATGCAGGTCTCTAAGGGTACAAAGGTTATGTTATGTAGGATAGGTAGGTCTAGACAGCTAACGTAAACCATTAGGTAAATAATTTTAGTTAATAACAATGATTTTACCACATGCACAAAAAAGTAATCGTGTGAGATGATGAATATGTTAGTTTGCTTGACTGAAGTAGTAATTTCACCATGTACACATACATCAAAACATCACGTTGCATACTTTAAATCTATACAAAATATTTATAAATTCTGTAGCCATTTATCCAAACATTTGTGAGTTTATATTGCAAGAAATGTAAGAAAAACTGAGGAATAAAAAAGTGCTTTTCCTGTATCTTCACATTTGATTATGAAATCATTTTTTCCTAAACAAAAACATTCTATAAACTGGGCGTGGTGGTGGACACCTATAATACCATCCACTTGGGAAGCCAGTGCAGGAAGGTTGTAAGTTAGATGAGACCCTGTTTAAAAATATAATAAAAAGGAAAAAAAGAAAAACACAATAAAAAGATCTGGGCATGTAGTTCAGTGGTAGCACACTTGCCTAGCATGTGCGCAGCCCTGGGTTTATTCCTTGGTACTCCCACCCCCTAATAAGGATGCTGTAAATTCATAATTCTATACTAGTACTATTCAAACTGAAAGTGAGAGGAAAATATATTAATTGCATATCTAGATATTATTGATATATTTTATAAATTAACATGTGTGTGAATTAAGTAACAAGGACATCATAACTCAAAATAATTCCCATTTCTTCCAGTTATAACTGTCTTCTTTTTTCATTAATTAATTTATTTTTTATTTTTTCAGACTGCTTTGAGATTCATTATACACAAATGGGGTACAACTTTTTGTTTCTGTGGTTGTTCACGATGTAGGTTCATACCATTCATGTAATCATACATGTACACAGGGTAATGATGTCTGTCTCATTCCACCAACTTTCATACCCCTGCCCCTCCTCCCTCTCATTTCCCTCTAAGTAATCTAGTTTCTCCATTCTTCTCTTACCCCCCACCTCCCACTCCCATTGTATATCATCATCCACTTATCAGTGAAAACATTCAGCCTTTGGTTTTTCAGGCTTGACTTACTTCACTTAGCACGGTAGTCTCCAATTCCATCCATTTATCTGCAAATGCCATAATTTTTTTCTTCTTTATGGTTGAGTAATATTCTATTATGTATATGTACCACAGTTTATTTATCCATTCATCTGTTGAAGGGCATCTAGTTTCTTTCCACAATCTAGCTATTGTGAATTGAGCTGCTATAAACATTGATGTGGCTGCATCACTGTAGTATGGTAGTTTTAAGTCCTTTAGGTATAAACCGAGTAATGGGATAACTGGATCTAAAGGTGGGTCCATTCCAAGTTCTCTGAGGAATCTCCATACTGCTTTCCAGAGTGGTTGCACCAATTTGCAACTCCACCAGCAATGTACAAGTGTGCCTTTTTCCCACATCCACACCAACATCTATTATTGCTTGTGTATAACTGTTTTCTTAAGTAAGACATGTCTGCTTCATTTCCCACTTCTTCCTTCCCCTATAAATTTGCTGATTAATGACTCAAAAGTATATCCCTTCATAGTAACTGCATAAACATGCCCCTTTTTCATCCTACCTAACTGCTGCAATAGAGGAAAAATTATTACAAAATGAAGATATTTAAATTTTTTAAAACAAAGTTTTTTTTATTTGTATTTGCGTAAAAAGGAAAAATGTAAGCATTTTAGCCCTAAGTAAATTACATAACGATTGTATGTAAAATTAAGTTCCTTCTTTTTAAATCCTATGATTCATAATTATCCTGAGGGAGTTACTGAATTGAACTCCTTTCTAGCAGGTAAAGAAACCAGACTTGAGATGATTCTGGATCTCTGCAGTAGGGAGGGCATTAACTAGCAACTCCCATCTCTGTAAATAAGCAGTGATATTTTTGGAGGTTTCCCTGGAAAGGCTAAGTGAGTAATGTTCAGTACCAGGGTTGCAAAGGTGTACAGGGGTCTATAATATGAGTACCTGTCTGTGTGGGCATGTTAGAGAGATTCCTCAGAGGCTAATGTTCAGGAACACTGGAAAACACCCACTGGAATTATTAATGCCTCTTCAGTTTTATGATTGTATTTTCCTGATTAACTTGGCACATTAAAATGTTCTTAAGTGGACAGAATAAAAGATAGGTACACGTCTACGCAAGAGTATTAGAGATGACAAAAGAAGGGATTTCGCGATACACTATGCTGATTAGTGAATTCAAAAGAAGAGTCAGAGCATCGTAGGGAAAGAAGGATGAAGAAGGGCAAAGCCAGCAGCAGAGCCGAGGCTCCAGTTCATTTATAACTTAACTCTGTTTCCAATCTTCCTTGAGGAATAGAGGGCCTGGTTTCTTGCTTTCCCTGGTGCAATCCTCAGTGCTGCTTGGGAGAGATGGGCCTGCCAGCCAGAGCTCTGTAGCCACTGAGTCATGTGGAATTCAGCAGTGTGACCAGAGCCTGGAGGAGCTGGGCTCTGTTATGTGGCTGGCTTGGAACATGTGTGCCAGCCTTGGTGCTGTGCCTTCAGACTTTGCCCCTCACCTTGGGTGTATGAATCTGCATAGTGTATCTTTTAGTACATAAGCTTCCCCAAAATACACGAAATTTACATTTTATTAACTCTCCATAAAAGCTGTAGACTGGCTGTGAATAATCAGCTGCTTTGTTTTTAGAGACTTTACTTATAGCATATGAATTAATAAATAGTAAAACTTAATAATAGTAAAACTTTTCTTAGCAATTAAAGATTAGGAAATGATATTTGAGGTTGGCTGGGATTGTGGCTTAGTAGTAAAGTGCTTGCCTAGCATGTGTGAGGCCCTGGGTTTGATTCTCAGCACCACATAAAAATAAAATACATAAATAATATAAAGGTATTGTGTCCATCTACAACAAAAAAAATTTTTTTTTAAAGTAAATGACATTTGACTTTTTAAAAATTGTAAAGCCATTTAACTACTAATTTCCTGAGCACCCACTATAGACTAGGCACTGTTGTAGGCCCTGCAGTTACAGCAACAAGCAAACCTAACAAATGCCATGGAAATAAAACTCTAAGGTCAGGGGGCTGGGGTAGTGGCTCTGTGATAGAGCAGTTGCCTAGCATGTGAGGCACTGGGTTTGAACCCCAGCACCACATGAAACTAAATAAACCAAATAAAGGTATCGTGTCCATCTGCAACTAAAAATATATATATTTTTAAATCTATGTTCAGGTCGTTATAAGTACTGTGGACAAAAATATGCAGGGAAGGGCAATGCATTGGGCTTATCCTTTGTTGAAAAAGGCGCTCCTGAGAGCGTAAGCTTTAATCAATGACCTGAAGGGGAGAAGAGCCAGCTGTGTGTGTAGCAGGGAGCAAGAATGGGGCAGGTAGAGAGAGAGAGAGAGAGAGAGAGAGAGAGAGCCAGAGCACTTGCTCAGGCTGTGAGCAGAATGGTACCTGACCCAAACAAAAGGGCAGGGAGACCAGATGGCTGAGAGAGCAGGGGATGGGAAAGCAGGAGCAGCTGGGTCAGAGAATGGGTGCAGGGCTTGGACCAGGTGCTTTGCACCTTGAGGTCTCCTAAGGGCTTGGCCTTTATACTGAGTGAGATAGGAGGCTTCTCAGCAGAGCTGTGGCATGAACTGTCTTAGGTTTTATCAGGACCTCTATGCTGTGTTTGAAAACAAGAAAGGGGATGGAACAGGGTGGATGTAGGAAGACAGGAGCTCCCAGGAAGACAGCATGGTTCAGGTGAGAAGTGACCATAGTCAGGGTAGCAATGGAGGAAGTAAGAAGTGGCCTATGTATCTTGAAGGTAGACCGCACAGTACTTGCTGATAGCTGTGAAAGAATGAGAAGAGTTTAAACAAACAAAAAAATCCCCATGATTTGGAGCCTGAGCAACTGAAAAGATAAGAGTTATTCCTACCTGGGTTGGGAAAGACTGTGTGAAAAGAAGGTGTGGAAAAGAAAATTAGAGCATTTTATTTATTTTAAATTTAAAAATTGAATGTTTATAAATGGGGAAAATTGAATAGTCAAGTCATTAAAGAAGATAAGGTACAAGGTGAAAACAGTACATGAAAAGACGCTCAACAAAATCAGAGCATTTTTTTAAATTTAATTTTGATTCATTGAACACAAATGGAGTACAGCTATTGTTTCTCTGGTTGTACACAAAGTAGAGTCACACCATCTGTGCATTCATACATGTACACAGGGCAATGATGTCTGTCACACATTCTGTTATTATTACCCCCCCACCCCAACACCACCCCTCCCTTCCCTCTATGATATCTATCCTTCCTCCATTCTTGCCACCCCTCCACCCCGCATTATGCATCATCATTCACTTATCAGAGAGACCATTCGGCCCTTGGATTTTTGGGATTGGCTAATCTCACTTAGCATAACAGTCTCCAACATCATCCATTTACCTGCAAATGCCATAATTTTATTCTTCTTTATGGCTGAGTAATATTCCATTGTGTATATATACCACAGTTTCATCTGTTGAAGGACATCTAGGTTGGTTCCACAATCTAGCTATTGTGAATTGGGCAGCTATGAACATTGATGTGGTTGCATCACTGTAGTAATCTGATTTTAAGTCCTTTGGGTATAGGCCAAGGAGTGGGATAGCAGGGGCAAATGGTGGATCCATTCCAAGTTTTCTAAGGAATCTCCACACTGCTTTCCAGAATGGCTGCACCAACTTGCAATCCCACCAGCAATTTATAAGTGTACCTTTTCTCCACATCAGAGCATTTTTAATTTAAAATACCCAATGCATTGAAGTAGAGATACTGAACAGGCAACTGGATATACAAGTCTGGTGTTCAAGGGGAGAGTCTGAGCTGCAGAGATACATTTAGGAGTTCATTTAAAGCCCAGTGAATGAGTGCAGATTTGCTATTTAAAATGTTTGCTAATCAGTTTATTACTGGTACTAGACAATTGAGGTACTGGAGCACAGTTCTAAAGGGTCAGGTGTTAACCTTTCAGAAATAAGATTGTGGGTAGGCCTGAGAGTCCCAGGGAGAGGTGTGAAGAAAGGCCATTTACAACCTGAGTGGAATCATTTCAACATTTCTTCAAGCAGTGTAGCATGCCAGGGTGCAGTAGTTGGAAATCAGTTCTGAAGGAGCACAGAGAAGGAGAAAGAGAAGAATGAGATACAATATTTCAAAATAAGTTAGAAGAGTCTGAAGGTTCCCAACATGGAGAAATGATAAATGTTTGAGGAAATAGAAAAGCTAACTACTCTGACTCCATCTTTATATATTCCAGGTACCTTTATGCATCAAACTCTACCCCACTGTTATGGTTTAGATATGAGGTATCCCCCAAAAGTTTATATGTGAAACAGTGCAAGAATTTTCAGAGGGAAAAAGATTAGATTATGAGGCCAGGCATGGTGTGGTGCATGCCTATAATCCCAGTGGCTTGGGAGGCTGAGGCAGGAAGACTGAGGCAAGTCCAGAGCCAGCCTCAGCAAAAGAGAGGCACTAAACAACTCAGTGAGACCATATCTCTAAATAAAATACAAAACAGGGCTGGGGATGTGGTTCAGTGGCCAAGTACCCCTGAATTTAATCTCCAATATCCAGTACCAAAAAAAAATAAATAAAGAAGAAAGAAAGATTAGATTATAAGAGTTGTGACTAATCAGTGAACTAATTCATAGATATGGATTAACTGAACAGTGACTGTAGGCAGGTAGAGTATGGCTGGAGGAAATAGGAAATAGGTCACTGGAAATAGGTGTGCCTTTGGGGCTTATATCTTGTCAGTGGGGAACAGAGCTTTCTCTGCTTCTTGGTTGCCATGTCTTGAGCTGCTTTCCTTCACCACACCCTTCTGCAATGATGTTCTGCCTCATCTTGGGACCAGCACTATAGAGTTGTCTGACCATGAACTGTACCTCTGAAACTGTGAACCAAAATAAACTTTCCCTCCTCTACATTGTTCTTCTCAGGACCTTTGATCACAACCACAAAAAAGCTGACTAAAACACCCATAAATATATACAAATATTATGTGACAATTAAAAGCATTTTTAATAATGCCGGAGAAAATTTGACCAAAGGTGGGAAAAAAGAAGAACCAGAAGAGGGGCAAAGACTGCGCTCTGGGAGGTTCAGTATTTAGAGGATGTGGAGAAGAGAAGGTCTGGCAAAGGAAACTGAAAAGGAGAAGGCAGTGAGATATGGGAAGCCCCATGACAGTGCAGTGTCCCAGAAGAAAAGGGATGCTGGGCCAGCTTGCCTGAGGCTGCCCAAGCCGATGCCTCATGATGTCTCAGCGTAATTAATAGTAGTGCACATCTTTCACTCTCAAAAATGTCTTTCTTCCAATGATAAATTAAGTGGTCTTCCTTACATAGAAGCCAAGTGAAAAGTGGTTTCAGTCAAGAAATGATGGAGTATTTACAATGCTGCTGTTAAGTGAAGTCAGAGGAGCCCTGAGAACTGGCCACTGGAGATCATGTTGTGGGGTCACTGGGAACTTATCAAAACAGTTTCAGTGCAGTGGCAGACACGAAAACCTGAGGTCAAAGGAAATTGGAAGGAGAGGAATTGATGACAGAAAGTATAGTCAAATCTCTTAAGATGTTTGGCTCTTGAACAAAAAAGGCAGAAAAGGGATTGGGAGTGGGTGGTTGGAAGGCAAGTCAAGTAAAGACAGAATTTAGGAGGAGATCCAAGATGGCAGACTAGAGGGAGGCTGCATTCCTTTCCCTCCATAACTCGAGATTCAAGCAGAGGAAATACTGTTTCTCTGCGAGGCAGTCCTCGTGACAACCGATCCTCTGATGTTTACACAATTCATTTGCCCGTCTCTTGCCTGCCCATCGCCTGACTTTCACCTGCCCAGTGTCCACTGCCCATTCAACACACCGATGATCCACCCTTAACCTGCAAACCGCCCACAGAGAGCCAGCCGATCACTCTTGCCTGCTGTTGCTTAGAAGTCCAATGTCACAGTACCCATAGGTTGGGTTAAGCATGGCTGCTGCAAATTTGGGACACCAGCCAGGGTCTTCGGGTTTACCCCCACAGCTGCTGTCATCTCAGGGCATGGCCACCTCAGTCTGGGGACACTGGTGAGGGGCTGGAGATATATTAGGATACCTGCGGGTCTGGTTGCACTTGAGGTCTTTCTGCTTGGTGTGGTAGTGGCTGCCATTTGACTGACTATGGGCAGGGTTGCTCCTTTATGTGAGCATATCCCTGGTGGTCTCTCTTCAAGTTGAAAGGACATTGAGATCTTGGGACTTCAGCAAGACAGGGCCTGGGGAAGCTGGAGCTCAGGTCCATCAGATTGCAGCTGGGTTTGCATGGGTCAGTCCGGGTCTGGCAAGTCTGTGGAAAGGTGGAGACAAGTGGCAGTACCCCGGAAAGAGCAGTAGTTGAAGAAACTGGAGCAAACTGGGTTCTTTCCAGCTCAGTGAGTCCTGAGGTATGCAGGGGTGGAAGGGGCCAGCTACAATGGGTAGGAAGACTGTAAGAGGAGGGGAGAACATATTGCTATCAGTTCACCCACCCAACTGGTCCGGTGCCCACTGGGCTGGAGCTAACATTAAATTTCAGACAACCCTACCTATTGGCAAATGAGGGAAACTGAGAAAATTTTTGAAAGCCAGCTGAAGCAATCATTCAAATTTCCATTGAAACTTTCCTCCTCTTTTTCTATTTTCACCCTCTCTCACACATCTCTACCCTATTTGAATCCAAATATTTTTCATGCATCAATTTATTGAGGATGGGATGTCTGAATAGTGTATGGCAGTTTTGCTATGTATTCTTATATTTTTATTTCTTTTTTAAAAATCTGTATTTTTTTTTCATTCACCTACCTGTCTTCCTGGATTCTCTTTCTCACTTCTCTCATACTAACAGCCAACCTCTGTTAATTCCTCCCTCTCTCTTACTATAAATTTTTACCTCTATCTTCTCTCCCTCTCTGTCCTAAACATCACATCTTACATACTTCTGTTCCCTCATTCATTGTCTATCATTTTAAACAGTAAAACCTTTCAACAAACTTACTGTTTATATTGTAGACAATAATTGAACACTGCATTTCTGTCTATTGTGACAAAACTATAAACGCATTAATAGGAGACATTTGGTCTAAGGTGGTTTATCATTTGCATTGGGTGCTGTTAATATTGGTCTCCCCTTAAAAGTGAGGTACTGGCAACCTTCAGAGACACTATAAGACTGCAAGGTAGAATCCGAACTGCCTCTGCTCCATACCACTAGATAGAAGACACACAAACAACATGAAAAAACAAGGGAATAAAGTGCCTCAACCAAACCAAGATGTTCCAGCAACAGAATCCATAGACAACACAGTAGTAGAAATGTCAGAGAAGGAATTTAGAAAATACATAGATTGATCTTCAAAATAAAGGATGGTATTGGAGAGAAAATACAGGAAGTGAAAGATCACTTCAATAAAGAGGCAGAAATTCTAAAAAGGAATCAAGCAGAAATCCTCAAAATGAAGGAAACAATAAACCAAATTAAAAATTCAATGGAAAGTATCACCAACAGATTAGACTACTTGGACAACAGGACCTCAGACAATGAAGACAAAATGTATACTCTTGAAAATAAAGTTCATTGCACAGACAAGATGGCAAGAAACCATGAACAGAACTTCCAAGAAATGTGGGATAACATGAAAAGACCAAATTTAAAATTTATCAGATTGACGAAGGCATGGAGATACAAACCAAAGGAATGAACAATCTTTTCCTTGACATAATATCAGAAAACTTCCCAGATCTAAAGAATGAAATGGAAAATCAACTACAAGAGGCACACAAGACCCCAAATGTATAAGATTACAGCAGAACCACACCAAGTCACATATGACAATGACTAACATAAGGAATAAAGATATAATTTTAAAGTCTGCGAGAGAAAAAAAATCAAATTACATATAGGTGGAAAACAATTTGGTTCTCAGCTGATTTCTCAACCCAGACACTCATTGCCAGGAGGTCCTATAATAACATATATCAAGCTCTGAAAGAAAATGGATGCCGAGAATTTTATATCCAGCAAAAGTAAGCTTCAGATCTGAAGATGAAATAAAAAGCCTCCATGATAAACAAAAGTTAAAAAGAATTCACAACTAGAACGCCTTCATTACAGAACATTCTCAATGAAGTATTCCATGAAAAGGAAATGCAAAAAAACAATGAAAGCCAGCAATGGGAGGAACTACACTAAAGGAAAGGCCAAAGGAGAAACTAAGTCAAGTTAAAAATGAAAAATAAACCAAAATGACCAGGAATACAAGTCATCTCTCAATAATAACCCTGAATGTTAATGGCCTAAACTCATCACTCAAAAGACATAGACTACAGGGGCTGGGGATATAGCTCAGTTGGTAGAGTGCCTGCCTCACAAGCACAAGGCCCTGGGTTCAATCCCCAGCACCAGGAAAAAAAAAAGACAAGACATAGACTACAGATTGGATTTTTAAAAAAGACCCAATAATATGGTGTCTTCAAGAGACTCGCCTCCTAGGAAAAGATATCTACAAACTGAAGGTGAAAAGTTGGGAAAAAACATATCACTCATATGGACTGCATAAATAAGCAAGGTTTCCACCTCGCATGAGACAAAGTGAACTTCAAACCAAAGTTAGTCAGAAGGGATAAAAAGGATATTTCATACTGCTTGAGGGAATCATACATCAACAAGACATAATAATCCTAACTATATATGCCCCAAACAATGGAGTGTCTACATACATCAAACAAACACTTCTCAATTTTAAGAATCAAATAGACCACAACACCATAATACTGGTTGACTCTCACCGCTGGATAGATCTTCCAAACAAAAACTAAACAAAGAAACTATAGAATTTAATAATGCAATCAATGATTTAGACTTAGCAGACATATATAGAATATTTCATCCATCATCAAGTGAATACACTTTCTTCTCAGCAGCACATAGATTCTTCTCTAAAGCAGACCTTATGTTATGCCACAAAGCAACTCTCAGCAAATACAAAAATTAGAAATACTACCCTGCATTTTATCAGACCATAATGGAATGAAACCAGAAATCAATGATAAAATAAAAACTAGAAGCTACTCCAACACCTGGAGACTCAATAGCATGCTATTGAATGATGAATGGATAAAAGAAGAAATCATGGAGAAGACAAAAGAATACTTAGAGGTAAATGAGAACACTGACACAACATATCAAAATCCCTAGGTTGCTACAAAGGCAGGGCTAAGAGGAAAGTTCATTGCATTGAGCTCATACATTAAAAGACCTAACATAAATGACCTAGCATTAAATCTCAAAGCCTTAGAAAGAGAAAAACAACACCAAAATCATCAAAAGACAGGAAATAATTAAAATCAGAAATCAATGAAATTGAAACAAAAGAAACAATTGAAAAAATTGACAAAACAGTTGATTCTTCAAAAAAATCAATAAAATTGATAAACCCTTAGCCACACTAACAAAGAGAAAGAGAGAAAATCTCAAATTACTAAAATTTGTGATGAAAAGGGAAATATCACATCAGATACTACTCAAATACAGAAGATAATTAGAAACATTTTGAAAATTTATACTCAAATAAAATAGAAAAACTCAAAGACATTGACAAATTTCTAGAGACATATGATCTACCCAAACTGATGCAGGAGAACATACACAATTTAAACAGATCAATTTCAAGCAATGATAAAGAAGATGCCATCAAAAGTCTACCAACCAAGAAAAGCCCAGGAGCAGATAGATTCTCAGCCAAGTGATATAAGACCTTCAAAGAAGAATTAACACCAATACTCCTCAAATTATTCCATGAAATAGAAAAGGAGGGAATCCTTCAAACTCATTCTATCAGTCTAGTATCATCCTTATACCAAAACCAGACAAAGACACATTAAGGAAATAAAATTTCAGACCAATATGCTTGATGAACATAGACACAAAAATTCTCAAAATTCTGGCAAATTGCATACAAACAAATATTAAAAAGATAGTGCACTGCAATCAAGTTTCGTTCATCCCTGGAATGCAAGGTTGGTTCAACATAGAGAAATCAATAAATGTAATACATCTCTTCAATAGACTTAAAGACAAGCAAGTATCACATGATTATCTCAATAGACAAAGAAAAAGCATTTGACAAAATATAGCACCTCTTCATGTTCAAAACACTAGAAAAACTAGGGATAGTAGGAACATACCTCAACATTGTAAAACATATCTATGCTAAGTCCATGGCCAACATCATTCTAAAAACTGGAACAAGACAGGGACGCCCTTTTTCACCACTTCTATTCAGCATCATCCTTGAAACTCTAACCAGAGCAATCAGACAGACCAAAGAAAATAAATGGATAGGAATAGGAAAATTACTCAAACTATAACTACTTGCTGATGACATGATTCTATATTTAGAAGATCCAAAAAATTCCACCAGAAAACTTCTAGAACTCATAAATGAATTCATCAAAGTAGCAGGATACAAAATCAATACCCATAAATCAAATGCATTTCTATATATAAGTGATGAATCTACTGATATTCATCAAGAGAAATTAGGAAAACTACCCCATTCGCAATAGCCTCAAAAAAATATATATATATATATGAAGACCTTAGATGATGGAAAGATCTCCCATGCTCTTGGATAGACAGAATTAATATTGTCAAAAATGGCTATACTATCAAAAGTGTTATACAGATTCAATGCAATTCCAATTAAAATCCCAATGACATTCATCATAGAAATAGAAAAAAGTAATCATGAAATTCATTTGAAAAAATAAGAGATCCAGAATAGCCAAGGCAATCCTTAGCAATGATTTCCCAAATGAAATTGATGTATCCTTACTATGAATAAAAAATAAACAAAAATAAAAAATTTTTAAAAGACAGAATTTAGGTTGGGTGGGGAAAACTGCAGTAAGCCTGTTGACTGGGGTGACCTAAAAGACAAGGAGAAAGTGATGCTGAAAGAGAAGGCAGTAGTGACATCAGGGCTGCATTATGCCTTGCACCAGCTCTAGGCACTTTTTCATCACCGACCCTTCCTCCATTAAAAAAAAAAAAATTCTTCAAATAAATATTAAAACATTTTCTGTGATCATATTCACATTTTATAGCTTCCTTTTTATGTGTTTTGTTTCCATATTTTTTACTGGTGATTTCTGATTTTAAAGGGTGTTCTAAACGTGCAGTGGTCCCTATTCCTGTGACTGCATCACCAAGTGTCCCTAAGCAGGTGAGAAGAGGATGAGGTTAGTGTATAAGTAGAGAGCTGACCTGACATGGAGACCCTGACTGTTTATCCCAAAGAGCAGGAGAAAGGATGTGGGCACAGGCTAGGGTGTCAGTGGGCACAGGAGGGGAACTGGAGCAAGGTTTTAAGGAGTTTGGTTTTTTTCCCTTTGTTCCTGCTTAATGAAATAGTCATACACAGTTGAGAACAAGGACAACAGAAGAGTCATGGAGGTTTAACCAGAGAGGAAAAGTTGACACAGTCACCTAGGACTGTGGGAGAGTGAAAGGACTTAGAAAAAAGAGTGGGACTCCGGGGCAGCACTAAAGGCCTCCTGAGGATAGGTGAGGAATTTCAAATGAGAACAGTCAGCATGAGTTGTATGGTTGTTCTCCAGTCACATTCAGCTGTGTAGCTCAAGGAGCAGAGTAGGAGGAGAACTGGATTTGAGCAGGGACGGAGTTCCCCAAGCGTGACCAGTAAGAGGCACATAAAAGATGTATGTAAAATGATAATAATGGACCACACAATTAAAGCTGGGTAAGGATGGCTGTGGGGACATGAGTGAGTGAGGGACACTGAAAGGGTAGGTTTGATTTTAGCTCCTGGTGGGTCAGAAATAGCTGGAGGTAAGCCCTCAAGGAATTAAACTGGAAAGATGGCCAAGGAAGGTGTGAGAATGGGGTATTTGATACTGAGATTGTGGAGGGATGCTCAGTTATTACTAATGAAGGGTTATGGAAAATAATATTTGTATAAGACAGATCCTCAAGAAAAATGGAGGGATGGTGTGGCTCAGGAGTGGGGAGGGGAAGTTGGCCAAACATTGAACCTCCTAGTGCATTCTTTCCTGATAACAATGGGCCCTAAAGGAAAGGGAATGCTGGGCCCTAAACCTTGACCTTCCCCCAAGGCAAATCAGTCCTAAACAGCAATGGGCAAGATTTGAGCACTCATTCCTGGGGTCTGGTTTTAACCTGTACAACTAACCTCTAGTCAAAACTGCAAGGTCAAAACTGCACGTGCATGGTTTCCAATGATTACATCATCCTCACTGTACCCTATAAAACCAAATCCCCTCTGTAACCCATGGCTATTTTCCCATCCAGAAAATGGGCCTGTTTGGCACCCGAGTCTGCAAAAGAATTAAAGGCTTCTCTGAATCCATTGAGGTCTGCTTCCTGTCCTTTTGCATTACAGGGTCTACACGTAACACATGAATATTTTATTTGCTGTGCCAAATTCAAATAATATTCAACCACTTCATACACTTTCCCACAGTAACAGTGTTGAGAATTTTATATCGATCAGATGTTTGTGTATGCATATGTGCACACACACATATACATTGCTTCAGTGTTGGCTTATTTGATTTTTACATAAATGAGCTCATACTACCTATATTATCCCATGTCTTGTTTTTCATTGATCCATATATTCTGGAATTTTCATGATTATATCGATATTCCTCATTTTTTAAAAATTGGTTTACTTTTCTTTAAAATGTAAATGAACTTCCAATTTACCTCTCTGTAGAATGTTCTAGACATGTTTACAATGTCTGTTTACATGTAATGTGAAACTAATAAAGCTCAGGCTCTGGGTTTCTCACTTTCACAGGCCTCTTCCAGTGACCTTGGAAGGGCTAGCAACAGGTTCACATGGTCTTAGGTTTTTGTAAAATTTGCAAGAGTAAGATATTTCAAACATGATTGATGAGGATTGTGGTCCCTCCAAATCTCCTTCATGGCACTTTCCCTGTGCTGAATGCTGTTTGAGAAGCTGTAAGCATTCAAAAATAAATATTCACTTCAAACTGAATTCACTTCTGAATAAATATGCATTTACATACCTAATTTTGCATTCTTTCTCTTAAAGCATGCCTTTACATTTGAATAAACTTTAAGCCCCAAAATTCTTGGATCTGCCCTGGCAGGTTTCGCCATTGTCATTTAATAGCCTGTTTCCTGAAGGACGTCTAGGATGCAGGCTACTTCTTGCTGCCCCAAACATCTGTTGCTGAACCATAAAGCAAGAGTCTCCTCCCTCTTCCCCTCCCCCTCCGTCCTCCACTCTCTCTCTCCAAAAGCAAATACTAAGATAGCCAGGGAACTCTTCTGGAAGTCCTGTTCTGTACCCCTAAACCAAAAAAAAATTTGCAACAGTTCTGTACACTGATTAGTATAAAGTTATTGATCTTCAAACTGATTTTAGGTAGTTACAAAATCATGTAAATAACTGACCATCTCTAGTGGACTAATTTGTATATTTATTTCTAACATTTTCTTAGTCTGTAGCAAAGCAGATAATCATTAACTCAGAATTTTAGATGTATGTGATAATTTAGAGATCACTTAATCCTATACTCTCACTTTATAACTTATAGAGCTGAGGCACAAAATAGAAGGAACTATGACTATTTATAATTCTAAGGGGAAGGATAATCATTTCTTGAGGAAGGGCCAGTCCTGTGTTAAGTGTAAGGTGAGCAGATCAAGTAGGGCAGGGCCCAGCTGAGAGACAGAAAGCTGCTAACCACATGCTGTTGTAAAATTCAGACATTCTTTCTTGCTAATAGACACTAATGACTCTAATAAATTAGGGAGGGTTTAGTTAGGCAATAAATGATTGCAGTTGACACAGGGTGTAAACTTGATGCCCTAATTAATGTATTGACCAATAGATCTTTCTAGGCTAAGAACCCTGGTCCTATTTCAGTCATAATTTTTTTTTTAATATATACTAGGAATGAACCTTACTCAATATTCAAATACTAGTTGCACAGAGCAAGGTATTAGAAAAACACAGGGAGACTTAAATAAACCAAAATTGTGTCACACTTCCTTCTAGGAATGATGATACTTTGACTCACCTCACTGTGTTATAAAGATTAACAAGATTATGCCTATAAGTATTCTAAGCTCTCTAGATTTAAAAACTGCAGTTGGCTGGCAGTAACATTTTCTTTATGTCTGGTTTGTGTGGTTCATTTTGTAATGAGATACGATTATAAAGTAAGGAGACTAATCTTGCACAAGCATATCCCATCAAGACTACTCATGTAGCCAAAGCTGCTTGGTCCTTGCATGTGGTCACCATAGGAGGCTGTATTTATTCTGCTGAAGCTGCCATTGCTTCAAACTTTGTCTGAACCAGAAAGCTTATGAGCCAGCTTATGAGACACAGGAGAAAAACCGCCTTCATATGGTTTAGCAAAATTATGGAACTACATAAAGGTCTTTAAAAACAACATGTACAAGGTAACTCAGTACCCTGCAGAGACAAAGCTCTATGTATCTAACAAGGAAGCAATTGCATAAGAGGACAGATGTCAGGTTAAAATTTCTAGGGAGTTATTATAAGATTCATCAAAAGCATTTTTAAGCAATACGTCTATGCATGTGACAGCCTCCTGCAATATAGAAAGTGGAGATTTTTAATGTGGAAAGTCAGACATTTAGTGTTCAATTATTTGTCAGGTCATAAGTTGCTGAGGCTGGCTTTGAACTTGCAATCCTCCTGCCTCAGCCTCCTGAGTCACTGGGATTATAGGCATGTGCCACCATACCCAGCAAAGGCCAATGATTTTAGCAAGTGTGAGTATCTCTGTGTTACACTGTAACTGTAAAAGCAAACACTGGTTCATTTTACAACCAAAATATACCCAAGAAGTATCTATTATCACCTTTATTTTACTTATTAAAATTCAAGCTCAAAAAGTTAAGAGACAAGTCCAAGTTGATGAAATTTGTAAGTTTGATATCAAACCTGCCTCTTCTAATTTCTCACCCTGAGCTCCTTCCACATTAAAAAATGGTTCCTAAGTGTACTATAAGCCAGGTGCATGGCTCACACCAGTAATCCCAGCAACTCAGGCCCTAAGCAATTTAGTGAGACCCTGTCTCAAAATAAAAAAATTAAAAAGGCCTAGGGATGTGGCTCAATGGTTAAGTGTCCATAGGTTCCATCCCTGGTACCAAAAAATAAAATAAATTTTTAAAAATTAAGTGTGTTATGAAGAGTTCTGCAGTCCTAACATGGTCCTTTATAGTGTTTTAAAATATATCCATAAATTCTTTATATTACTCTCTTCAAAAGTTAGAGCCTAAGTCCAGGTGTGGCACACACCTGTAATCCCAGCTACTTGGGAAGCTAAGGCAAAAGATGGGGAGTTTGAGGCCAACCTAGGCTGTATAGCAAGACCTATCTCAAAATAAAAAATGAAAAGGGTTAGGGATATAGCTCTGTGGTAAAGTGTCCACCCCCACCCCAAACCCTCCCCCAGGAAAGTTAGCGGCTAAAAAACTGTGTGGGAGGTATGTAACTTAATCCTCCCTCCTCTTGGGCACTGGGCAGATTTAGTGACTCATTGATAGAGAGTAGGGTATGTGACTTCTGAGGTCATAAAAGGCATTACAGTTTTCTCCTGCTCTCTTAGTTCATTCTAGAGTAAAGCAGCTGCCATGTCTTGAGGACATTCAAGCAGCCATATGGAGAGGTCTACGAGGTAAGGCAGACAATAAACAATTACAGTTGACACAGGGTGTAAACTTGATGCCTACAGCCGTGTAAGCGTGACATCCCAAAAACAGATCTTTCAGCCTGAGTCAATCCTTCATGTGACTGCAGCACCAGCCAACATCTTGGCTACAATCTGAGGAGAGATTATGACCTAGAACCATGTAGCCAAGCCACTTCCAGATTCCTGGTACTCAGAAACTGTATAAGAGAATAAATGCTACTTTTAAGCCCATAAATTTTGAGTAATTTATTATCAACAGATAACTAATGTGGTCCTCAAAGTGTTCTGTGGTCAACTAAGTTTGGGAAAATGTTACGGTCAGCCCTCTGTATTCCTCTGAAAATGTGTGGATTCTGGTATCTATAGGAGTCCTGGAACTAATCCCCTGTGGAGACCAATGAATGATGTACTCTATAATGCTTTTAAAGATTCATAATGTCTGTTAGTGTACAAAGGCTCTTAAAAGTCCTGCAACAAGGAAACCTATTTTTTTTTAACTTTTAAAAAATGCATTTCTAAGTCCTGTTTAATGAAATGCTGTTCATACCCCATAGAACTGGACTGGGATACTTTGAACAGTAACAGTATAGAATGCTAGCGATTTTAGTTAGTTGCAAATTTCCAAAAGCATTCAGACAAAATATCGAAAACGACACTACGAATTCAGCAAGTATATGAATGAGGGTCCCTGTTGGACATTCTACAAAGCAATGACTTGGAATCTCTAAAAATGATAATATCAGAAAAGAAAAAAAGTTTGGAGAACTTTATAGGTTAAAGGAGACTAAAAAGGCAAGTCAACTAAATACAATTCTTGATTCTTAATTGGATTCTGGATCAAATAGAAAGAAAATATCTATAAAGAATAGTATTGAGACAATTTAGCAAACTTAAAGTATGTAATTAGATAATAGTACTGTATTAATATCAATGTACCTGAGTATAATAGTTGTACCATGGTTATGCAGAAAAACAATCTTTTTCTTTGGGATATATGATGAAATTTGTAGGGTTAGAGTGTCAAAATATGTGCAACTCTGGATTCAGAACAAAGCATGTGTGTGTGTGTGTGTGTGTGTGTGTGTGTGTGTGTAAGGGAAAGAGTAGGTAAAAATGAGGAGAACCTGGGCCTCTATCTAGAAGTACAATATAACAGCTAAGGTGGGAATAGGATATGGCAGCCCTCATCCTAATTGCTGAATTTTGGGGTCTCTGCTTAGTGGCAGTGCTGACAAACTGAAGAAGGAAATGAAATACCTGTTCTGGACTCTTCCCATGACTTCTTTTTCTCCTCCTTTAAGTTACAGCATAGCTGTTCCTCCTGACCGCTCTTAGTAGGTTCTCAGTTATTCTGATGCACAAGCTGTCCTGTAGATCTCATTTCACTTTATCATTTTTACACTTCAATTGTATTTATTCTATACTTCTTTATTGCTTATTATTATGTTTTAGATGAGAGGTGTCCCCCAAAAGCTCACATGTGAGACAATGCAGGAAGGTTCAGAGGAGAAATGATTGGGTTGGAAGAGTCTTAACCCAATCAGTGAATCCCAGATGGGATTAATTGAAGTGGTAGGGTGTGGCTGGAGGAGATTGGAATTGGGGCGTGGCTTTGTATCTGTTGCTTCCTGATGATGCAAACTGCTTCCCTCTGCCATGCTCTTCCACCATGATGTTCTGCCTCACCTCGAGCCCCAAGGAATGGAGCTGACCTTCTGTGGACTAGGACTTCTGAAATCGTGAGCCCTCAAATAAACTTTTCCTCCTTTAAAATTGTTCTGGTCAGATCTTTTAGACATAGCAGTGAAAAAGCTGAGTAAAACGCTTACCTTCATCTCCTAGACTGTATGTTGCCTAAACATGAATGATACTTCTTTCATTTACCACTCTCTTTCCAGTCCTCCACCCAAAACTTAGCCCATAATGTGCACTCACAAAACGTTTTTGAGTACATTGACATCCTTGTTAGCCGGGCGTGGTGGCGCACAGCTGTAATCCAAGCGACTTGGGAGGCTGAGTCAGGAGGATCGCGAGTTCAAAGCCAGCCTCAGCAACTTAGCCAGGCCCTAAGCAACTCAGTGAGACCCTGTCTCTAAATAAAATACAAAATAGGGCTGGGGATGTGGCTCAGTGACCAAGTGTCCCTGAGTTCAATCCCTGGTTCAAAAAAAAACAAAAACAAAAAAACATCCTTGTTACTTTTTCTTTCCTACTGGGTGGTGCTCCCAGGCTACTTCTCACATACAAGCAGTGCCAAGTGCCTTTATGCTACCTGGTAGAGAGACACACAAAAGCAAAACACACACATGTGCTAACACTCCAAATTATATGAGGATTACTTGTCTCCCCCACCAGATTTTCCCTAGTCATTAGCTGAGTATCTAGTCATAATTTAGCTATAGTAGATGATGCGCTGGGGTGAACAGAGTCCCCAAGAAATTCATGTCTACCCAGAATCTCAGAATGCAATGTTACTTGGAATAGGGTATTTACAGATTGTAATTAGTTAAGTTAAAATGGAGTCACACTGTATGAGGAACATCCTTACAAGCAGAGAAAACAGAGGCACACAGAAACTGGAAAGAACACCGTGTGAGGATGAGGGCAGAGACTAGAGTGCTGCATCTGCAAGGCAAGGAACACCACTGATTCCCAGCAACCACCAGAAGCTAGGAAATGGCAAGGAAGGGTCCCTCCTAAGAGCCGTCATTGAGTGCATGGCCTGCTGACATTCAGACTTCAGCCTCCACAATTATGAGACAATAACTTTCTGTTATTCTAAGCCACAGTTTGTGGTAATTTGTTATGGAAGCTTAGCAGACAAATACAGATAGTTTGTATAGATATTTATAAATTCCACTAATGTGCTAGATATATCCTTCTCAGGTAGCCTCTATTATAGGCCTATAAAGCTACCACAATAACTGGCCCTGTGAATCAGTTGCACAGCATCAATGGAAGGAGTTTTGATAACAAATCCCCAGCCTACTCAGTTGTTAAATAGGGGTCAACGATTTATTTGTCATCCTTTCAGAATATTTGCATTTTAATAAGATACTTAGTCATTCAATATTCATGGTTCCATTTACTCACAAGGGTTTACTGAGTGCCCACTATGGCAGGCTACAGGTCAGCCAGAGAACTATTTAGGACACAGAAGCAGCTCTCCTTGCATGCTTCCAATCACACCCTAGAGATCTCCACCTACTCATTCAACGAGAGCAAAGAACTCATTGGATATTCCTCCTGGGGAATGCAATAACATGTATGTCTTTTATTGAAGAAGAGGATGCTCTGTATGGAAAAGTTATGCTCTGGGTGAGCACAGTTTGGGGAGCTATAAATAAGAAGTAAAGAGGAAGAAAAGTAACCAGGGTTATAAGCCTGATAAGGAGACTGAGGCTAATCAATGCTGGAGAATCTCTTTCCTGGCTTTGCTCCTAGCTCTCTGGCCTTGCTCTTTACCTTTCAAAGACAGTTTTCCTCTGCCTATTCTGCCAATGTTTCTGTTCTTTACATTTTTGTCCATTTGTCTTCTCTTCTCATTCTATGAACTCTTCCTCGACTTTTGCTTCTGGTTTCATTGGTCTCAGTTACCATCCAGTGTATACTGATGTCTCCCAATATTTTTATTTAGACCAAAACTTCCTCCTGAACCATACACCATTAAATCCAACTTCTTACACTATAGCTCCCCTTGGATGTCACACAGATATCTCAAATCCATCATCTCAAAAACTCAATCCGTTGGCTTTACCACCAAAACTACTATTTTTTTGGTTACCGGGGACTGAACTCAGGGGCACTCGGCCACTGAGACACCATCCCCAGCCCTATTTTGTACTTTATTTAGAGACAGAGGGTCTCATTGAGTTGCTTAGTGCCTCACGTTTGCTGCGGTTGGCTTTGAACTTGCAATCCTCCTGACTCAGCCTCCAAAGCAGCTGGGATTACAGGTGTGCACCACTGCACCGGGCTTAAATTACTTTTCTAACACTTTTCACCATGTTACTTGTGTGAGAAACTGCATGTAATGAGCTTCATGATGTTTGCCACATTCCATTTCCTTTATGTAGTCATAATTTAGTTCTATTGCGCTTCAAAGGCAACCAAAATTCTAGATATTTCTGACTTTGTAAATACAATTTAATTTATCTTTTTATTGGCCCATCAATGAAAGAGTATACACCATAATATTAATTTCAGAAGCCCAAAATTATTTCTTCTGAGGGCTGTAATAATGACCTTGGTCTTCTCCAACTCTATTGTAAGAGACAAAGAGAAATCTAAATTTCTAACAATAGAGTTCTGGTTACCTAAATTATGACACCTCAATATGATGAAGTATTAAAAAATCATGCTCCAGATGAATATTTAACAAGCCTAAGAAATGTTTATGATTTAACATCAAAAGAAGTTTTAAAACTATACACAACATGGTAATGATTTTTGTTCCAACAACAAAAAGTGTGGCTTCAATGATCAGATAAATACTGCAGAATGGCAACAATTACTTTTACTCATTCTTGAAACCCCACCAAAGGACAATTCCATGAAGGAAGTAAAGTAGATGATAAAACAGCAGCTGGCAACTTAGAAAGGAAATCAGGGAAGACCTCTCTAAGACAAAATGAGATCTGTCCTCTAAAAGGCTGAGAACGAGTTACTGTATGAAGAACTAGAGAAAACTGGAGTTGGGAAAGGACTCTTAGTTTATGAGAAACGAAAAACCCCCTCCGTGGGGTTCAAACTGGGGGGTAATGTGATCTAATTTACATTTTTATCTCACCCTATGGCAAGGAGCTTGGAAAGAATAGCAGCAGGGAACTAGGGGGGAAGCCACTCCTGTTGTGCAGGTGAGAGATAATGTGGTGGGAACTAGGGGTGACTAATGAGATGAAAACACAGATGTATTTGGGAGGCATATATTAAAGTACTGAGAATATTGAGGTGTAGATTAAGACACCAATGATATATTGAGATACTTGAGGGCATATAAAATTTGGAGACTATCCTATTTGGTGAATAGAACTTGGATTTGGAAGATGAGATAAGAGAAATCAGACGTCTTTAGCTTTAGCAAGGTGGTAAAAGCTATGCCATTTACTGGTATGATATTTCTATATTCAGGGTGTCTATTACAATTGAGCAGCAATAAAATGCACTTGGTGGGGTCAGGTAAATACTTGGAAATTATGCCACTTGCTCTCATGTCTAATTACATAGACTGCAAATTACTTGCAAAAATTTTTCCAGTTTAGAGAATTATTCAAAATGAAATTCCTAGTTACATACATTGCTAAGTACTAAGAAACTAAGTTTTTAGGTTTCTTTTGTTATTTGATTTTGTGTGTGTGTGTGTGTGCGTGTTGCTAGGGATTGAACACAAGGCCTCATGTGTGCTAGACAAGTGCTCAATCACTGAGAGATACCTCCAGCTATATAAATGGTTTTAAAACAAGGGTATAATAGTAATTTTTAAAAAGTATTTTAACACAATCTGCCTCATTACTTCATAAAAAGAATTTAGAAGGAGCTGGGCATGGTGGCACATGTCTGTAGTCTCAAAGACTGAGGTAGGAGGATCACAGGTTCATGGTCAGCCTTAGCAACTTAGTGAACCCCTGACTCAAAATTTAAAATAATAATAATAATAAAAACAATTATGGATGTAATACAGTTATAAAGTGCCTCTGGGTTCAATACCCAGTACCAGAAGAGAAGAGAAGAGAAGAGAAGAGAAGAGAAGAGAAAAGGGAGGGAGGGAGGAAGGAAAGAAGGAAGGAAAGAAAGAAAAGAAAAGAAAAGAAAAGGAAAGGAAAGGAAAGAAAAGAAAAGAAAAAGAAAAGAAAAGAAAAGAAAAGAAAAAAAAGAAAAGAAAAGATGTGAATTGATTTGCAAAAGGAGTCTAGGCTTCTAAGGCAAAGGGATCCATTCACTGTCCTTACTCCTTGAGACTCAAAGTTAGGTAGACACAGAAGGGTGGGCAGTTGTCCTGCCAAGGCTCAGGAACTGAAACTATAGTTGAGGAGGTCCATGAAATGACCTTAAGGAAAGGGAGGATTGTCCCTTGGGTGGTAGGTATCCCAGGCTACACTTGTGGAGTGGTCTCAACAGTGTGACTGAGGCTAGCCATGGAAACACAGTGATGCATGCAAGGTTTTGTTGTGGTAAAAATAACAGAAAACCTGAGAGCAAATTAAGAGTTATAATTTCAAAGCCCAAATTCAGAGCCCCAGTAATGGGTTAACAGGCATCCCAAACCATCAAGGGCAACGTACAGAGTAAACAAGTATCTACTGGACTTTGGGCACAATCTTCAACTCTAATACCAGGTACCAACCAGAGGCAGTAGCAACCCTGACTTGATTATTCATTCGAAATCTCTTAGGTCCCAGCACTGGGATTGGGAATAGCCCTGCCCATCACTTCATCCTCCGTACTGAGTAAGTATATACCAGTATTCTTGTCTTGGGAAATTGGCCAAAAGAGAGGAGAGAACTGGCTAAGTGGTACAAAAAGCTCAGGAGGGATATTTAGAACTTCCTAATAATAGGGCACTTCACATCTTGGGTTTGTTTCACAAATAAATAAGAATATGTGCATACCACACACAGAAGCACATGCCTATAATTCCAGCCATTTGGGGGGCTTAGACGGGAGGATTGTAAGTTTGAGATCGGCCTCAGCAATTTGGCAAGACCCTCAGCAACTTAGTGATATGAGAACCTGTCTCAATATAAAGAGTAAAAATGACTGGGTATGTAGCTCAGTGATAAAGCATTCCCAGGTTCAATCCCCAGAACCAAAGAAAAGAGAGAGAGAGAGAGAGAGAGAGAGAGAGAGAGAGAGAGAGAGAGATAGCCACTTTCATATCCAAATTTGTGGACAAATCTTTCTAAATGCTATAAATCATATATATGTTTAATTTCCCAAAATATTAAAACTTGTTAGGTTATGAGGGCTCCTCCCTCTTGAATAGGATTATTAAGGCCCTTATAAAAGAGGTTTCACAAAACATTCAGCTCACTTGTCCTTATGATTTTGATGTGGCATCCCTCAAAATCTCATGTGTAAGACAATGCAAGAAGGTTTGGAGGAGAAATGATTGGGCTGTACCCTTACCTTAATCAGTGAATTAATCCCTGATGGGATTAACTGAGTGGTAATTGAAGTGGTAGGGTATGGTTAGAAGAGGTGGGAATTGGGGCATGGCTTTGGGCTATATATTTTGAATCTGGAGAGTGGAGTTTCTCTCTGCTTCCTGATCAACAAGTGAGCTGTTTCCCTTTGCCACACTCTCCCTCCAAGATGTTCTGCCTCCCTTCAAACCTCAAGGAATGGAGCCAGCTTCTGTGGACTAAGGCCTTCTGAAACTGTGAGCCCTTAAATAAACTCCTCCTCCTCTACAGTTATGCTGGTCAGGTCATTTAGTCACAGCAGCGAAAAAGCTGACTAAAAGATTTGCTCTTCTGTTCTCTGCCTGGTGAGGACATAGTCATCCTCCTGGCTGGAGGATACAGCAGTAAGATACCATCTAGGAAGCAGAGAGTAGCCCTCACCAGACTCCAAACCTGCTAGTGCCTTGATCTTGTCTTTGCAGCCTCCATAACAGTGAGAAATGAATTTCTTTTCTTTATAAATTATCTGATCTGTGGTATTTTGTTATAGTGAAGAAACGGACTAATACAGCTGAGTATATCATTAGATACGTTCATGTGAAAGGAATTCCAAACCTTATGCAGGCCAGCCTCCCTTTACCTGCTCACATGGACTTCCACTCCAGCATTCTTAGAGAAGTTATAGTAAAATCCCTACTATACTGGTGTTCATGTTGTACCAAATGGAAGTCTTTTGGATCCTAGTTTTCTCTTAGTGACAAGCTTTTAATTCACTTTAGAAATATTAACAATCCTTTATATTATTAGCAAAATCTCTTTCTTAGAAGTTTCCAAATGTCTATCCTTTTTCATAAGAAAAATAGGCCCTTTTTCTCCCAGTAGAGGGAAAAATTTACTTTGCAATAATACATGACATGAGTCATGGAAAGGGCTTGAATAATTTGTAGACACGGTGATATTGAGTCATCATGAATGATACAAGACCACTGGAATACTGATGAAGTTAAATCCTTTATAATCATAAGAAATAAAAATACTGCTACCTCTTTATTTTACAAAGCTCAATTTCAATTTTACCCTAGAAGAGACATTGGAACTAGATAGCAACAGTTCTGATTCATAAAGGAGGAGACTTGTTCCCTAAGAAGCCAAGTGGGATCTTCAGCAGAGAAAGGATTGGAGGTATAACATGGAGTTTAATATAGGTACTACCAGGGCATGGTGGTGCACACCTGTGATCCTAGACATTTGGGAGGCTGAGGCAGGAGGATTGTGAGTTCAAAGCCAGCCTCAGCAATTTAATGAGGCCCTAAGCAACTCAGTGAGACCCTGTCTCTAAGATATAAATATAAAAAAGGGCTGGAAATGTGGTTCAGTTATTAAGTGCCCCTGGGTTCAATATCCAGTTCCAAAAAACAAAAACTAAAACTAAAAACCCCAAAACATACATACACACACCATCTCTCCCTGTACAAAAGATTTCTTTTTTCACAATAGGTGAAATATCATATTAAAAAACAAAGTGGCCCAATTGTGGTTTACACTTTCAAGGATCATGTGCTTCTAAAGGTTTTAAGCAACATGACTGACAGGGCTTGATGGGTACTTTGGAATGCCTGTGATTTATTATATAATTTAAGTGCCCATCTGTGCAGCTGGGCAGAGACAGAGCTGATGAAAGTCTCCACTGTCCAGCTGTTTTCTCTCCTCCACAGAGGTCATGAGGATTGCTTCTCTGGCTGCCATCGCCACTCTAACAACCCCACCTTCTGTCACCAGGACACTTCATTTCCATACTGTCCTGAAAACGCAAGGGCAGCAATGCTGGTCCTTAATCTTGAAGAAGATCCCAGCTACTTTTTAGGCTAGTTGCCATTTAATGAGCCTTGACACTGATTAAAGAAGTTATTCTCTCAATTTTTTGTCGCTGTGCCTCATTTCCTAGCTAGCTAGCCTGGGGCATGGAGGAGCTGTGGTCTGGCCTGATCTCTTAGGTTGGATTTTTGGCTCCTTACATTTCCCTTCAGCCCCTAAAGAAGAAATGAAATATGCAACATCAAAAACAGGTGACACAGTATTGCCTTCTATAATAGTCAGGGTTCTCCAGAGACTATAACCAAAAAGGTATGGATATATAAGAGGAGATTTACTAAGGGAACTGGCTCACACAATTATGGAGGTGGAGAAGTCCCTTAGGCCAACTGTGGGCTGGAGAACCTGGGAATCTGGTAATGTGGCTGAGTCCAAGTTCAAGGCCTTAGAACTTGGAAAGTCAATGCCCAAACTGTCTGTGGCTGAACCCAGGGAGCAACTGTTGTATGTCCTGGAATCCAAAGGCCAGGGATCCTGGAGTGCTGGTATCTAAAGATTGGAAAGAAAGGGTGTGTCCCAGCTTCTAGAAATGGATGAATACATTCATCTTTTCTGTTTTTGTGCTTTTTGGGCCCTCGCTGATGAATAGTTCTCATCCACATCAAGGTTTGATCTTCTCTTCCTAGTCCACTCGGAAACTCTCTCACAGACACACCCAAAAAGAATGCTTTACTAGGTATCTGGGTATTCCTTAACCCACTAAAGCTGATGACTAAGATTAATTGTCCCATCTTCCCTGCTTAACTTCCTTGTCTATTCTCCATGGCTCCAAAGTTATTGACAAGTGTGGTGACCACAGGAAATGGAGAATACAAAGAGTGATAATCTCCAATGGGTCCTATTTTGTTTTACTATGAGTCATATGGGCCTTAGCAACCCTATTTTCTGTTAAAATAGCTACTCACCAAGTACCAGGTGTTATATTAAGTACACAGAATATAGGTATGAACAAGAAAGAAAGGTGAACAGGATAGTGAATTGTTGCTAATTGATTAAACAGGACCAGAAGAAAGGATTGCAAATCTATAAGGTGTTTATTTAATATGCCATAGACCCAGTGGTATTCAAACCTCTTACCATATTTATTACCTACAACAGTAACTTGGATACACGTGGACAGCTGAGGAGCTGTAAAGAGGCCGACATTGATTTCACAGCTATTGACCCTTTCATGTGTCCTTCAGAGCCATAAGTAGCAATTTTGACCCAAGTGCAAACAGCACAATAGTATCCTCACATCAATTGTATGGGAAAGAAAAGAGATGGGAGTCAAGGCATCTTGAAGTCCCTGATATGCTTTCTGATCTTGACTTCTCTCCTCCCATTCCATCATCTCATCTGGGTGTGAAGAGCACTGGCGCAGGGCCCCAGGATAATTTGCCACCTTGACTAAATAGGGGAGGCCAGTAGGAAGTCGCTCAAAAACATGTAGAACTTATAAAAATCATTACTCAAAAATAAAGGGGACGGCTAGAGTTGTAGCTCAGTGGTGGAGTGCTTACCTTGCACATGTGAGGCTCTTGGTTTGATCCTCAGCACCGCATAAAAATAAATAAAATAAAGGTATTGTGTCCATCTACGACTAAAAATACATTATTTTATATATATATGTATATATGTGTGTGTGTGTGTGTGTATATATATATGTATATATATATATATATATATATATATATATATATATGATTTTCCTTCAGGAAAAAGGCCTAGTTAACCCATTCAATTCTAAATTCTGATTTTTACCCTACAATTGTGAATGCCTTGAAAACAGTACCTCATTGCTCTCTATATTTCTAGTATTTCATTTTTCAAAGACACAGGTCCTATATACTAGGCAAACAGCACCTCTTCAACATTGAAATTCATTCCTAGTAATCATATTAATTGTTAATGATAGAGGTTCTTCAGGTAACTCATTTAGAACAAACTTACAAACTGGTGATGTGAAGAGTTGCGTAAAGCCAAGCAACAACAGATTGCTAGATTTTGTCTAGAGCATTTTATTTTATTTTATTTATTTTGGTACTGGGGATTGAACCCAGGGGTCCTTATCCACTGAGCCACATCCTCAGCCCTTTTGATTTTTTATTCTGCGACAGGGTCACACTAAAGTTGCTTAGGGCTGGCTAAATTGCTAGGCCTGTCTTTCAACGTGCAATCCTCCTGCCTCAGTCTCCCGAGTGGCTGCAATTATAGGTGTGCACGACTGTGCCCAACCTATTTAGAGCATTTTAAACTCAGTTTCTCTGAACCTCTATTATTTTGTTCTGGAAGCTTCTCTTCAAAATTTTCCCTGGCCCATGATAATAATAACAAAAGTATTTGGTTAGTGCTCTACAATTTCTGAAGAAATTTAATATCCATTAGCTCATTCTACCTTCTGTGATTAAGAAGCCAACATCCCATCTCACCTAAAGCTCAGAAATGTAGTGATACATCCAAGGTCACCTTTCAAATCCAGCTTCTTCCAACTTTATCTTGAGGCCTTTTATGTTCCTTCATTATAACTTCAGACATGTCTACTGCTTGGATAGTAAACTCTTACGTGGGCAGTTGTGAGTCAAAAAACCTTATATATAATAAGATTAAAATCAGCAAAGTATAGGGATGCAGCCACATCTATGTTCATAGCTGCTCAATTCACAATAGCTGCATTGTGGAACCAACCTAGATGCCCTTCAATTGAAGAATGAATAAAGAAACTGTGGCATATATACACAATGGAATATTACTCAGCCATAAAGAAGAATAAAATTATGGCATTTGCTGGTAAATGGGTGGAGTTGGAGAATATCACGCTAAGTGAAATAAGCCAAGCCCAAAAAACCAAAGGCTGAATGTTTTCTCTGATCAGTGGATGCTGATACATAACAGGAGGTGGGGGTAGGAGGAAGGCAGGGTTATGGGGGGGATAAGAAAAGAATGGAGGAAGTATGGATGGTGTAGAGGAAAATGGGATGGGAGGGGATGGGGGAAGGAAAGATAGTAGACTGAGATAGACAGTAATACCCTACGTGTATGTAAGATTATATGAATCGTGTGAATCTACATTGTAAAAAATAAGATATATTCCTGACTGTATATCAAAATGGGTTCTACTGTCATGTATAATTAAAAAGAACCAATTAAAAAAATTAAGTAAGTTCACAATTGCTTATCCTTTCTTGCCTGCTGAATTATTCATTTATTTTTATTTTTATTTATTTATTTTTTGGTACTGGGGATTTAACCACTGAGCAACATTCCCAGTCCTCTTTATTTTTTATTTTAAGATGGAGTCTCACTAAATTGCTTAGGACCTTGCTAAATTGCTGAGGCTGGCTTTGAACTTATGATCTTCCTACACACTCAGCCTCTCAAATTGCTGGAATTACCAATGTGCCCACTGAATCTCATGCACAGAATTTTGCAAAGCAAAATTATTAGCATGACAGGAAAACACATGTATAGCCCTAACTAGGTCACTTCTTTGTTTTCTTTTACTTTATTTTTTAGTTGTAGATAGTCTTTTATTTTATTTATTTTTATGTGGTACTGATGATCAAACCCAGTGCCTCACACATGCTAGGCAAGAGCTCTACCATTCAGCTATAGCCCCAGCCCCTGTTTTCTCTCTCTCTCTTTTTTTAAAATATTTTTTTAGTTGTAGGTGAACCTTTATTTTATTTATTCACATGCGGTAAATCCAGTGCCTACCACAGGCCAGGCAAGCACCCTGCCACTGAGCTACAGCCCCAGCCCTGACTTTTTTGTGTTCAGTGCTAAGATTGCATGCAGTCTTGACACATAAGGTGTGCCTATAATGTAGTGGCATAGCTCTTGTATATCAAATTGTTTTCCCCTCTCCTAAATTAACATGTTGATGTCCCCATCCTATGACCTCAGAATGTGACTGTATTTTGAAACAGGATCTTTAAAAGTTAATAAAGTTAAAATGAGGTAATTAGGATGATCCCTAATCCATCACGATCAATGTCTTTACAAGAAAAGGAAATTTGGATGTGGATGTGGATGTGCACAGAGGGAAGACCACATGAAGACAAGCCAAGGGAGACCTCAGAAGAAAGCAACCCTTTGACCTTGATCTCAGACTGCTAATCTCTGGAGTTGTGAGAAAACTGGTTTCTGTTTTTTAAAACATCCAGTTATGGCAGCCCTAGCAAACGAATACAATAGCTAAGACTTAGTTGCTTATTTAGGTTAGCTAAATCAAATCATTTTTAATGTATAGGTATGAAAACACCATTGCATTCTACCACTGAGCTACATCTCCAGTTCCTTTTTTTTTTTTTAAGAATCATCTGGTTTATTTGTTTTACAGAAATGATTTAAACAAAATACATTTGGGCACAGTAGAGATTTGACAAGAAAAGTAGTTGTATCAGGATGAGCAACAGAAAAATAGTAACTCATACCATAATGACAAGAAAACATTTTTCTTTTTTAAAAATTTTATTTATTTTTTGTTCTTTTTAGTTATACATGACAGTAGAATGTATTTGGGAATATTATACATGCATTCTCCAGTTCTTTAAAAAAATTTTATTTTGAGACAAGTTCTCATGAAGTTGCCCAGGCTGGCCTCAAATTTGCAATCCTCAAGCATCAGCTTCCCCAGCAGCTGGGATTACAGGCACCTGACACCATGCCCAGATTGTTTACTGAGTTTTGAACACAGGCATCACTAATGAGCAATCACAATCATTCACATACAAGTTCAAGTGCCACACACTGTTAAATATTGGATTGGCGTTCAGGTTATCAGGAGGTTGATCCTATTTAAGATGTAAGCAAAGTTTTCACTAAAGCGATTGGATTTATGCTAAGCATTACAAATGAATAAGGTTCTGATATAAGGATCTAAAGAGTAGGACAGGGAAAAACCAATGAAAGTGAAAAATCATAGAGGACACCAAACAGGCCAGTTTGGCTAAAGCAGAGTGATGAAACTAAATCAGAGCCAGGCGTGGTGGCGCATACCTGTAATCCCAGCACTTGGGCGGCTGAGGCAGGAGGATCGTGAGTTCAAATCCAGCCTCAGCAACTTAGTGAGGCCCTAAGCAACTCAGTGAGACCCTGTCTCTCAATAAAAAATACAAAAAAAAAAATAGGGCTGGGGATGTGGCTCAGTGGTGGAGTGCCCTGGGTTCCATCCCCCACCTCCCAAAAAAAGAAATTAGATCAGCTTAGTTTCTGGGAGGAGAGAACTGAAAAGGGTGAGGGAGAAGAAGGTGTGAGGAGGAGCTAGCCACATCCATAACCTTCAACTCAGGAGCCCGTGTGCCCTATCCACTAAGATCAGCTTTCTCCTGGCCAAATGCCCCATCCCATGCCTGCTTTTGGCATTTACTGAGTCCTCCTCCAAAAATGGCAAAAGAAACAGATGACTTCTTATGGTGGTATCAGGTCCAGAATCATACAAGAGAGCTTTAATCACTGACCCATCCTAGACATACTGAAACCATCTCCAGTATCATGTTCTTAACCTTGGTTGCACATTTTAATCACCTAAAGAGTTTGAAAAAATTCTGATACTCAGGTTACAGTCAAAACCAGTTAAATTTGACTTACTGGTGGTGGAAGCCAGGCATCACTACTGTTCTAAAACTCCCCAGGTAATTCCCATGTGTAGCCAAGTGTTGCTATAGGCAGTAGGGTTCCAGTTAGTATCTGCACTTTTGGTAGATTTCCCAAGTGATTCTTTTTGTTATTTTGTTTGTTTGTTTTTGCAGTACTGGAGATTAAACCCAGGGTACTAATCTTAATCTATTTTATTTTTATCTTTATTTTTAAGATAGGGTCTCACTAAGTTGTCCAGGTTGGCCTCAAACTTAAGATCCTCCTGCCTCAGTCTCCTGAGTAGCAAGGATTATAGGTGTGCCCCATGGTGACTGGCCCAAGTGATTCTTTCTAGCTGACCCATGAATAACATATGATTCTGAACACTAAGGTATCTATCATCTTCATTTAGTTAAACTTACTTCCTAATCTGGCAAGATAAAAAGAGAGTGTCATACACAGAAAATACAGCATTAGGGGTAGGGTCCTAACTGGATTTGACGTGAAAGTCCTTTATTAACTATACTATGAAACAATGAATTTTGGAAGTAGAGTGTTCAAAAATAAGACAGCTATGGACCAATTGTGGAGGGACCAGTTTTTCAGCTACAGAGCCTGTGACCTTGAAAAAAATAATTAAGCAAAAATTTGGCAAGATCAATACAGATTTTAAGGAAATTATAAAGAAAAGAGCAACGAAAAAGAAAAATGTGGAAGGCAGTGTCAAGGAAGAACAATTGAACTTGACTGATAGATTAGGTATGTGAGAAAACTGCGAACTGAAGATGTGATTCTGACATTGTAAGCCTGAATAATAGAAAGAAATTGCAGAAATGGGGAAATGAAAGGACTGAATTTTCTAGGGGTAAAGTGGAGAAGGGGAAAGGATAGAAATGTACTTTAGATTTGTCTGGGAAAATGTGGCAATTAGAAAGTAAGACCCGTCTAGAGACAGAAATTTGGGGATCTTCTGTCAAGACATCTCAGTTGCAGGCAAAGAGAATATTGGGAAAGATGATTAGAGATCCAAAGATAGAAATCTGAGAAATGCCAGGACAAAAGTGGAGCCCATGAAGCCAAAAAGGAACCAAATTTTAGAGAGGCAGAAGGAGAACCTGGATAGAGTCACAGAAGAAGAAAAAGGGGAAAAAGGAAGTATCAGAAGTGTTAAATTGACCAAGGGGCCTGAGAAAACAGATATTATAATGACTCATTTCATGTCATTGCCCAAGAACCATCACTGGCTTTCTATGGCCTGCAGGTCAATATTAGCCTGACCAGAAAAAAAAGCCTTTTTATTGTTCTAACATGCCTTACTGATGACTCACCCCCCAACACACAACCAGTTACATATTATTCTCCATGCTAATGTGTTCTTTCAGGTATCTTCATATATGTTCTGTTCTTTGCCTCATAAAATTTTACTCATTCTTCAAGATCCAACTCATACTACCAGTAACTGAATCCAGGCATATTCCTCATCCCTAGCAAAAGACTACATACCTAATGCTTTCTTAATTCTACCACTTCAGTTTGTAAACAGCTCAAGAACAGCGCTCCTAATATGGCATCTGAACCTTTTTTTTTTTTAACCCATCTGTTTTAGTTATCATCTATTTCAATGAAACAAACCACTCCAAAGCATAATGCCTTAAACTAATTTATTATCTTTAAATTCTGTGATTTGACATGATTGACTGTGGTTCATCCACTCCATGTGATGTCAGCTGGGGCCACAGTCAGGACTCAACTGGGCTAGAATTTCCAAGACAGTTCATTCAGATGTCTGGGACTATGGCTGAGATAGTGGGAGGTGAGATGGTAGGAGGGCTGGGCTCAAGCTGGGATGCTGGGAAAGCTGAGCTTCTTTCTTGCCATGAGGTCTCTTCTGCCCATAGTCTTTCCATATGGCCCCTCCACCAAGAGCCCAACTTTTTTTTTTTTTTTTGCAGTGTTGGTGATTGAATCCAGGATCCCATGTATGCTAGGCAAGTACTCTACCACTGAGTCACATCTCCAGTCCCCACCTTCTTATATAGCAGTTCAGAGTTTGCATTCCACAAAGAAGGATTGAGAATCTGCCATTCCTTCCAAAGGGGAGGCGCTAAACCTGAAAATGCATCACTTCCACTGCTGTCGACACAGAGACTATTCAAAGGCATGAACACCAGAAGGCATGATTCATAGGGACCACCTTTGGAACTGTCTCCCTTATTAATCTGCTACTTGCTTGAAGGGCAAAGATTATAACTTCACCTTGTGTCCCCTAGTACCTAGGTGAAACTTAACACATACTGGACAGCTATTAGATAATGGAGTGAGAGAGTTGGGTTGGAACTGAAGGACTGCAGTATAGACCAAGGTAAGAACAGTCAGGGTCAATGGAAAGCTGAATAAAGAGGTGGAGGGTCTCCTGGTTAAACTTTGCATGTGATGTCAAAATGAGGCCACACATGCTTTTATCAATTTTTTATCAATTCTGTAAAATATTAAGTGTTAATATTTAAAATACATTACATTTGTGGAATCCTGTTTAGCATTTCTAGATTTTTTAATAGGAAAGTGTCCTGCTCCTCTCTTGACAGGTGAGAGTTCCCAAGAATAACCATTGTTAAGTACAAATGTTAGGTAGTAACTTTTAAATCATGTCGCTAAGAGATGCTCTGAAGGTTCAGTGGAACTCCCTAAGGGACCACTTTAGAGGGGATGGGAGAGAAGGGTCTGAGCTGAGCCCAGCAGGCAATCTCATCCCCATCTAACTAGGGAAGATTTCATTGGTTTAGTGGGTTTTTGTTTTTGTTTTTTTTTTGGACACAAATAAGGTTTTATTTGCAAAACAAAAAAAGGCAGTGTTTCCACCACCATCCACTACTAAATAAATACATGCTAGGGGGAAAAAAGGAGATGAATTAACAAGATTAACCATGAAGGTTTAGCTGAAGCTATAGACGGTCTAAACTGGCAGCAGGCCAGATGATCAGTGTTATTGGCAAATATAAGAAGAGATTAAAGTGACAAGGGAGGCTAGGAGAGATCATGGAGGGGGTAAAGTGGCATACTTGGAGTGTGGAGCCCAGATTTTAGTCTAGGTGAAAATTTTCATTATCAAGAATTTTCACTAACTGGCTCTCTAGTGTTGGGTAGGACACTTAAACTCTGTGGGCTTCAAATTTCTTCATTTGTAAAATAAATTCATGGGGCTGAAAGACTTCCAAAGTCTTGGGTTCCTGCTTGAAGACTCCACAACTGCAGGAAGTTAATGGAGCAGTGTAGGTGACTGACGACTTCCGGGCTATTCAGATTATTCAGTAGGATCAGAGGAAGCTCATTTATTTGCAGTCTGAGGACAAGAATGGAGAGAAGAAAGGTTTAAGAGTATAGAGTACTTAGCTTAGATAATATCTAATATTGACTGCCGACTATACCAAACACTACCCATAACACAGCATTTAATTCTCACAGCATCTCTGTCACTATTTAAAGATAAGGAAATTGAATTAAGAGATAAAGCAAGGATCCAAAGGTAGGCATTTAAGTGCACATCTCTTCCTTCCCTATTTGCGGATGTCAACCCATATTACATTATAAAGCCCACCCAAGATACATTATAAAGCCTTAGAGAAGGAGGCTTGTTATCAGCTCAACTTGCTTTGTATAACCAAAGCCCATGCCTTCAGGCATAAAGGCACCTGGTGGGGGTCTTTTTCTAATGGTGATGCTAGTAGTATTGACACAGTGAGTGGTGGTTAAAGAGAATGTATGCTTGAAATGCAAATTGACAAGCCATCTAGAATTTCAATATTGGTTCTGTCACACTGTAACTCAGTAATTCTACCGGAAACTCTACTGTTAAAAAGAGACCATGAAAGAATGGGAGGATTTTCAGAGAAGCAAAGAAATATTGAATTCTGCCGTATGAATTAGATAGATGTGTTTGTTAGGTGACAGAAGCATCCAAAAATTTTCACATTTTGGCAGCTTATAAAATAGGTATCTATAAAAAACTTTATATTTTAAAATATGGAAGAGACCCCAGAGCAACTTCAGAGATACTCTCTCAGTTCTTATAACCCCATGAATATTATTATCCCCATTTTAGAGAGCTAAAAACCGAGGTTTATACAGGTGAAATTTTTTTTGCCCAGGGTGTTACAGTTAGTAAGTAGAACCACTTTTAAACCTTCAGACTCCAAGTGCAGTGCATTTCCATTACAGTACAAGATATTTTATGAAAATGCACATTTTCTATTACAGTAAAATATAATAGATATTACCCAGGAGAATAGAATTGGCTAGTTTCGCCCCCTAGAGGAGGAAATTATAACCTTTCCAAAGATTTGCTTGCTAGAGGTTAACAATTTGTAGAAAAATTATTATGACATTGATTAAAACATGTGGCTAACATTTTAAAGAGGCAAATAAAAACAAAACCAAATGTAAGTTTTTTAAAAATCAGAACTGTTAACACAGAGGCACTGCTTATATGAATTGGGTCATCTAATGCTATTTTAGTATTTTTAGGAATTGTAAACTCACCCATTATAAATTAGCCCAAGAGCATTAATAGTTTATGGTTGGACTTTAAGCCACTGGTGGTTTTGATATTTAAAGAGATTAATTTCTTGATCTCAGGGAGAAAGCCTATATACAGCAAGTTCTTTAAACCCATGCAAATCTGGGATTTCCTCTGGCTCTACTGTTAACTATCCGTGTGACCTTGAGGAAAGGCATTAACCTCTCACTCTAAGTTTCCTCAACTCTAAGTGGGTAATTATTCCTATATCTTTGGATTGGTTTTAAAATTAAATATGAAAGTGTAAACAAAGCATAGAACAAAGGATCCAGAGCTCAAAAAATATGAGTCCTTTTCATTAAGAGACTTGGCAAGTATTTGTATATTGGACTTCATGTGTCTGCTAAAAACAAAACACACACACACACACAGAATTACAAAAACAAAAAACCCTTCATGTCTACTTAGATCTACATCTAAGAGTGGGCTACTTAGCACCTCTCCTACACCTTGTTCACAACCAGGGACTTGGTAGACACCTAGTAAGTGTTCGTTGAATTAAACCAAAATCAAATTACTCCACCCCCTGGGGTCTCACACGTCTATAGGAGCCTCCTGTAGTCAACATCCCATTGGCAGTATTCTGCTCATGTATAAAAGGATGTTGTCCTTGCAGCATTCCTTCGTGGTCTCTAGGCCCTGCCTTTTTGTCATGGTTCATTCCGGCTGAACTAAAATTTCCCCAAACATGACTGAAGCGATGGGCCGAATCTAACAAGATTAAGTTTAATAGGGATAAATGTAAAGACTTATACTTCAGTCCAAAAAGAATCCTGTACAAGTGCTAGATGGGGAATATGGGGATTAGCAGCAACATGTGTGAAAAAGACTTAGGGGTTTTAGTTGATATTAAGCTCAATTAGTCAACAGTGTGCTTTCCTTAACGAGAAAGTTTATGTGAACTGAGTCTACAGTGACTCCCGCCCCTGCCTGGTGATTACCCTATTGCACTAGTTCTTAAACTTCAGCTTTACCAGGGTCTCTTGCAAGGATCCATCAGGTAAGACCACAGACCTCAGGCCTCACCTCCAGAGTCTCGTTCAGTAGGTCTGGGGCGGGGCCTGAGCCTCTGCATTAAAAAAAAATTTTAGTTGTAGATGGACACAATATCTTTATTTATTTATTTATTTTTATGCGATGCTGAAGATCAAACCCAGTGCCTCACATGTGAGGGGCAAGCGCTCTCCCACTGAGCGACAACCCCAGCTCCAAGCCTCTGCATTTTTAAAAAGTTCCCAGGTCAGGGCTAATATTGCTGGCCCTGCTAGGATCCTTCTCTGCGTATAACTGCGCTCCTCCACCCATCTGGTCAAGTAAAATAGGTATCCTTGCACAGTGACAAGGATAGTGAAGAGACTGCAATCATAAGAAAGGAAAGATATAAAGATTTGTTATTTGCTAGAGTATTGATAGTAAAATTAATAATAACTAATATTTGTTGAGGTTTATTCTGGACTAGAAGTTCTACTAAACATGTTATATGGAATTCATAATGGTAATTAATAACAACAACCACCAATAACATAGCATTTGCTGTGTGTCAGTTTTGTTCTATGTGCTTCATGTATTTAATTCACAGCATCCTAAAGGATACCTATTGCTATACTCACTTTTCAGACAAGGAAGCTATATGGCTGAGAACAAACCCACGAAGGTTGCATTCACTGGGTCATGAGAGACAGGGCTGGATTTGGATCCAGATGTGCTGACTATAGAACTTCCGTGACACCCGAAGATGTCCCTGGAGGCACTGGTGAAGTAAAGATGCATTTTGGCTCAAAGAAGAGAAGAATGAAGAAATACAAAGCACTTGCTGGTGAATGGATAAGGGGAATAGGGTTTATCTATACAAGGGAATATTATCCAACATTAAAATGAAATAGCTCATAAAGACATGGGACAACAGGAAAGAATCTCAAAATAATTATGGTGAGTGAAAGAAGCAAAAAAAAAAAAAAGATTAGATAATGTTAACTGATCGATAGTGACATAAAGCAGATCTGTGGTGATGAGAAGGAATTAGGAGAAGAGGTGGGGGGAAGGGATCACAAAGAGGCACAAGGAAACTTTCGAGAGTAATGGACAAATTCAGTACCTTGATGATGGCAATGCTTTCAGGGTGTCTAAATATGCCAAAATGTATCAAATTGTACAGTTTCAATATGCACAGTTAATTTGTAAGTTAATTATCATTCCTTGAAGCTATAAAAACATACATGGGTTTCATTATATTAAGTAAAATTCAGTCTCCGAAGTAGACCATTGTTATTATTCTACTAATGACTCATTGAAAACTGTGTTTGGTATAGAGATATAACTATATAGGTAATTTTGATAAATGTCCCCTTCCTCATATCTCATACATACTTGATGTCTTCCCAATTTCCAAGTAGTAACATCAGTTAAATAATGACTTAGATTCTATGAAAACATAACTCAATGGAAAAATCTGTTACTAAATTCTGGCTTATTGAAAAAATAATTAGCCTTAAGAGGTCATGGATTCTAAAAACTAAAATAATACTTAAATATATTTATAACAGTAGTGGAAGAATACTGGCTCCTTATTAAATTCCACATTAAAAAAAATTCCAAAACACCCTGGCATTTTCCTTCTGAAATAGAGAACAGATAGAATTATTCCCATTTAATAGGCATTAAAATTTAATCTGTCCAAAAATGTTCTTTTTTCCTAACTTTTGATAACAAGAGTCATAATATACTTGGAAGTTTGCTTTGCTTGGGGTCATAACTTGGTTTAAAATTCAGTTGAAGGTCCGAATTTATCATAGGTGCTCACTAATAACCATAATAGCCAATACTTTCTAAACATATTAATTTCAAAATTTACAAAAAATTCTAATTCACACAACATGTGTTTTCAGGGCTTAACAGAAATATGATGTCAGTGTGCAAAGAATTCTAATCAAATCTGGAGACGATCCTGTAGAACTCCTCTTGGAACTTTTCAGGATTACTAATACAATGCTGTTCTCAAATTACTTGTGGTTTAGTACTGAATCTCTCTGCAGAGATGAGTCCCATACCCACAACATCTTTATTCAAACTTTAAGAGAATATCTAAGTTGCTCTATCTCCTCACTCATTCCCAGGGAGAATATGGTAATATAAGTCAAGGACAAACTCAAGGATACAGCTGGGCCTCCAAGATAAGGGGAGGAGGAGATTTGGGAGCAGGAGGAATGAAGACCAAGTACCTCCTGCAGATCTAGTCTCCTTTCTCCATGGCCTGGGGGGGTCCTGGGGAGGAGGGCAGAGGCCTCCTGGAGAATGCTAAGACCTGTGAAGAGGTAAGCCTTGAAATAAAAAGAGCTACAGATTCAGTTTCAGCAAGGAAGAGAGATCAGGGACTGACAGGAGGCAAAGGCCACAGAGAAATAATTAGGTGGGAGCACTGTCTTTTCTTCCCTATTCCCAGCCACTGAGGGGTAGATGAAACCTTAAAATTTCAAGACTGGGGCCTTGGCTTCCAACAACAGACAACTGAGTGGGAAGGAATCCAGGAGTATCCTTTCAGGATTAATCATTGAAGTTTTATTCACAGCTAGCCCTTCCCCCACAATCTCTGATGCTTCCCACTGTAGTGTGGTTAGGTATTCTGTATATAAAGAAACCAAAAATCATGTTTAGATAGACCCTTTATAGACTTGTCTTAATCAGTTTTCTGTTGCTACAATATAATACCTGAGACTGGGTATTATTTTGCTCCACAGTTCTGGAGGTGGGGAAGCCAAAAGGACAAGCTGGAGCATGTGCAAGAAGCAACACATGAAAGCTGGCCTCCCTTAACAATAAAAAAGATTAGTCTTCACTAGCCAGGCCTGGTGGCACCTACCTAGAATCTCATGGAGTAAATAACTAATCCAATTCCATGAGAACAAGAACTCACAAGAGAAAGGCATTCCTCTATTCAGGAAGGCTTCACCCCCTCCCATGAGGCACTGCCTCCCAACACTACCACATTGAGAAATAGAGGCTCCAGCATGTGAATAGGGGACACGAACCACAGCAAGGCTCAATCTAGATATCTTTGTCTGTCTGTCTGTCTCTCTCTCTCTTTCATTCTCCCTCTTCTTTTCTCTCTGTTTCTCTGTCTCCCCCAACCCCCTTTCTTTCTTTCTTTCTTTCTTTTTTTTTTTTTTTTTTTTTTTTT